>CM068960.1:43204332-43220298 GCA_035128595.1 Eptatretus atami | reverse complement strand
TATATAGCAAAACTTTGCTGAAACTAAAATTTTCTTGATGAAAATTCCGTTTAATTTATAGGTGAATCTGTGCTTGAAAGCATTTTATTCACCAACTTTTTTTACTTGATAAATACAATGTATCAAGACACAAAAGACAAGTTTCAAGCAATCTCTACATTTGTAAAAGATACTGAGAAATATGTCGAGAGAATTATTGTGCTTCGCTGATGCCCAGTGAATCGCTTGAAGGTCTTTTTAAAGCAGCGACAGTCTTGTCTTGAACACTTGGCATACAATGGTACGCTCTGGCGTGAAGGGGCTTGGGGAGAACAGCGGTGTGCGTCAGCTTGGTTAAGCGAATAGGAGTAGCCCGGTCGATCTCTAAACGCTTATGATATCACTCCAGTAAGCTTGTACTCATAGCCATCTACGACAAATGAGAGTGTGCTTGCCATCAACATGTAATCCAGTTTGTTGCGAACCATTTTTGAAGATGTGCACTAGTCGTACACTAGAGAAAGAGATGTGCTCTTGAAAGTTGACTAGCACTTCAACTTCCTGGTCCGCCAGTTTTGAAATAAACACTGCGGTTGGTATTGCAATTGTCAATATCAAGAAATCACAGTAGCACGAGCACCGAACTGCAGCCTGATGCATGCTTTGATAAGGAGTTCCTTCAGCTGATGCGGACAGTTAGTTTTTTTGGCAGGCAAAATGCGTAGAAATAGCTGGACGCATATTACCGAAAAGTGGGCAGGCAACTTCAACAACCATAGCATGTTGAACAGTAAGCATTCGTGTTCACCACCCGCTGCTGCATTTTTGAGCATATCCTACACTGCCCTCCAGAAAATCGCAATGTCTCGCCAGCTTTAAACCTCGTCAAACATTAAATAGGGTGAACCATGACGCTGCTGTGTGGTTGTAAGCTGGTTGAACAAGGTTTTGAGGTTGAGTCCTGCTGACTATAGCAAGCATCTGTTTTTACCATTTTGTTGATGGTAGAATGATTAAGCGGATCGACGAATCATTTTGTAATGCACTGGGTGATAGTGTGTGAAGCTGCATTGCGAACAATCATAGTATCAGTAATCAAATCGGCAATGGATCAAGAGGTTTGAACATAAGATGCAGCTGCGACAGAAGGAAGGTGAAATGAGGAAGCTCGTGTGCCTCAATGTAAGTGCAAGTAAAAGGCTTTGGGATGCTCAGGAGGAAAGAAAAGCTCTCCACTATGATAGACATAGACATAGTTGTATAGGCATAGTGTTGTGACATGCATATAATGTTTATGTAATACAATATATGACAATAAATATCAAAGTTTGACAGTTTGACAGACACTTCATCTTAATTTACAATCAGCCATCTCTCAGCGTTTATGAGTTAGACACAAAACGGGCCAAAAACACCAAAAAGTTTCAGTAAGTTGACCTTAAAATATTGACCTTTTGACCTTGAAGATGACCTCAGGTGGTGTTGAAAATGACGCTGATTGAACTGCGCGTCCTCAAAAACCCTATATGGATGCCCGAGATCGTGTCTCTAGCCCCTTCTAGAAGTCATTTAGCCCCGGACTCAAGTTAAATCCTTCAGACTCAAGTTTACAAAACCCCGAGATCGTGAGGTCAGTCTTCCTCTATAGAGTCTATGATATATATATATTTTATATATATATATATTATATATATATTATATATATTCCTCCAGGGATTTTATCATATGTGCGAAGTTTCACAATCATTGGTTGAATGCTATTGAAGAAGGATTTTTAAGAGGTTCACTCTTTAAATCCAACATGGCGTCCAAACCACGTGACTATGAACATCACAATTATCACATTTATATGACATGTTAAGTTGATCATGGTTGCGCGCAAATTTTCAACCCATAAATTGGTGGTAACGTTTGGAAGAAAGAAGATTTTAAAAAGGTGTCAGCCTTTATTCCACATAGCGGCCAAACACGTATCTGATGACTCAATCTTATATATTTTTTTGCCCATGGGTAGATCAATCATAACCTGACAAGAATCAAATCAATAGCATTTGCAGTTTCAGAGAAGAAGATGTTAAAAAAGTTTTTTGCCTTACAATCCAGAGCTGGGTTGCCATGGGTGATTGCGCAAAAATCAAAATTTGGAAAAAAGAATGCGCTCTACCGTTTTTGCCACCAACATTGGCTGGCAAAGTTTCAACTTATCAGAGCAGCAATATCTGGAGAAATAGCTTTTTTTTTATAGGTTATACACGTGGAAAAGTACTCCAAAGATGATGTCACCTATGTACATCATGCAATCATCAATTTTGTTTTATTGTCATTACCATACCATGTGTGGCTGATGAAAACAAATGAATTTCATAGTTTCAAGTTTTGTATATGGTGTAGAGTGTAGATGACAAATAAAATGTTTTCGTGTTAATCGGGAAGAATTTGTTTTTTACCTCAATCGTGCATGCTGGCACCACTTCACCGAGATGACGTCATGCTTATTACTATTATTTTTGCACCATGGGTATGTCGATTCATAAACTGACAAGAATCGAATCGAGTAAAATCTTGTTCTCGCGAAACTTTGCGGTTTCGGAGAAGAAGATTTTTGAAGTTTCGCGCTAAAATCCAAGCTGGTTGGTCCATGGTGATTGCAAAATAAAAACTCAGAAACAATATGCATCAGTTCCCATTGCTCCGGTGACATTCTGTGAGGTTCAACTTATTCAGAGCGCGGTGCCGACGCTACAGCCTCCAAAAATTCGGCGGAAAATGGATAATACAATACCGACAACAATAGAGACGAAGCATTTGTATGCTTGGTCCCCTAATTAACAGTTTAAGGAACATATGACATGAAGTTTTGAGTTACACAATGCATATTGGTGAGATACTCTTCGCTTTTGAGAAGATTTCACGACACTGAGAAAACACAGTCGCCTGCACCTGCAAAGAGCACCACAACTGAATAAGTGCAAAATCAACATTTCTCTATAGGTTTTCATGGAATTTACCTTTTTTTTAGCCTCACCTGGACTTTAGTCAGTTGAGCTATGCGAATGCGAGCAGTGTCCGTACGATGATGAGTCAGTCAGTCAGTGAGTCAGTCCGTAAACACTTCAGTCATTATCCGATTTGAACCATAACAAACGATTTTAATGAAACATTGGCCATAAGCTTCATATCATGATGCCTCTCCAAAGGTGTATTGACCACATATAATCTGCACTCTTAAGGGGGCTTTACTGGGGTTTTTTGGACCCCCCCCGCCCCACAAATAGTATTTGTTTCTCTCAAAAAACTACACACATCCGATGCACACACAATTTCGATAACATTTGACACACAACTTTAATTAACCGGTGATGCACCAAAGGTTTATTGACCACATCAAAATCTGCGCTCATGTCAGCGGGTCGACGAGGGGGGGGGGGGGGTTGACCCCTAGAAATGGTATTTGTTGTCTCCTCCGAAACTACACACACGAATGTTAATGAAACTTGACCACAGCTTTCATCACCCATGATGGACGCAAAGTGTATCGACCACAACAAATCTGCACATCATGAAAGGGGTATACCGAGGGGTTTTTTTGACCCCACAAATAGGTATTTTGCTCTCTTCTCTGAAACTACGCACACGAACTTCGATGAAACTTGACCACAACATTCATCGCCCGTGATGTACCAAAAGTTTATCATTTGCATAAAAATCTGGTGCTCATCTAGGTGGTCTTTGGGGGGGGGGAAGCGGTTGACCCCATACAATAGGTATTTGCGCTCTTCTTGGAAACCACACACAGTTTTGATGAAACTTGACCTACAGCCTTCATCACCTTGATGGTACCAAAGTTTTCGACCGCATCAAAATCTGCGCTCATTAAGGGGTTCTACAGAAGCGCATTTGACCCCCAAAATAAGTATGCTCCTCTTCTGCCATACAACAAACACAATCAATGAAACGTACCACACAGTCGGACCTTCATTCACCCGTGATGTTACCTAAGTTTTGTGGCACGGCATCCAATAATTCAGGGGTCGAAGGAGGTCTGTGGGGGTTTTGAGTGACTTGCTCCTGAATCCAGGTGAGGCATCAGGGACAGGTGGTCGCTATTTTTTAATGTCTGCACTTCTTTAGCACATTGCAGTTCCCACCTGCCATTCCAGCAAATTTCCCATGCCTTGAATGGAGTGAATGTCTTGCTTAGGTCTTTCTCAATTGTTGGAGGAGTTGCCATCAACATGCTTTGACACATTTGTTGACATAACCGTTATTGAGTTTTCTTTTTGAAAAACTTCATGGCATCGACAAAATATTTCTTGAATATACTCAATCATCCCCTGAAAAAAGTGGAAAGTGAAACGCAGTATAGGATGGAAAAGTTCGATAGGTGTCTGGCCGATGAAGTAAAATGAGGTAACGGGCCTGTGCATTTATAATAAACTCGTGAGGTACCCGTGCTAATGTGGCAGGAGGGGTTGGAACAGGCCGGTAATGGTGAAAGGACTTGTTGGCAAAAAAACTTACTACAGATGAACCCCACATAAGTAAGGTGGGTAACATCTATGTGTCACAGATTTGGAAACTTGCAAATGCCGAATCCACGAATATCAAATGGGTGGAAACCCTCCATAATTTCCTGATTCTCCTTTAATGCTTATACTGTATATGTTCATTCGCAAAACGCATCATTCCAATGACAAATTAATACATCCATTTATTATAACAGGGAGTGAATAACAAGAATGATAAATTAAACTATACCATTAATAGAACAAAATACAAACACTCGTGAGGTGAACTAATATGACGGTCGTTCTCAGCGTGACTTCCAATATAGATGAAATCTGCTGTTGAGGAAGGGCAGATACAAAACGCTTCGTACGGATCGAAAATTAAAATCACAATTATAGTTGAGAAATTTATGAAACCTGCCCACCCCCTTAGTATGGAGGAATAAAAGCTGGGTTTGTTCGGGTGGAACTCAAAATCACAATTGTATAGAGATATTATCAAAACAAGAGAATGTTTCTGGGCGAAACACGTGATTGTGTTTGCTTCCAGATCTGGAGGCAGCTTTCGTACGGATCAAAAATCATAATTTAGTGAAGTAATTCATGAAACCTTCCATCCAGACGCTTAGGACATCCGCTGGGACCCCAAATGTTCCACAAAAGTTTAGAACGGGGCTAGCCCCCAAAACTGAGGGAGTAGTTTTGGGAATTGGATGGACAGACAGATTGACGGACACTCCTCCTTTATAATGTGGACGGAGGATCTACTTTTGCTTCTTCCTTCTTCTCCAGGCATTCCTTATACTGGATGAGGTTCACACATCGGGGATCTGAAAAGCCAATTCCGCTCATTCAGAGAAGAATCATGCATCAATCTATTGTTGCAACCAAAGATCACCTGTGCTTCTGGGAATAAGGTCATGAACTTTCTGCTGTCCTCTCTAATCTTTTTTTTTCTTCCGATTTTGAAACCATAAAAATTGCCTTATCTTTTTAACAAAATTTCCTTTGTGACAATGAAAAGGTGGAATGTTCAAGTTTTTTCTCATTGTGTATTTAACCATTGAATAAGAGGAGAGCCATGAAAGCTTTTTTGTGTTCTAATGTGTAAAGCACCTAACTGTTTGTTGTCTGTCATGTTGTGAAGAAAATTTTATGATGCAAGAAGAAAGAAATAAAATCATGAGTGTATTAGTTGTTGGTTCGCAGGAGACTTTTATAGCAGCTAATACATGAGCTACTGAGCTTTTTGAAAATAATCTTCTGATTGCCAAACTGAAGAAATAAACCCACCGCCAATTGTCCCCTCACTTGAAACTTCCTTTAAATAATGTAACTTTGTAAGCAACTGGCCGCACAACACACCTCATAAACCTCATCCAACAATTGTCTCACCTTGAAACTTCCTTTAAATAATGTACTTTGTAAGCAACTGCCCACAACCACCTCAATAAACTTGTCTTCTAACGCAACCTCATGCCAACTCAGACAGATTAAAAACCCTAAAAAAAACTCAGACGGATCTAAGATCTAGATCTTTTTCCTTTCCTCTTTTTTTTATATTTGTAATGCAAAGTCAAGGTGGTATTGGACAAAATAAGGGATGTGTGGCGGAATGAGGGGTGTAGGGGAGGATCACACAGGGTAGAAAAATGGAACAGAAGCAAAACTTTCAGGTTAAAAGAGACTGGATACTTTGAGAAGAGGTGTGCTTGGGTGGGGGGAGGGTGTTTAATGGGTGTGGAAAATATCATGGTTTTGGATTGGAGGTGATCTGGAGATGGGTGGTGAAAGCTGTGATGAGCGCCTGAAGGGAAGAATGACAAATTGAAAAACAATGTGGAAGTTAGTTCGCACGGGCGGTGAAACAAGAGTAATGAATGAATGGTGTTGAGTGTGATTTCTGGATTTTGGAAGTTACATGAGCAAGGGGTTTGCCTGCTGAAGCCACTTGGCCTGAGAGAAACCGTGGGGGGGGGGGGGGGGCCTGGTGGTGGACATAAGGCATGGAGAGAGCAGAGGGTGCATAGCCCAGAAAGGAGGCGGTAGAAGAAGAGAGACCACTGGCTGTCTGCAATGGAAAGTGATATGCTCAACAGACTCAGCCTTTGTTATGGAGATTCCAATGATTTTGAATGCCTTATTTCTACGGTGTTCAAGCCTGAGCAAAGGTGTGAGGCAGGGATACCAGCCCAGAGTGGATAGCAGTACTCCATCAAGCATGCGGCATGATGGCCTTGTAGGTGGATATGAAGTTCAGGTGTGCCAAGAAGACTTTGTATGACAAGAGGATGCCAAGTCACCGGACTGGCTTTGAAGAACAACTTAGAATGTGGTTGTGCCAAGAAAGATCATAGCGATAGTTGACAACGCAACAAGTTTGAGTGACTGAACTTCTTGCAGAGGATTGTAAAGAAAGTAGATGGGCAGGGTTGCCACACGATCCTTTTCAAAGAGAGTGAAAGTGTATGACTTGTCAGGATTGAAAGACATATCAAGTGTTTTACCAGCTTGTGAAATCTATCAAGGACGAAGAGAGGAAGAGGTGCTGCTGCCTATCTGAACGGATAGAATCGTCAGAAATGGGGTAAAGAAGGGATTTTCACCAGCGGGCAGAAGAGATTGTTGATGGAAGATTAGGAATAGGACTGGACCCAGAACATTGTATCAGGGACTACGCACAACCGGTCTTACAGGGAAGACGAGATGAAATTTTTCCATTGAGAGCCACAACTGTGTATGAGAGTAGAGGAAGTCCGACCAAGATTGGAATGGCCTTGGATCCATAGGAATTGAGAATTTGGAGATCAAGGTGGGATGTCTGGGTTATACTTATCTTATCCAGCTGCTACCAGATGAGCAACCCAGGGGTATTGCCGCCTATTTTTTTTACATGACAAACAGGCAACCACTACATCAAATTTCTATATCCCTAGCTTCTTCTTTGCCTATTGAACGGACACTTCATCCTTTTCATTAATAGACTAAGCGCTCCCAATAATTAATTTTTAAGCGCCTGTCACTCCGCTCACTCATTCAATCCAAATACAGCATGTTGTACTTCACAATATAGAGCTGTCTATCTGTGATCTTAATGAGGATGTAAACATCAGTGAAACGCGATATTGTTATAATGCCTCGTTATTGATGCTGCGCATGGTGGCTGCGGTGGTGTTTTTGTGTGTCCCTTTGTGTTAACTTTAATATATTTTGCTATGTTGAGAAATATTACTATATATAATTTTGTGTGGCTCCTTCCGTGTCCTTCTTAAGGGTCCTGCTGTCATCGAATAATAAGATGTTGCTGATGAACCGCTGCATTAACATCCCATTCCCACTTCTTCTCTTCAATTCCAGAAGAGGGCTTTAATATAGGCATAATTTATGATTTAAATACAGGACATAAATATTTTTCCAAGTAAATTGGTTATTCGCTTTTCAACAGTACAATTTGTTTTTTTTACTCTAGCGACTGCAGGAACCCTTTAAAATATAGTGACACACAGACGGATGGACGCTGTCTCCTTTTCGTAGTAGAAGATGATTATGAAAGTCCATTGTATACCTGCTATACGATTATAAACAATGTTATGGTTGGGAGAGAGAAGAATAGCTCAGGACCTAACATGGGGATATTTGTGTTGTGTTGTTTGTTTGTATATCAGTCCAGTGCCACTCCCAACACTGATGATGTTTCTTTGTCTGCATTTCCTGAGAGTTGTGGCAGATTATTGGTCCTTAGGTTCTGGAAAGGTGAGTTTGCTTTTATGTTTTTTTTTTTTAAAGCTTTGTTTTTGTGTTAATACCTTTTTGTGTATTTAAGTGCATGTTTGTGTTGAATTAGGATTGTTTCATACCAACCTCAACATAAAGCGAGGTTTACTTTCATTGAAACAATGACGGCGCCGCATTTACCTGCTTTTTGGTTAATATTTTTTTTTTTTTTTGCTTTTTATCTTCCGATTAGTTGATATATAATGATTACATAAGGAAAATAATTTCTCACTTAACAGGCAGAAGGATGTTTGTCGAGTTTTCAGGGTGGTTGAACCAAAATGTTTTGTTTTTATTTTTAAGATCAAATTCTCGGCCTAATGGAGTGAGGTGATTGAGGGTAGAAAGGCATACTACTTACTGTGGAGACAGTGGTAATATATGCACAGTGTAATCAAAGGGAGGAACAAACAGGAAGGAGGAGGCAGTGAAAGTGGAGAGAAGGAAAATGAAAGTAGAAGTGGAGGTAGGTTTAATGATTTGGAGAAAAATTGTGGATCAGCATTGGCGGCATGGTTGGAGGTGGTGGTGTATTGCCAACTTATGGCCTGAGGGACCCAGACTTAGAAAGGCAGTTCGCACAAGCAGGAAGGCAGAGGACCAAAGGAGTGTGAGTGTTTCAGGGAGCCTAGATTTTGGGAGTTTCACCAGGAAGATTATGGTTGGAAGAAAAGCTGTGACTGGAAGGATTGGGAAAGGGATGGAGGAATGAGTTTGAATATCATATGGAGCAAGACTGGAGGTAAGTTAGTAGAAATGGAGATGCCAACAACCTGCCTGTAATTAGAGAGCTCACAGGCCTTGTGCTTTTGCTTTTTATGGGATATACAAAGCCATGCTTAGAGGCTTTGTATTCCACAGCATCCAGACCTGTGTTGAGGTGGCATCAACGTCATAGAGAGGGGAGAGCAGGAACTCCTTTTTAGTTATATTATCAAAAGGACTTGGAGCTGTGAGAAGTTCAAATTGGCAAGGAATAACTTGGCACAATAAAAGATGACCAATCATCCTGCATAATGTGGACTCATCTGAAAAAGGGAAAGATGGTTTTTCAGTACCGTCCAGATGTCATTAATGTATTTTGGGAAGCAAGTCTGGAACACAAAAAGACCTGCCTTTGAAGCACTGTAGCTTCTACTCCGGTGAGGAGATGATGGGATTCCATTGAGATCCTGCAAGCATGATTGAAGGAAATTTTCAGCAAAGCCAGGAAAGTAAGTGGGCTTTGTACACAGATAAAAATTAATAAAGTATACGCAGGATGTAAGTCTGTTGAATGCCTGATATCTTTTTTCAGACACAGCTCTGAACCTTTCCTTTAGATTGAGGACTCCACTAATTATTGGAGATGAATGAAGCAACAAAATCACCATGGTGACTTTTTGTCATGCACGTATCAGCCACTGAACATACATACAAATATGGAATGCGCGAGCCATTCTTTTTTTATTCTTCTTCTTTTTTAATACACAGGTCTAAGGCTCGTAATGGAATCAAAATAAAGACAATTACTGCAGCTGTAGTCCCAAGAAGGAAGCCAGACATAACAGCTGGCGCACGACACACACACACACACACACAACAGGAACACACACACAGACACACAACCACACACACACACACGACACTACTGAGCTGGAGAAGTGCCATCAACTTCGAGGATACTTCTGGGTTCTCAGCACATCATAACATGGCACCGCTTTTTCTCACGCACATTCAGTGGAGCAATTTCCCTCAGGAGGAATTTCCTTCCACCCCATGGATGGCCAACTCAATGGAGATTGTCATTGCTTTATTCCTTTTAAATGCTGAACGTCCACACAGGAAGTAGCATTGTAATAATTTTAAGGTCTTTGGGGTATGAACTCAGCGAACGGGGTTTGAACTGCTGAATATTTTGATATTTTAATCGTACATATCAGCCTCTGCGAAGCAAGTTAGGCTCTCCCATATACAGGCAAATTGAAGTGACTACTCATAATGAGGCTGAATCACAAGGGGCCTGTTGCTGTTCAGCATTGCATGCAGGTCAGATGTCTGGTCTTTTTCTTTTTAAACCACCTCTTCTCTGGTCTAGCTCTCTGATATATCAACCCTGTGATCCCTCTGCAGTAAACCCCTCCTGGTTAAACTCCCAAAATCCAAGGCTTTCCTCAACCCAATATTTTGTTCTTTTGTGAGTAGCTGTTCTGGAGACTTATCACAATTATCAAGTTGTGTTGCAGCGCACTATCTCTGGTGGTATTCTGACCCTGCTACCTTATTTACCCACATTAAAACCCTCTTACTTGGCAGATGAACTGTGTTTCTCCCCATCTTCTCTTCTCTTTTCCTGTTCATTCTTTGCCTTGTTTCTGTGCAATTGCAGCCGCTACAGCCAGTGTGCATTTCAATTTTGCCCTCTGTCTCCTTGCTCTTCCATGAGCTGAGATGTCGAATAAAAATAAACAAAGTGTACAAAGTAAAATCTTTCAATGTCAGTACAAATTTGGTTGTTTAATGAGATTTCTGTTTTTTTTCAGATCCTGATCTTGTTTACTGAGCATTAAACAGGATTACAAGTGGAACTTAAATTTAGATCCCTCTTCATTGATAATTTATTGTGTGGTTTTCTTCCAGCTTTATTTAATCAGGTGCTTGCATATATTGTCCATGTTTGATCCTTTAAACAAACAAAGCTCTTGTTCAAATTACAAGGTTCTTGTGAGGCCTTCAAGGCTTTCCATCTTTGCCCTTTCCTGAATGGCATGGCAGCGACTTATTGGCACGTCTTATACATGGACTACGCCAAACCAACCTGCAGATTCTTGGAAAGCTCTTGAATAATTTGCAGGTGAGCATTATTCCATTGTTGATTTATACTAATGATTCTAAACTTTATTTGAGGCTTCCTAACGATACAAACAATAGTAAATGCATTGAAAAAAGTATATTGGTATGTACAGTGGTCTTGTAACTAATTTACCATGAGTTTTAAAAGATTATAATCAAACCTCTTCATTGCTTGGGAACAATCTTGACGCATGTTTGTCTGGCAATGGCCTCTGTAGTCGTCTCTCCTGGTCTGCACTGCTTGGCGGCCTCCCTTTTTCAAAAATGGGCAGCTTGCAGCCATGTGGGTCAACTCGCCTATGCGACACAAAGTCATGTGGTGTTCCTTGGCACTGTACGATCCAACATCCTGTTTTGGCAGCTCCTACAACAAGCTGCACTACAATCGGGTAGTGAAAGAGTTAGCATGTGCTCTTACAGGTCAGTGCCCATTTTGTGAACTTAAAGCTTGACCGTAATGATTTCTTTTCGGCACAAGGATCATTTGCTTTATCAAAAGTAAAAAACAAAATTAATTTGGGAATAAATGGCAGATGAAGTCTTTAAACAATTCTTATTGGTTTTTTGGGGTTTTTTTTTTTTACATTGTTTATGAAACATGATGACTGATGTGAGTTTAGAAGATAAAAAGTAAGCTATTGAAAGGAACTGGAAAAGAAGGATGGGAGAAGTTTTTTGTTTTCATGAGAAAGGGGTTGAGCTTATTAATCAGAGGAAATGGGAATTAAAAAGAAACAAAAAAAGGAATGAAACATTATTTCACAGTGGATTAATACCTCTGATGCTGCACCTGGGTATAGGGAATCTCAGCTTTCTGGCAGAGGGAGACATGACAGTTATTGGTGATCGTGGGATTACCCTCCAGTGGAGGTCAAACACGGATTTTTAACTTGGCCAGGTATGGGCATTATTGACGCAAACAAAATTTCTTGCTTTTAAAGACTTGATGACGGATCAGTTTACATGATGGTACGCAAAGTAATGTTGCATATGGTGCATCATATGACAAATGTTTGCTGTACATACCCAAAATTCAAATTAACCCTCATTCTGCATCTCATTTTATTTTCCAAACTGATTGGCAGCATACACTTTATGAAATGTGTCGTCTTGTGATGCTTTGGACATCTTTGGATCACTAATGCAATATTTGGCATTGACCTTGACATACCGTTGGTCCTGAGGAATTAGTTTGTATAGTCAGGCTGAAGCAATGACTTAAAACTAATCAACCACTCCTGGACATCTTGAAACGTAATCTGAGGGTCAACAGAGCACAATCTCCATTGAACTTGGGCACTTGCTGCTCAGAAAGAATTGGTGCAACATTACACTGTATCAACCACATTTGTACATTGTGTTCTGACAGAACAGCCTTGGAGAAACAAATGCATGGTTATGAATTTACAACTTTACAAGGCCTAGGTGGGGTTGACCGCGGAGGAGGATGAAGTGTGCATGAGTGAAATCGTCGGAGTGGAAAGTGCTGTTTGTGCGAATGGGTACGGCACACTTGCGAGGTGGAGAAGTGCGGTGCTTGGATGTATGTCACTGTATGGATATGGAGTCGAAGGTGAGAGTAGGCATGCAACAGTTTTTGTATAACAAGATAATGTTGGCTCTGAAGAATCGCAGGAAGGCTGCCATCTCCCATCAAGGACAATAAGGTCCATGTGGCGGTACCTGGTGTAGGATTAAGCGACAGAGTGAGAACATAGGAGTGGAGGTTGCTGTTTGGTGCGAATGGGCTGAACGGTGCTCTGAGAAGCCTTGAGGCGGGATCCTCAGAGGCCGTGGCCACTGTGAGAACAGGGTGAGACGAGTGCTGTAATGGAAGCCCCATTCAAGATGCATTGACGGGGCAGGTGTGTTGTTGAACGCAGAATATAAAAATAAACTCCAACAAAGCGTACAGCCCCCCTACAGAGAAGCATTGTGAAGTCGTTTGCAGACACACCAGGCAGCTGGGGTGTGGTTCCTGCTAAGATTAGATGGCTAACCCTGCACCAAAAACAGGAAAAGCCCCTGCATCAATGGCAAAAGGCTAGGACAATGCGCCATGCTTTAAGTTTCCATAAGGTAAAGATGAGACATAGCCCATCCATACAGAATTGTTAGCATCATAATACATCAGGTAAGAGTGTGCGCGCATTCTTATTATAACAGGAAAGATATTTGTATTTGCTTAGCATATCTCTTGAACATACTTGGGATATTCTCCTCTTTTAGCCTTCTCCATCATTACAAGCATATCTATATCACTGATTAATTCGCAAATCCTGTTTTTGTCATTTTTAACATGGCACTCCAAGCCAAAACCCGGGGCTGTTGTAATAGTGAGCGGGGTCGAATCCATAAGAATTTTTATTAATGACAGACTGTTCTAAAACGTCTTCCCAACACATCAGTCAATACTAATACATCAGTTTTAAAGATACAAATCGTGATATGATCCAAGATTCTTTTATATTAAAAACTTCTCCCCAAACCTTTTTAGCTTGTGTATATCTCTATCGGAAATATGAGTGTTAATTAACTTGCTATAGAAACTTTCCCTTGAAGAAGGTTGTGTTTCTTTAAACTTCTCAAATGAATCCATATAGTCATACGGATATATTCCCCTTTTGTGATAAGAGATCAATTTCTCTTCTTGATTTGAGAAATGTGATTTAAGAATTTGGAACAGTTTTTAATATTTGATGCTAAGTTAGATAATGGACTTGCCATAAACTTGAAATGTGTCAAGAATCTTTGATATGGGGTTATGGGGATGTATGAATTGTTTTTGTGAATGAGATGTATTTTTGGATCTGTAGGAATGGCAGAAATAATCTCAGATGTCTTTGAAAGTCATTTATAATAGATGTGTGTGATAGTGGGCATTGTTGTGAAGAAAGACAGGAATAAAGTTTGGGGGCTTGTAATTAAAGATTAGCAACGGGAATGAGCTGGTCCTCCATATTTACCAAGTAAGAATGAACAGTGATGCGCTAACCTTGACCTCCTCGCCTCATTTTCTGCTCAACAAATATGACAGATATGTTCTTCCTAATTCCTTTTTTCTCGTCCCTTTGTTAATGACATTGGTTTAGAGGTTTTAACGCATTATTTCTCTTTGTCTTATACAGTCTTTTTCCAATCGTCTTACAACTCCTCTGTGAGGCATGCTTCTCCTCTATAAAGTTCTAACTTGTTATTTATCACCAACAGATGATTTGATATAATAACAGAACCACAGGGAGTATGTTTTTGATATTTATTTGTTGTATGATTTATTTGGTTTTAGAGAAACAATATCTGTCTTTTCAAGGATCTTTCAAATCAGCATACATCCAAATGGCTGTTTGTTCGATTTGTTGTAATCTTTGAAATGTATCTTCCTTTCCTACTTTTGGTATATTAATTACGGTTGATTTATGATTGCTACAATATTCAATGTTGATTTAATCGTTTTTTTTCGTTGAAAGAAGTTGAGACAGTCTCTTACAGGGATATGTTTTATTTGTTCTATTGAATACTTGTGAGGTGTTAGTCTTTAAAAATTTTGATATAAGCATAATGTGAATTTTTCCCCGAACTATAACTATAGAAGGGTCGATGTGTGTTTCATCATTTTTAATAGTTATTTGAAATTTTTAATATCTGAAACTTTGTACCCTTAATCCATATACATTAACAGATAGATAATTCATTTTCTCAAATTTCGGAAAATATTCTCATGACATTGAAACTATCTTAATCATTAACATTTCGCGTATTCCTCGTATTTCTTATAAATGTTCAATCCTTTCTGGTTTCCGTTGTGGAGGGAATGTAATAGTGAGCAGAAGCAGACCATAGAAAGTAAATTTATTATCGCTTGTTTTGGAATATTACAACGTCGTTTTCTTAGTTTTATACTCTTTTGGTAAATCAATATAAGAAGAAGCTTAAGTAGGATCTGATTTTAAGAATGTTTGTATATCTTAAAAGATTATTTTAAGAATCGCAATCCAGCTACCTACTACAGTGTTATCAACATCTTGTTCTTGTCTCCTGGAGTTCATGTCAACATTACATCTTACAAAATCTTGAATGATGTTGTAAAGTGAGGTTTGTCCTCATAATAGGGCGTAGTTTCATCACCTTCTGCTACCACATTCAATTTTACTCCTATAATAAAACTTTCAAATTTTCATTTCACTAATGTGTTTTTTTAATTTCAGTTTCACTCTTTGTTTAATCATATCAACAGCTTCATGATTGAAGATGGTCCAGGGTCTCAAAGCGAAACAAATTTATTTTTATATGTCCTCTAAATGCCCGCATGCAGTGTTTTCAATAGAGAAATTTAGTAGCCCCTTCCTTTTCTTCATTCTTCCTTGTTTTTTTTTTTTCTCTTTTTTTTTCTTCTTGTTTCTTCTTGTTGTCTGGTGGCATGTGATTGAAGATGTCCCCTATAATTTTTTTTAAGAATAATCAATTATTACATTTATCACAATGTTTTGTTTCTTGATCAAATGGAGATATTTGTCCTGAAAAGGATTGTGTGTTGGTTTGAAGGTGTTTTTTTTATAACATTTATTTCATAGATTACAAAGCATCGCAGTAACGTTGCATTATGCATATTATATAGCAAAACTTTGCCTGAAAACTAAAATTTTCTTATGAAAATTCGCGTTTTAATTATAGGTGAATCTGTGCTTTGAAAGCATTTTATTCACCAACTTTTTTTACTTGATAAATACAGATGTATCAAGACACAAAAGACAAGTTTCAAGCATCTCTACATTTTAAAAGATCTGAGAAATATGTCGAGGATGTAATTGAATAAAGATAAATGTAAGCAACTATTGAAATGTAAACAATATGGCGAATAATATGAGTTTCTTCA
>CM068960.1:43186551-43200312 GCA_035128595.1 Eptatretus atami | reverse complement strand
CCGATCCGTCAAAAACTGTATGACTAGTATGCAATTATATAGCGACCACCCATGTCGCATACCGGCTTGTTTTTTTCTGTGTTTGTCTGTCCGCTCGCCTCCAGCCCAAACTGCTCTCCCGATTGTTCTGAAATTTTCAGAGATTAATGTCACTGACCCTGCGACGGTCCCGCATTGAAGGTTCGTAAAATTAATTCGACCAAAAAGGTCTACATCGGCCAAAAGGCAAATTTGAGCCAAATTTTCTAAAATCCTGAAATTTCATCTGATTGAATTCACCGACCTGATATGCAAATCCTGTTCAAATTTCAAGTCAAACATCTATTACTTTTGAGGTTATCTTCGGTCAAAAGGTCAACCAACATAGGCCATAAAGTAAACCGAAAATAGGCCAGATATTTTAAATGTTCTGAAATCCTCAATTTTCATCTCATTGACTTGAAATTTGAAGAGCATTTGCATATCAGGTCATAAAATTCAACCACCTATTAATTTTGAGGTAAACTTAGGCCAAAAGGTCAACAGAGACCAAAAGGTCAACATAGGCCAAATTTCTAAAATCCTCAATTTTCATCCAATTGAATTCAGCGACCTAACATGAAAATCCTCTTCAAATTTCAAGTCAAACACCTATTAATTTTGAGGTAAACACAGGCTAAAATAGGCCAAAAGGCCAATTTGGGCCAAATTTTCTAAAATCGTCAATTTTCATCCGATTGTCATGAAATTTAGAGCATTTTCATGTCAGGATTTCTGAATTCAACTACTACTTATTTTTTAAGGTCAAAAGGTTAACACAGTCCGAATTTCTAAAATTGACAGATGGGGCCAAAAACTAAATATATCACTACACCTCAAAAATTTGTGGACGAGTTATGACAAAACAAGGTGGATGAATTGAATAGGTGACAAGAACAAGCGGATTGGATTTTGGTTCAGATCCAGCCCATCTCTGGGATACAAAACGTAAACTGTTCTACCTGGCAGAGTTATGCGCTCTACCGAGTGTCATTCTACTTTGTGCTGTTTTGCCAAGTTGTCACTCGATGAGTGATTTTTAATTTTTTAATTTTTTTAAAGTAATGTATTTCTATAAATATCTCATGAATAATATTTTTACAATTATTATTGTATTTCATTAATTATATTTGGTATCATTTTATGATCTTAAAGAAAACTTGTTTTAATCTTTTAACTGTTGCTCCCTGTGTTAGGTAGTTACGTCTGACTCGTTTTAAACTATGTATTGATAAGTTCAGTGCTGTGTGTGGTTGTTCTCACAGTCTTAATTAGTCCACCTGTAACTGTACCATAGAATAGCGTCTTCGGAATGTTGCTGTCTAGGAAGTGCATGGGGGTTTGTGTGCGCGTGCGCGCGTGCGTGCGCACACACACACACACACACACACACACACACACACTTTTGTATGAAATCCTAGTATTATAAAACGTCTTTACACAATAGCTATGAAAACAATGCAAAGTATTAATGTTGGTTCTGTACACATCCACTGTGGTGTGTTGCATGATAGTACCATTCAATTGAGTTGTCTGTCTTTGTAGGGCTGTCTATCAGGATGCAGACATCTATCTACTGGATGACCCGTTGAGTGCAGTGGATTCTGAGGTTGGCCGCTTCCTGTTTGACAAGTGAGTATTTTATTTTTGTGACCAAGAGCCAATAGGGAAGAAGCAGAAATTGCAGCAAAATCAAAGTTAATGTTTGTTTATAGCGTCGTACAACTCCGATCAAGATGGCTGTAAGTACATTATTCATTAATCCTTCTGTCCACATAACATATGATAAGGTGTTTATTCAATGGGTTGTTTTTTTTTGTTCATGAAATTATTACCTCAGCCACTGAAGGTGGATGGAGATTATGTTTTCGCCCCTGTCTGTTTGTCTGTCTATTTGCCTGTTTGTTTGTCGGTGAGCAGGATATCTCAAAAAGTTGTCGATGGCTTCTGACGACATTTGGGGGACAGGTTGGGTGTGTGACAAGGATGAAATGATTTGACTTTGGTGAAGATTTGGATCCAGATCCAGATACGAGAATATTTTAATTTTCTCTGTGTTTCTTCATCATTGAGGAATGGGGCCAAAATCGCTATATATCAAGATATTTTAAAACGTTGTGAACGAGTTACGACAAAAGAAGGTGGATCAGTTAGGTGACTTACAAGCCAATTCGATTTTGGTTCAGATGCAGCTCCAGATCCAGCCGATCAGTAGGATACAAAAAGTAAACTGTTCAGCCTTGTGGAGGGAGGTATGCATTCTCCCGCATGCCGTTGTGACCGAGAATTTTTTTTGTTGTGACCGAGAAACCGTACTGACCGTTGTGACTGAGAAACTGTTACTTGGCAAAAACATTTTTTCTATGTACATTGATCTGTTCCATTAGTTTGTTAATTGGCAAATTTTTTTTTCTTTTGCCGCGGACAGAATGTTGATCTGTTTGGTTAGTTTGTTCATTGAAAAAAAATGTTTTTGCCAAGGATGTTGATCTGTTGAAGGTGTGGGAGGAGGGACCTGGCATTGCCCGGCAATGCCGGGTACCTTTGCTAGTCCCTATTAAAATATTTTCTACCTCCATTAATCCAACCCTCTTACTTACAGGTTACTCTATTTCCTCCCTTCCTCTCCTATTTTCCTGTTCATTCATTACCTTGCTTGTGTCCAGCTGTTTCCTCACTGTCAGTACATTGCCTTTTTGTCCTCTGTAACCTCGCTCTTCCGTGACCCTAGATTTTGTATAAAACACTGTGTATATTGTGTTGTTGTTTTTTAATTTTTATCTGATGTAAAGTCACCTGTGTTGGCAGAAACTAGTACTACAACATGGAGCTTTGTTGGGACTGGTGAACTAGTACTTTACATTCAAAAAATTGAAATTTTATATTGCTGAACTTGATATTATTAATGAAAGACTGTTTGGCTTGGCACTTTGTGCCGCCCACGTCACTGGAGGGCACATGTTCGACTCGACAACCTTCATTGGTCTTTTCATTGTGTGGCATACAGTCATGGCCAAAAATATTGGCACCCTTGCATTTTTTTCAAATAACTCACAATGTTCTCAAAAATAAGTTGAAATTGATAAAAGTATTTGGTCTCCACAATTCTTTATTTCACTGTTAATATTACAGACCCTTGTTTTTGATTCAGAACTTCATATATCCTTTTCAATCAGAAAATAAAATGAAATGGCATTGACAAAAATATTGACACCCTTGACTTGGTAGCACAGCCTTTAGACAAAATAACTGCAGTCAAGCACTTCCTATAGCCATGAATGAGCTTCCTCCACCTTTCCACTGGCAGTTGGCCCACTCTTCTTGTGCAAACTGCTCCAGTTCTCCCAGATTTGAAGGTGCCTTCTCCCAACGCTGTTTTCAGATCTCCCCACAGGTGCTCAATGGATTAGACCTGGACCTCATGCTGGGCCACTTCAGAACAGTCCAGCGTTTTGTCTTGAACCATTCCTGGGTGCTTTTTGAAGTGTATTTGGAGTCATTGTCCTGCTGTATGACCCATAACCTTCGACAGAGACCCAGCTTTCTGACAGTGGGTTGAACATTGCACTCCAAAATACCTTGGTAATCTCCTGATTTCATGATGCCATGCACACTTTCAAAGCACCCAGTACCAGAGGCAGCACAGCAACCCCTAAACATCACTGAACCTCCTCCTTCTTTGACTGTAGGGAAGATGTTCTTTTCTTTGAAGGTTTCATTTTGTTTTCTGCAAACATCGAGATGATGTACTTTTAATTGTCTGGAAGAAATGATGCATTTTTTGAAAAAAGTGCAAGGGTGCCAACATTTTTGGCCACGACTGTACTTGTCTTGACCTTCGTTTTATCTTAGTATTATACATCATTTACTTGGTGTAGTCAACAAGAACACAAAAATTTTGATCATCGCATTCGACAATCGTCAAACAAAACAAGGTGTGTACGCAGTGCACGTCATAACATCTGGAGCTGAAAGCAATGGTTTTACTGCTCTGCTGCAATTTCACACCCATTGAAGGCAGTGCCTTTTGGGAAGTATTTTGATGACACATACATTTTTATAAGAGGCTTTCAGCAGCGGATGTGTGCCTTTTCATAATACTTTTGCTATATTGCTATGAGATGCAATGCTCCATGGGAAATTCCAAAGATGCCTTCAACTGCTACAGATAATTATCCGTAGCTGCTCCAGAAATCTCGTTCATCCTCCAGATGTGACAGATATCTCAAATACTACAAATTCTGTAAATAATATGCTCATGGTTTATCTTCACGTTTTGCACTGTACTTGTCCATTCGATCCCTCTTTGGGGGATTTTAGCAGCACCGTTTGAGTATCTCTTATCCATGGAGCAGCATGGATAAAAGTATCACACATGTCAATTTTGGCCTCGTTTACGAGTGTAGATCAAAATGTAAAAATTTATTGCACAAGTGTCGTTATTTAATTTTTATCTTAACATTCTGTACTTACTGCTCCAGTGACTATTTGCTATCAATCATGTTGTTACGGCTGTGGAAATGGACCCCGGGGAGAGCATCCATAAACATGTAGGGAATCCCGAGATAGTTATTTCACTGGTATGTGCTTAGCTGGATCCCTGCCCTTTGTACTGGGGATTGTGGGGAATGAGTTGTGAGATTAGCATGTTTCATCCCCGGTGTGATTTTTTTCCCCCTTTCTCTCCTCTTTCAATCCTTAAATCCACTTTCAATCCATTAATCCATCTTTGAATCCTGAAATCTATTATTTAATCCATCCATACATCAATTTAAATCCCTCACTCTTTCGCTTCCAGCCCTTATTGCTCACAGCATAATCGACCATCAAGTTCATAGTTTTCCTTTCTCTCCCTGTATGTCGCGCATTTTGACACACCATACAATTTTTCTCACACATGCACAGTACAGGACATCCACAAGGCAATCTGGTAACAAGATCGTCTCTCGAGAAACCCAACTCCGGCAACAACATACTTTTCTGAGAAACCCAGCTCTGGCAACAGCATCGGTGTCTGAGAAACACCTCCGCAACTTCAACACTATGGTGAGCACGGACCAATGAGGTCATCCCGCACAAGGTCAAAGAGCACGTGGGGGACACTTGCTCCCTGGAACTCCACCTCTCATGAACTCTGCTCCCTCAAAGCCATGCCTGGCCCAAGAAGCTTAAAAGGAAAGTGACTGAAACTGTTCACAACTGTTCGTGTGTGCTGGAGATCTCATCAGAAGGAAAGCTGCCTATCTGTTCATACTGAGGGACCTCACTAAAGGCCCTGTCACACCTTGACGATTTAGCCAGCGTATGCCGATTTATGAAAAATTTGTCTTAAACGCTGGTACACGTCGAATACGTTATGGGTACGTTTTGATACGTGAAGAGCACACTGAAAACACAGCCATAGTCGTAGTACGCTGGCTTTAAACGTTGTACTTTTGGGTTTTCCTCAAATTTTTTCATGCTTGAAATTTACGACGTATGCCGGCGTATGACTCACACGTTCCGCTATGCTGGCCATAAGTTGTAGGCACGTTATGCGATCGTTGACACACGTCGGAACACGTTACTTGTAAGTTACTCATAAGTCGAAACACGTTGAGGTAATGTTTAGCTACCCGAAACTTATTTCAACCTATGAGTAACGTTTTGTAAGCACGCTACACGAACGTTGTCACACTTTGCAACACGTTACTTGAAATACTACTACACTACTACTACCAACATCGACATCACTAAATTCTCTCGAACTACTACTACTACTACTACTAACATCGACATCACTAAATTCTCTCGAACTACTACTACTACTACCAACATCGACATCACTAAATTCTCTCGAACTACACTACTGCTGCTACTACTACTACTAACTACTACTACCAACATCACATCACTAAATTCTCTCGAACTACTACTACTACTACACTACAACATCGACATCACTAATCTCTCTAACTACTACTACTACTACTACTAACATCGACATCACTAAATTCTCTCGAACTACTACTACACACATCGACATCACTAAATTCTCTCGAACTACTACTACTACCAACATCGACATCACTAAATTCTCTCGAACTACTACTACTGCACTTACTACTACTACTAATACTACTACTACTAACATCGACATCACTAAATTCTCCAGAACTATTACTACTACTACTAATAACATCGACATCACTAAATTCTCTCGAACTACTACTATACTACTACTACTACTCTACTGCTACTGCTACTGACATTGACATCTACTCAACATGGAGTCTGGAACACTGACGGGTTCCTCTTGTGAAGCCCATTTGTATATACCAATTCCCCTAAACGCTGCCAATACGCCATTATACGGTAGTGTAAGTTAGAAACACGTTCAGTAAGTTCTGTGGTCGTCCGGAAGACGTCAATCAATTCGTCTACATACGCCAATGTGCGTTTGAGATACGTTACACATAGGTTCAAAGCACGCTACACATAGGTTCAAAGCACGCTACTAATAGGTTCAAAGCACATTACTCGTAGGTTAAAAATTAAGTTTCGGGTATGCTAAACATTACCTCGACGTGTTTCGACTTATGAGTAACTTACAAGTAACGTGTGTCGACTGTGTAAACGATCGCGGAGCGTGCCGAGAACTTATGCCAGCGTATGCGGAACTTGTGAGCCATACGTCGAGTACGTCGTAAAATTTTCAGCATGCTTGAAATTTCACGACGTACTAGACGTACCACGTAATATGCCAGCGTACTTCATTGTTTTTCAGCGTGCTCCTAACGTATACACAACTTACCCATACCGTATTCGACGTGTCCCAGCGTTTTAGACACATTTTTCATAGGTCGGCATACGCTGGCTAAATCGTCAAGGTGTGACTGCGATGTTGACACTTCCAATTTTCAGGCGGTTATGATTTAAATCGGCGTGCGGCAGGTTTTTAACAGAGAACGCCACGAGTTCGTCGGCGATACGTGCAGCGCGCTATGACCAATTAAACTATCGTTGGG
This sequence comes from Eptatretus atami, assembly GCA_035128595.1. Taxonomy (NCBI): domain Eukaryota; kingdom Metazoa; phylum Chordata; class Myxini; order Myxiniformes; family Myxinidae; genus Eptatretus; species Eptatretus atami. The sequence goes on along the minus strand of CM068960.1, from coordinate 43,193,287 downwards.
CATAGGTTGTGAACGTCGACAACAGGCTAAGCATTCGTTGGTATAAGTTATCTTTACACAACGAAACGTTTCGTGCCCGTTACTAATACATTATGCATACGACCAACACTTACGAATACGACCAAAACTTAAAAAAAACTCAAAACTTCAGCGTACGCCAACGTTTTACATACATTTTTATACATTGCCATTCCTGGCTAAAACGTCAAGGTGTGACAGGGCCCTAAGCTAGGACAAGAATGCTGAGCTGGGACAAGAACACTGAGCTGATGTGAGTTGCGCTGACACCGAGACAGGCAGCACAGGGTAAGTTGAGCACAAGTGCGAGGTCATCAGTTCACCACAGCTCCATACTGACTTTCACGGTTTTCTCTTGCTGTCTTTACAAACCCTCAATCTTCTACTTTAGATGCACAAAGTGTATCATTGATAAAGACAGAGCAATGAATGACTTACCTCTTTGACCCATCAGGGCAAAGCACTAATTCACACCGCACACCCTTCCTCTAAGTTTACATTATCACTATGCTACACCTCTCGTGACATCGCATCAACACCCAACAGTTCTTGCTCCCCCCCCTCCTTTTCCTACCCTCCATATTGTGATCGACACAGGCCAGCCTTGTAAGTCTGCTTTTTTGTGTCTTTGCTTGCTTGCCATATGTGCTCATTGATTACCTGAATGTAAATACAGTACATGCTTGGTTATTGTAATTGTAAATACATGCTGCTTCTTGATTGCTTGATTGTAAATAAATTATTGCTGTTTTGTTTGTTAAACATCTTTAAAACCTGCCCGGTCATCCTTTCCTTCATTGGTCTGGCATAGTGTGTGCATTATGCCAATACACACATGAGAATCCCAATGCCACACATCCCCTCAGCTGCCGGACCATGTACTCTTTGTGAATGTCTTTATAGCTGTGGAGGAACTCTGGGAAGGGTTTGATACAGCATATCGCTTACCTTGGGTAGGCCCTCTTGGTTGCTTTATGTAGCAGTTTCGGCGAGAGGAGCATGGGAGGTGTTAATTTATTTGTATAATCCTAGCCACCTGGGTTTAGTTGATTAGGTGTGAGCTGATTGGCTATTCCCTCCATTCACAGGTGAGAGATGTGGGTGGTCTTTCTTTATTATTTATATATTGACTGCTTTTGACATTTGCATGTGGTACATGTTTGGGAGCCTCATTGGTATGCATTGCTGTCTGCGCTGTCGCTGATGATTCACCAATATGCGATGAAACTGCTCCGGCAGCTGAGGGGGTGTCGCATTGGGATTCTCATGTGTATACGATGTGTGTGAACGTCTTTATAGCTCTGGAGGAACTCTGGGAAGGGTTTGATACAGCATAGCAGTTACCTTGGGTAGGTCTTCTTGGTTGCTTTAGGCAGCAGTTTCTGCTCGAGTAGCATGGGAGGTGTTTATATGTATACATATATATATATATATATGTTTTTTTCAGAAAGAAAAATAAGGCGCTTGCAACCACAAGTTAAACTAGACCATGCTCCGCTAATTTTAGCAATAAGCAAGGTAGAGACGGGTCTCAGATGACGTTTCGCCAGCTTCACAGCCGGCTTCCAGGCCAATAGATCTATTCACCTGAGCCTGGGTCTGCCTTTGCCCCGACCCACCAACAACACCCCACCCCCAGCCGTACTTTACACTTTTTAGGTCATCTCTTCTAGCATGACCTAATAATATGGGTGTCGATGTCCTTCAATCCGTCCGTCCGTCCGTCCGTTCACATGAAGTTGAAGCGGGAGATCTGTCATTAGTGATCCTGATAGAGGTCGATGAGACGTACACGATGGTATGACTTTCAAGGTCACCGAAGGTCAAGGTCAAGGTCACGAGGCCTTTGAAGTTGCGAAAATGACGATTTTCAAATTCTATCTCCTCCGCCATTTCTCAAGCGATCTTGAATTTGATTGTAGCATATGAATCTATGGGACAATATCTAAATTTGGTCGTGCCGGATTTTCGATATTCGCTTTCGTTTTCGTGTCACGTGACTTCAAAGTTGGCAAAAAATGCGAAATGACGATTTTCAAAATCTATCTCCTCCTACATTTCTCAAGCGATCTTGAATTTGATTGTGGCATATGAATGTATGGGGCAATATCTAATTTGGTCGGGACGGATTTTCGAATTTCGCTTTCGTTTTCGCGTCACGTGACTTCAAAGTTTGCAAAAACTGCCTACTTCAGGAGGCCTATATATTTTCTACTGGGATGGTAAAAGTAGTGAATGGTGTCATTGCATAGCAGCTGACCTTGTCTTTCATGTCCATTGAGAAGAATACCGATATCTTCGAATACGTACACGTCACGTGACTTTGAATTTTGCGAAAACTGCTTCATGTAGTTGCAAAATGACGATTTTCAAAATCTATCTCCTCCTACATTTCTTAAGTTATCTTTGAATTTGATTGTGGCATATGAATCTATGGGACAATATCTAGATTTGGTCAGGCCGGATTTTCGATATTCGCTTTCGTTTTCGCGTCACGTGACTTCAAAGTTGGCCAAAAATCCTCCTGACCCGAGAACACTACACCCTAGTAACAGGAACTCATGCTTGTAAAGGTCGTTCTCGTGCTTGGTATTCGTTAACTCTCGGTTTGTGACTCCTATTATATAATCTGCCTGCTGCCCGCCCCGGCCCGCCTGCCTGCCCATAGCATAGCTTTTTAGGTACCCCCACTCATAGCGAATGTCCCCACCATCGGCAAATCGCCATAGGCCTAGGTCATAGAAGCTATCAGAATCGAAAAATATCGGATGGCATATCGTTATGTGTTTAATATACGTCAAAGTGCTGGAAAACAATAGAGAGATCTCCATTGTTTTCCAGCACTTTGATATAGCCATCCTTCTTTTGACACGAATATTGATCGGCAGCCGACACGACGAGACAGGTGTCCAGTCATATGAAGTTTTTACGGTGTTGTTGTGTTTTTGATATTTCCGGTGTTTAGCACTGCTTCGTCAAATAATCGCCATGTGCGATTGCGATATTTCGGTTTCCTTCCGCGTTTATCTTATGTCGTACACATGTAAACATTATTCCTGCATATAGTGCACAGTCATCGGTTGTCTTAGTCATCGGTTGGTCCAGTGGAGTCCACTGGAATATTCTGAACTGAACGAACAGAACTGTGGATAGTAAGAGTGAGTAGTGTGGTGTCGTCAGTGTTGTTGTTGCACTTTTTTATAAAGAGATTGGAAAACAAAAAGGCTAGGCCTACGTATCTACCCATCAAATCCACTACTGACTGGTTTGTGTCGTAGTTGTCTGTCTGCCATTTGCTACTGTACCTACCTACTCTACTACATAGAGTGATAGTGATTATACCACCTACTTCTACGGACTCTTGGCATCTACCTACTGGCATTATTTGACGGACTCGTTGGCATTAGTGCAGAGGAGAGTATAGTATATAAATTTGGTGATTGGTGTCCAGTAGACAGCTACAGCTGTGTGGTAAGTCAGGAAATAGACCCGATTCGGCTCTCGTTCGGAAACACCGCAACACTTTTTTAATTTTATAACAGCTAGAAGGCTAGTTTTGGTTTTACCTTGTTTCTCGCAGAGATGACCGTCACTCCCGCATGGGTGTATTTGTTTTCTTTTTTTTTGCAGTTCAGTAAATTATTGTGAAAGATGGTTGTGCCATTGATAATTGCTCATTATCTGCATGCAATGTCCTTAGCTGTATATGTGGGATCCTCAAGAAGAAACCCGTAATTCTGGTGACGCATCAGCTCCAGTACCTCAATGCAGCAAAGAAAATAATAATTCTGAAACAGGTGAGTGATGCTTGTGGATCATTGACAAACAGGTTAGCTATGATGGAGTAGTGGAAATGTGCATTGAGACATCCCCTCAAACAGCAATTTTTGATAAATGAAAAAAGTGACAATATGTTATTGGTGATATAAGTGACAATACATTGGTGCTTACAACATAAATATGTAAAAGGCATTCGATATAATTTGCCAAAAATTGTTGAGGGGGTGTCCCACTGAACCCCAGTTACCCTCCTCACATATTTGATTTGGCCAAAGAAACAGTTTCCTCGAGAAGTGTGGAGTATAATTGCTTCCTGCCATTGACTGCTCTTCTCACTAAATTTAAATTGTTTTCTCCTCATAGTTCCCAATCTTTATACCTCCCAGGGTAAAATTGAAAGTTCTGGCACCTTTGAAGAGCTACAGAGAACAGGAGTGGATTTTGCTGCTTTGCTCAAAGCATCCAAAGAAAATGAGGAAGAGGGAGAAACTGAACAGGAAGTCAAAACAGATTTGAACACCAAGCCTGCCATGAATCGTCAGCGCTCGATATCTGTGCGGACCCAACGCTCACACAGCTCCTCCATAATCTCAGCTGCAGAGTCCACCACCGAAGATATTGTTAGTTGAGAAGGAATTACATTTATTTTCCATCACCACAACTTTTGTTTCTAAAACTTGGGTCCCTCTCCCATGTACAACCTCTCCCATATTGTCATCTTCCTTCTTCCACCAGCCACCACTCACTGCCTACCCTCTCAAACACAATGCTAATCATGGCTTTCCCTCTCCCATCTATCATCTCTGGTGGCCGTCCCTCTCCTGTTCACTGTCTCTCGTGGCTTCCCTCTCTGGCCCACTGCCTCTTGCGGCCTTCTCTCTCCCACTCACCTCTTTTCACAACTTCCCTCTCCCACTCACCTCTTATTGCAGCCTTCCCTCTTTCACTCACCATGCCTTTCCACTCTCACCTGCCACCACTTGCGTTCTTCCCGCTCCCGCCTGCAGCTTCTTATGGACTTCCCCCTACCACATGCCGCCTGTAGTGGCTTTCCCTCTCCCACCTGCTGCCTCTCACAGCCATCCCTCTCCCACATGCCCTCTCATGGCATTCTTTCTCCCACCTTCCACCTTTGGCAGTCTTCCCCCAGCACCCGCCACCTGTGATGGCCTTCCCTCTCCCAACCATCACCTGTGGCAGCGTTTCCTCTCTAATTCACAGTCTCAGGTGGGCTTCCCTTTCCAACCTACCACTTCTCACAGCCTTCCCACTCCCATGTGCCGCCTCACTTGGCCTTGCAATTCCCACCCTCCGGATCTTGTGGCCTACCTTCTCCCATCCATCACTTCTCGCGGCCTTTCCTTTCCTACCCACAGCCTCTGGCAGCCTTCGCTCTCCCACCCGCTGCCTCTTGCAGCCTTCCCTTTGGCCTGCTGCACTCATGACCTTCCCTCTCTCACCCTCTGCCATTTGTGCCCTTCCCTCTGCCACCCACCACTTGTTGCGGCCTTCCCTCTCCAAACCACTGCTTGTCACACACTTCCCTTTCCCAATCTCTGTATGTCAGGCCTTTTGCTTTCTCACCTGCTGCCATGGCCTTCCGTCTCCCACCTGTCACCTGCCACGGCCTTCCCTCTCCCACCTGTCACCTGCCACGGCCTTCCCTCTCCCACAGGCCGTGGCAAGTGACAGGTGGGAGAGGGAAGGCCAGTGCAGAGTGACAGGTGAGAGAGGGAAGTTTGGGCAGGTGGAACAGGTGGGAGAGGGAAGGCCGTGGCAGGTGAGAGGTGGGAGAGGGAAGCGTCGTGGCAGTGACCAGGGTGGGAGAGGGGAAGGCCGTGGCAGGTGACATGATGGGAGAGCGGAAGGCCGTGGTGGCAGTGAGGTGACACGTGGGAGAGGAAGGCCGTGGCCGAGGTGACACGTGGGAGAGGGAAGTGCCGTGGCTGGATGCAACGTGGGAAGAGGGAAGGCGCGTGGCAGGTGAACACGTGGAGAGGAGAGCGCGGTGGGCAGTGGGAGAGGGAAGGCGGTGGCAGGTGACAGGTGAGAGAGGGAAGGCGTGGCAAGGTGACAGGTGAGAGAGGGAAGGCGCGTGGCAGGTGACAGGTGAAGAGGGAAGGCCTGTGGCAGGTGACAGGTGAGAGAGGGAAGGCGCGTGGCAGGTGATCAGGTGAGAGAGGAAGCGGCGTGGCAGGTGACAGGTGGGAGAGGGAAGGCCGTGGCAGGCAGGTGGGAGAGGGAAGCGTGGCAGGTGAAGGCTGGAGGAGAGCGGAAGGCCGTGGCAGGTGACAGTGGGAGAGGGAAGCGCCGTGGCAGGTGACAGGTGGGAGAGGGAAGGCCGTGGCAGGTGACAGGTGGGGAGGGAAGGCCAGGTGGGAGAGGGAAGGCCGTGGCAGGTGACAGGTGGGTGGGCGGCAGTGACGGTGGAGAGGGAAATGACGTGCCGAGTCGGCACGGTGACGTGGGTCAACGTGAGAGGCTGAAGGTCGTTGGGAGATATTATGGCGGGATGACGGGAACGGTGCTTGGTCAGATAGAGGGTGTAAGTGTGCAGCAACATGACGGGCAATTTTCAGGTGAAATCACCTAATCGTTGGCGGCGTACGGGAACTAAGCAGCCGTACGAGTAGGTACAGTGCTTAAGTTATGTGGCTTGGGAAGTTTGATTGTGGGATAAAGCGAGTGTGAAAAAGCTCGTACTGGGACAACGTTTATCGTGCAAGGTGAGACTTTGTACAGAGGTGGGAGAGGGAAGGCGCGGGCGTGGCAGCCGGTGGAGGACAGTTTTTCTGGGAAGGGGAAGTTAGTTTCGCGGCCCGGGTGGGCAGGTGACAGGGAGAATGGGTGGGAGTTGTATTCGGGCGGGTGGAGGATGGGTGCAGCCGTTGGAGGGCTGTCAAGAGTGTGGGCCAAATCGTCCTGCGGGCGACGAATC
>CM068960.1:43173852-43186526 GCA_035128595.1 Eptatretus atami | reverse complement strand
CAACAAACCATTGCGAGCAGTCAACAAAACATTGCGCCAGCAGTCAAACTAACCCCATTGCTTGACAGTCAACAAAAACCAATGCGACAGTCAATGAACCATTGCCGAGCAGTCAACAAACCATTGCCAACAGGTCAAGGAAAACCATTGCCGAGCAGTTCAACAAAACCATTGCGAGCCAGTCACAAACCATGGCCGCAGGCAGTCAACAAAACCATTGCCGAGCCAGTCAACAAAACATGCCGGCAAGTCAATAACATTGGCGAGCCAGTCAACCCAAACATTGCCGAGCCAGTCAACTGTAACCATTGCGAGCAGTCAACTAACCATGCCGAGCAGTCAACTTAACCATTGCCGAGCAGTCAACAAACATTGCCGAGCAGTCAACAAAACTTTTGCGAGCAGTTTCAACAACCAGTGCCGAGCAGTTCAACCAAACCCATGCCGAAGCAGTCAACAAAACCATTGCCGAAGCAGTCAACAAACATTTGCCGAGCAGTCAACAAACCATTGCGAGCACTCAAACTAACCATTGCCGAGCATGTTCAACCAACCATTGCCGAGCCAGTCAACAAACCATTGCATAGCAGTCAACAAACCCATTGCAGAGCAGTCAACAAACCATTGCCGAACAGTCAACTTAAACCATTTGCCGCGAGCAGCAACAAAAATGTGCCGAGCAGTCAATAAACCATTGCCGAAAGCAGTCCACAAACCATTGCCGAGCAGTCAGCAAAAACATTTAGCCGAGCAGATCAACTAACCATTGCCGAGCAAGTCACTAACCATTTGCCGACAGTCAGACAAAACATGCCGAAGCAGTCAAACTAACATTGCCGAGCAGTCAACAAACCATTGCCAGCAGTCAACAAACCATGCGAGCAAGTGTCAACAACCGATTGCCGAGCAGGCAACTAACCATTGCCGAGCCAGTCAACAAAAACATTGCAGAGCAGTCAACTAACCCATTGCCGAGGCAGTCAACTGAACATGCCGAGCCAGTCAACAAACCATTGCCGAAGCAGTCAACAAAACATTGCCGAGCAAGTCAACAAACCATTGCCGAGCCAGTCAATTAACCATTTGCCAGAGCAAGTCACCGAGCCATTGCCAAGCAGTCAATTTTGAACCCATTGCCGAGCAGTCAACAAACCATTGCCGAGCAGTCAATTAACCATTGCAGAGCCAGTCACCGAGCCATTGCCAAGCAGTCAAGAAACCATTTTGCCGAGCAGGTCCAACAAACCATTGCCGAAGCAGTCAAATTAACCATTTGCCCAGAGCAGTCACCGAGCCATGGCCAAGCAGTCAATGAACCATTGCCGAGCAGTCAAGTAACCATTGCCGAGCAGTCAACTAGACCATTTGCCGAGCCAGTCAATGGAAAACCATTGCCAAGCAGGTCAAGAACCATGCCGGGCAGTCAACAAACCCATTGCCGACAGTCAAACAAACCATTGCCGAACATCAACAAACCATTTGCCGAGCAGTCCAATGAACCATTTCCCAAGCAGTCACCGAGGCCCCCATTGCCGGTCATCGCAAAGTCATCGTTGGCTCCTGCTTCAGCTGCGTGCTGCAGCCAAATTCTTCGATTAGCATTTACCATTTACAGGACTTTCCTCACATTCTACATTAAGTTATTATCTCACATGTTCTGTCGTCCATCATGTACACGTTCTGCTGTAGATGCAAACACTAAAAGAGCAATTTACAGACATGCACTCCTTCACTTCTTCCTCTTATCCATTTACATTTTGCACTTTGATTTAACCTCATTTGCACCTCTTACTCATGCACCATTAAAAAAACCCCAGTTTTCTTCCTTTCTCCCCCCTCCTAAGCGACTGGGAAGCATTCAAGCCCGTCGGCTACGCCAGGTATCGAAAGAGCGTCGTAAACACCTCAACTGCCTCTCATCTTCTTGCTCTCTAGTTTCCTCGGGTGTGCGTCTGACGGCTCCTGGAATCTTGCTAAGTTAAGAATGTGTAAGCTTCTTTGTATTGGTTGAGCTCTGCCCTGGTCTTCTCCTGTAAATAACTTGTATTTCTTTTTCAGCATGTGGCGAGAAAACTCAATTTAAGTGAATTTATATGACGGCTAAAAATCCATTTAGCTTCAGTTAGTTGCTTGAGAAAGAATTTAATAAATATTTATTGCTGGGAAAACTAATAGGGAGGTTAGAATACAAACATTCCTTCTTGTGGTCAAAAACCTGTAAAAACCTTATCTCTTTCCACATGAGTAGCAAGGAATCAAATTACTCTTTCAATAGGCAAGCTCGATAACAACTGTTCTATTCCTTGTTTTTTGTGATTTTTTACCTTATATAGTATATATATATATTCGTTAATATCCTATGTATCGTTAAGTTTTTGCCTGAGACACTTTGCTATCTCACTGTTTCCTGTTTGCCTGTCTTGAGTGGCCAAAACTGCCACGACACGCGCACCTCATTCAATCCACCTTGCTTTCCCTTGCTGTACACATTGTTAAATAAAAATCTTTAATTTTGCACAACCTTCCCACACCCTTGCTTATAAATAAATTACCCTCATTTAAATGTACCATGCTCTTTTCTATCTTCTCGGCCATCACTTGCGCTCGCAGCAGCAAGTTTCTCGCTAATACCCCATTAATAGTATGCTCTTATAATATGGCCATGGCTTTCCCAAGGCCTGCTTCAAGGCACCTGATATCTAAGTTCGACGCATAGTAACGCGCACCGAGCGGGCATGACCCCTCCTCCTTAGGTAAGGTTCGTCCACATGGAAATAAGGTTATCACACGAAGTAGCTAACCCTGCCAGGTTTCAATGGCTCAATTCGCACTTTGGTTGCTTAGCAATCTGCCTGGGTGCGCAGATATCTGTGCCCGCCGCCCCACAGATCCGCACGTTGGGAGAGACCCGATTGTTTTCTCTCGTGTGAGCCCTAAACCCCGAATCCATAACAATAGGATCAACGCATCCCCATAATGTTTCGAGGTTTTTTTAATCTTGGACATGATCGTCTGTAGGCGGGTTACTTGCCTAGTATTATCAATTGTGTTAAGCATTTTGAAATTGTCACTCCTTTTGCCTAAATCTGAAAATTATGTTTAAAAGACATTTGAATACAGCAACGGCAGGTGTTTAAAAATGACTGTCGAGCAAAACCGACAATTGACTGTAAACACTCACCGAACGCATATGCAAAAGCCCTTCATTTGGCATATTACGTCATTTTGGAGTGCTCCACCCCTGAACCCCTGCGGACGGAAACATTTTACGCTTAAATATTTGTGCACACCCCGAGTAAAACAACCATTTAAAAAAAACAAAAAAACAAACAATTCAAACAGCCCAAAACACACTTCCGCAAAATTCATAGAATGATAATATTATTAATTTTAAATCATATATAATTTACATATTTAATTTACTATTTGTGTTTGGTTATTATTATTTTCTTATTTATATTGCTTTATTTTATGATTTAATTTTTATTCACTTTCAAAGATGCTTAGTTTATTCATCTAACTTCCATCACTTCTTATTACCCATTATCACTATCTCCCAGTCCTTTGACTTTTTTAACCCTGAAGCGACCTCCTAGTCCAAATCAGTCATTCTCACTCCCCATGTTACTCTGACCCCGACGTCCCTCTCATCCATTTTCACACCCTCGTCTCTATCCCTTCTCTCTTGATCCGATGAAAGGGCTAACACCCAAATAACGTCAGGCTTCCCACGCCAGTTACATACCCCAAATCACGTCCTTTTTGATTTTCCATCTCTTTCAAACCCCAAAAAACAAACCCACTAACTGTGAGAGAAAATGTGACGCCACTAGATGTATGTCAATGACAACCAGAGTCCTGGGAATATTACTTCCCCCCAAGATCAAACAGTGTGTTTCTCTCATGTTAAAAGTCAAAGTTCTGATTGTCTGTTGTCTCCAGTCTGCATGTGTGTGCATCATTTGTGGTTGTAACAGCTTGTTCAATGAGCATTAGACGATGGAGTGGAAAAAACATAATGTCTCTTGAAGGACCAGCGTGGCCAGGCCTGCCCACTAAATGAAGGGTAACAATTGATTTTGGGCCCAGGTACCGGCAATAACTCGCCTACTTTTTTGAATGACCACCAATGGTCTTTAATGTCCATCAGCAATGCTGGCAGATGGGGCCTCCAGCGCCAAAATCATCGACAGACGCTGCACCATTGTGGTGCATTGTCATGCCTGCAAAGTGCCAATGGGACAGCAAATATTGGGTCGGGAATCAAACCGAACTTGACAGCTCAAAGGTTAATCGCACGATCTTTGCACCCATCCTGTCAGACCTTATGTGTTACAAAATGCAGTATTGTTAAATATGGAATCTGGAAAACAAAAAGTCTATGATCATTTATGTTTGAATGAGTCAAAGATGAATGAGAAAAATGATGATGATCATAATTACTCTTTTTTTTTAGACTGTATAAATGCAAGGGATTTATATTCTTACCAAAAAGAAAGCCACCAGTCCTGAAGTGCATAAGAGAACCTGCAAATGGGATGGGGTGGGGGAGAGGAGCATGCGGAGTGGTGAGTGTAACAGAAAGATTTGAGAAATGCTCGAGCAAAAGCAATGTTCTCGTCATTCACGTTAACCTTAATGAATTGAGGCTTTGTTATACCATGACTTGTCCATGAATGTTTCCTTCTGATATCGAACACTGGATAGTTTACTACTCAATCACAGGGTGCTGTTAGTTATAGCAGGCATTTGAAACTTGACTATGGTACCAGCACCAATGACCTATTCTTTTTGAAAGGTACCATGAAGATGTTAAAGAAGTCCACCAGTTGACAGAAATGTCACCAAATACTACACACTTTTAACATCCTATCAATGAGAACTGCATACTCAAAGATGCACAACGCTCTTCCTGCAACTTTTGTTTATCGTAGCTCAGGAATAAAATCCAGACTGGAAAACTCAATGTGAGTACACAACCCTCTGAGAGATTCTGTCAGTCCCATTATCCTCTTGGATGAAACATTTTCAAATAAAGTGTCTTGGTCTAAGGCTTTGATGAGGAGCTTGTATTTCACACGCAAAGATAAGATAATGAGGAGCATCAGTGTACTTTTCAAAGAATTTACAACATCATTGACAATGGACATAAAGTATGAACATAGTACATGGTTTTAATCAGGGATCTAACATCATGAGCCATGGATCAGATGGGAATACGAAACAGGCCAATGCAGGTTTTATTAAATATTAATTAACAAATATCCGTTTAATCACTCGTTTATTTTCAAAGAAGCATACATTTTAAATGCATAAAAGAAATTACTTTCTCGGGTTTTGAGCACCAATCCAAAATTCGAGAACATTGACAATTACAACTGCTCACCTACTCCAGGGGGAAAAAAAAACATCCCTATGCTCGTCAATTATCATTAGGGGCTAGCTACATATGAGAATGTAGGACTGTGGGACAGTCATGAACTCAATTTGTGCAAAACTACAAGTGAAATCTGCGAAACGTGAAAAAAGAACAAAATATAAAAAAACTCGACCAGATATGACATTGAAAATATATCGAAACTAGAACGGCACTCTCGGTGTGCGCTTACATCCACCAGACTGAACCGTTTACGTTAGATATCCCACCGATAGGCCAACCTGCATCCGTTCTTAACCAAAATCTGATCGGCTTGTTCTTGTCACCTACCAACTCATCCAACAAGTTTGTCATAATCCGTTGACAACTTTTTGAGATATCATGCCACATATCGTTTTGCCCCCATCTTTCAATGGTGAAGAATACGTAAAAAATGTATTTTTTATTCTCGTATATGGATCCAGATCTTCACAAAAATTGAATCAATTCGTTCTAGGCACACACCAACCTGTCACTTAAGTTTCGTCTGAAGCCATCCATAAATTGCAGATATCGTGCTGAACAGTTTACTTTTTGTATCCCACTAATAATACAGATCTGCATCGGACCTGACCAAAAATCTAATCGGCTTGTTCTTGTCACCTACCCAACTCATCCACCTAGTTTGTCGAATCCATCGACAACCTTTTGAAATATATCATGTTGTATGTCGTTTTTGGCCCCCTCTCTCAATGGTGAAGAATCACTTTAAAATTCTCAGATCCGGATCCAGGTCCACATCCGGGTCATCACCAAATTCGAATCAAACAGTCCTTGTCACACACCCAACCTGTCCACCAAATTTCATCCAAATTTCACCTAACTTTTTGAGACATCCTGCTCACAAAAAAAACAGGCAGACAAAAGAGAGGGGTGAAAACATAACCTCCATCCACCTAAGTGCCGGAGGTAACAATAGCAATAAAGGTTTCAAAAAGAAACGTGTTGCAGAGCTGGACTTGATGACAGAAGGTCAGACAATTGTGGCATGGAAGTGAAGACATTGCAGAAAAAAAAGGCCAAAACATCCAAAAAGCAAGCAGAAAGAAAAGGCTAATGGCTGTCAGAAGAGGCAATAAATATTGCAGACCGAGGAAGAGAGATTGAAAACCAGATGCGATCAAGAGGGGACATTAAGCAGCTAAATGCCAACATCAACAAGCTAAGACAAAGAGAAATATTTCAAAAAGGCATGAAAGAATACAAAGTGACAACAGAGTGGTTGAAATGAGAGATATTTTCAAAAGAATCAGAGAGATACAGAAAGTTAGGTCAAGGATTGGGTCCTTGAGTAGAAAGAGGAAAATATATGATAGAAAAAAACACAGATGAAAGAAAGGTGGAAGACTACACAGAAACTTTATACAAACAAGATAGCAATACGCTGGCAACTTTGGAAGAAGTTAATATGAGCAAGAACAATGGTTGTCGAATGTGAGGTACATAAATCCCTGACGAGCAGGCAAGTGGAAAAGCAGCGGGTGCCGATGAAATTCCAATATAACTCTTTATGTAGTTTGGGAGGAGGCAATCCATTTCTAACACATATCTGTACACGGATCTGGAGCAGGATTGTATGGCTTAAAATGTGGAAGCATGGCTAAGGAAAAGGATGCAAGAGAATGTTCAAATAACCTAACCATTGCTTAATTTCAATGCTAGCAAGATATTACTAAAGATCATTCAACACCGAATTATACAAGACTTCATGAAGTGAGAAATGCTCGTTGAGCAAGCAGGTTTAGAAGAGGAAGGATACTAGAATCTGAGGTGGATCATGGAAAAAGCAAGGGAATATCAAAGGAAGGTGCATCTTATAGATTACAGCAAAGCCTTCAAATATGTTGATCATTAATTGATGTGGATTATAGTGAGAGAAATGGGGATGTCAGAGCACCTGATATAGCTGATAAGAAGCAGCACAGTCAACAAAAAAGCTACAGCAAAAAAGAGTAAGGAGAGACAGAATGTTTGAGACTGGAAAAGGGTCAGACAGGGGTGAAGTCTCTCCCTTCACTTGTTCAATCAATGAAGGATAGGGAGGTTTGGAGACATCTGATCATGAATTCACCAGAAGTGGGCCATGACTTGACATAACTTACATATTCTCATGAAAAAGATAACTTGGAGAGGAGGTGAAGATTGGGGAGAGAAGGGAAAGGGGGGGGGGGAGAGGTGGGTCTTTTTTCTGCGTATGGCAGCTTGGCTGCTGGTAGCTGCGGTAGCTATCATTTTGTTGGGGTGCAAAACTATTCCACTGATGCTATGCCCCAATACCACTACACTGGACTCATGTCACGGACCTAGAAGGCATGACAGCTGAGTCAACCCCACCTTTGGGTTAATTCAACAGAAAACCAGCTGAACTCAGGACCTGAAGATCCCAAGCCAGCCACCCTAACCACTACTGTAAGCCAACAGCAGGCTCAGAAGAGAGGTGAAAAAAGATGAGATGTTCTTAATAATGAGAGGGATGGGAAGGAGAAACAAGCATTGACATACAGGATGGATGAGGAGGAAAATGGGTAGAAAGGGGAAATGTGGATAGTTAATATTTGGTCTACTTGATAACTCATCAAAGAAAAAAACAGTGGTATAAACATGCATTTTGTGAAGAAGCAGTCTTCCGGATCCTCTTTCCTGGGTACAATATGTTAGCATTTTAATTATCATTTGAAACATTTTTAGCTCACTTGAACGTAGTTCCGCGGAGCTTATGCGATCGAGCAGGTCTGAGGTAAGTCACTCAGTGAGTGAGTCAGTCCATAAACACTTCAGTCATTATCGCTTGAACCAAACACACAATTTTGAGAAACTTGACACAACTTCATATCTGATGCTAACGAAGTGATTGACGCATCAAAATTTGCGTCATACGTCATTAGGCTATGGGACTACCAAGGATTGTTTCCATACAAATGAAACTTGCCACATTCCTGATGTACAAAGTTACGACCGCATCAAAATATGTGCTCAGGAAGGGGTCTTGGAAGTTTTTTTTGACCCCCCAAATAGTATTTGCCTCTTTCTCGGAAAACAAAACTTGACCGATAAAACCTCACCACAACCTTCTTCACCTCTGATCTACCAAAGTTTATCAACCACATCAAAATCTGCGCTCATTAAGGGGTCTATGGGGAAAGGGGGGGGGGGGTGTTGACCCCTAAAAATAGGTATTTCCTCTCTCTCCGAAACTACACACATGACTTCTATGAACTGACCACAAGCTTCATCACCCGTGATGTACCAAAGTTATCGTTGCATAAAAATCTCGCTATCAAGGGGTCTACGGGGGGAGGGGGAGAGGGTTGACCCCACAAAATAGGTAGTTGGTCCTTCTCTGTACTACACACACAATTTCAATGAAACTTGACCACAACCTTCATCACCTATGATGTACCTAGGTTTGTTCACGGCATAAAAATTCAGGTTCAAAGGAGATCGCGGGGTGGGAGGGGGTTTGAGTGACTCTCTCCTGATCCAGGTGATCGTCAGGACAGGTTGGTCCTATGATTTTTTTCTGTCCTGTTTCCCCTAATTATGTTTTGGGTGGTGATATGCAACAAGCATTTTGGACTGAAGGCCAATGTTAGTTTCAAATTTGTTTTTGGAAAACATGTGTAAGCAATTTCTGAATTCTATGATTGTTAACAAACAGGATATTCAGTCATATTTATCATTTCAGGTTAAGTTCGCACAACAAAACTTGCATAGGAACCATTCTTAATTGCATCTGACCTGTGCAAACAACGTTCATCAGAAGGACTTGAACAAAACAAACCAGCCTGCCCCTGCTCTCAGGTAACGGAGGTATATGGCCATGCCAACGAACCTTCCCCACGATCCTCTTCAGTTGATTGTGGATCACTTGGCTCCATCTAGAATAGGAGGAAATGGCCAAATTAAGCAATTGGAGATGAATGGAGAGATTAGGCAGCGTGGTTTGGAAAAGAAAGGGGGCGAGATGTGGTGTGTTGAGAAAAAAGAGGGGCAAGAGTTGCAGGGTGGAGAAGAAGGTGGCGAGATGTGTGAGTGGGAGAGTGAAGGCAGCAAGACACAGCAGGTGTGAGACAGAAGTAATGAGAGCGGCACATGGACAGCCAAGGTGGCGGACAGTCGTGGTGGATGGGGAAGCAAAAGCGTGGCATGGCATGGCGAGAGGCAGATCAAAGGTAGCAGGTGAGACGCGATGAGTAAAAGATGAATGTGGCAGGTGAGACACGGCGGGATTGCGAGATGGAAGGCCATGGAAGAGGCAGAGGGTGCGAATAGAAAGGTCCAGGGTGAGATGCGGAGGGTGCGAGTAGGAAGGAAATGCCCCAGGCAAGATACAGTGTGTGCAAGAGGGTGTCCATGGGCGAGATGAGGTGGTATGAGGAATGGCCACAGTGAATGACGTTGGTGTGAGAGAGAAGACCCTGAGTGGGAGAGGGAAGGCCGTGGCAGGTGACAGGTGGGAGAGGGAAGGCGGCAAGTGACAGGTGGGAGAGGGAAGGCCGTGCAGTGACAGGTGAGAGAGGGAAGGTTGTGGCAGGTGACAGGTGGGAGAGGGAAGCCGTGGCAGGTGAGAGGTGGGAGAGGCAAGGTCGTGGGCAGGTGACCAGGGGGTGAGAGAGGGAAGGCCGGGCAGGTGACATGTGGGAGAGGAAGGCCGTGGCTAGGTGACACGTGGGAGTTAGGGAAGGCCTGGCACGGTGACACGTCGGAGAGGGAAGGGCGCGTGGCTGGTGGACACCGTGGGAGAGGAAGGCCGTGGCAGGTGAACGTGGAGAGGAAGGCCGTGGCAGGTGGGAGAGGGAAGGCGTGGCAGGTGACAGTGAGAGAGGGGAATGCCGTGGCAGGGGACAGGTGAGAGGAAGGCCGTGCAGTGAAGGAGAGAGGGAGGGCGGAGGACAGTGGAAAGGGTGGGAGAGGAAGGCGTGCAGGTGATAGGGGGAGAGGGAAGGCCGTGGCAGGTGACAGGTGAGAGAGGGAAGGCCAGTGGCAAGGTGACAGGGGGAGAGGCGGAAGCCGTGCAGTGACAGGTGGAGAGAGGCGTCGGAAGGCCGTGGCAGGTGACAGGTGGGAGAGGGAAGGCCGTGGCAGGTGACAGGTGGTAGAGAGGAGCAAGCCGTGGCAGGTGACAGGTGGGAGAGGGAAGGCCGTGGCAGGTTGACAGGTGGGAGAGAGGCCGTGGCAGGTGACAGGGTGGAGAGGGAAGGCCGTGGCATGGTGACAGGTGGGAAAGAAGGCCGTGGCAGGTGACAGGTGGAGGAGCGGAGGCGGGCAGGTGACAGGTGGAGAGGGAAGCCGTGGCAGTGACCAGGTGCCTTCCCTCTCCCACCTGTCACCTGCCACGGCCTTCCCTCTCCCACTCAGGGTCTTCTCTCTCACACCAACGTCATCTCACTGTGGCCATTCCTCATACCCACCTCATCTCGCCCATGGACACCCTCTTGCACACACTGTATCTTGCCTGGGGCATTCCCTTCCTACTCGCACCCTCCGCATCTCACCCTGGACCTTTCTATTCGCACCCTCTGCCTCTTCCCATGGCCTTCCATCTCGCAATCCGCCGTGTCTCACCTGCCACATTCATCTTTTACTCATCGCGTCTCACCTGCTACCTTTGATCTGCCTCTCGCCATGCCATGCCCAGATTCGTCGCCCGCAGGACGATTTGGCCCACACTCTTGACAGCCCTCCAACGGCTGCACCCATCCTCCACCCGCCCGAATACAACTCCCACCCATTCTCCCTGTCACCTGCCCACCCGGGCCGCGAAACTAACTTCCCCTTCCCAGAAAAACTGTCCTCCACCGGCTGCCACGCCCGCGCCTTCCCTCTCCCACCTCTGTACAAAGTCTCACCTTGCACGATAAACGTTGTCCCAGTACGAGCTTTTTCACACTCGCTTTATCCCACAATCAAACTTCCCAAGCCACATAACTTAAGCACTGTACCTACTCGTACGGCTGCTTAGTTCCCGTACGCCGCCAACGATTAGGTGATTTCACCTGAAAATTGCCCGTCATGTTGCTGCACACTTACACCCTCTATCTGACCAAGCACCGTTCCCGTCATCCCGCCATAATATCTCCCAACGACCTTCAGCCTCTCACGTTGACCCACGTCACCGTGCCGACTCGGCACGTCATTTCCCTCTCCCCGAACCCACCTGTCACTGGCCACGGCCTTCCCCTCGACCTCCACGGCCTTCCCTCCCCACCTGTCACCTGCCACGCCTTCCCTCTGCCCGACCTGTGTCACGTGCCCCACGGGCGCTTCCCTCTCCCACTGTCAGCCTGCCACGGTTGCCGCTCCTCTCTCCACCTCTCACCTGCCACGCCTTCCCTCTCCCACCTGTCACGGCCTTCCCTCTCCCACCTGTCACCTGCCACGCCGCTTCCTCTCTCACCCTGTCACCTGCCACGCGCCTTCCCTCTCTCACCTGTCACCTGCCACAGGCCTTCCCTCTTCACCTGTCACCTGCCACGCGCCTTCCCTCTCTCACCTGTCACCTTGCCACCGCCTTCCCTCTCTCACCTGTCACCTGCCACCGCCCTTCCCTGCTCCCACCTGCCACGCGCTCCCTCTCCACGTGTCACCTGCCACGGCCTTCCCTCTTCCCACGTTGCATCCAGCCACGGCACTTCCCTCTCCCACGTGTCACCTCGGCCACGGCCTTCCTCTCCCACGTGTCACCTCATGCCACACGGCCTTCCCTCTCCCACATGTCACCTGCCACGGCCTTCCCCTTCTCCGCACCTGTCACCTGCCACAGCGCTTCCCTCTCCCACCTCTCACCTGCCACGGCCTTCCCTCTCCCACCTGTCACCTGCACAAACCTTCCCTCTCTCACTCGTCACTCTGCCACGGCCTTCCCTCTCCCACCTGTCACTTGCCACGGCCTTCCCTCTCCCACCTGTCACTGCCACGGCCCTTCCCTCCCCCACTCAGGGTCTTTCTCTCTCACACCAACGTCATCTCACTGTGGCATTCCTCATACCCACCTCATCTCGCCCATGGACACCCTCTTGCACACACTGTATCTTGCCTGGGGCATTCCCTTCCTACTCGCACCCTCCGCATCTCACCCTGGACCTTTCTATTCGCACCCTCTGCCTCTTCCCATGGCCTTCCATCTCGCAATCCGCCGTGTCTCACCTGCCACATTCATCTTTTACTCATCGCGCTCTCACCTGCTACCTTTGATCTGCCTCTCGCCATGCCATGCCCACTGCTTTTGCTTCCCCATCCCCCACGACTTGTCCGCGCG
>CM068960.1:43151983-43173827 GCA_035128595.1 Eptatretus atami | reverse complement strand
ACCGGCTTTTGCTTCCCCATCCACCACGACTCGTCCGCCACCTTGGCTGTTCCATGTGCGCCTCTCATTACTTCTGTCTCACACCTGCTGTGTCTTGCTGCCTTCACTCTCCCACTCACCACATCTCGCACCTTCTTCTCCAACCCTGCACCTCTTGCCCCTTTTTCTTCAACACACCACATCTCGCCCCCTTTCTTTTCCAAACCACCGTCTGCCTAATCTCTCCATTCATCTCCAATTGCTTAATTTGGCATTTCCTCCTATTCTAGATGGAGCCAAGTGATCCACAATCAACTGAAGAGGATCGTGGGGAAGGTTCCGTTGGCATGGCCATATACTCCGTTACCTGAGAGCAGGGGCAGGCTGGTTTGTTTTGTTCATAGTCCTTCTGATGAACGTTGTTGCACAGGTCAGATGCAATTTAAGAATGGTTCCTATGCAAGTTTTGTTGTGCGAACTTACCTGAAATGATAAATATGACTGAATATCCTGTTTGTAACAATCATAGAATTCAGAAATTGCTTACACATGTTTTCCAAAAAACAAATTTGAAACTAACATTGGCCTTCAGTCCAAAATGCTTGTTGCATATCACCACCTCACAAACATAAATTAGGGGGAAAACAGGACAGAAAAAAATCATAGGACCACCTGTCCTGACGATCACCTGGATCAGGAGAGAGTCACTCAAACCCCCTCCCACCCCCGCGATCTCCTTTGACCTGAATTTTTTGATGCCGTGAACAAACCTAGGTACATCATAGTGATGAAGGTTGTGGTCAAGTTTCATTGAAATTGTGTGTGTAGTACAGAGAAGAGACCAACTACCTATTTTTGGGGTCAACCCTCTCCCCCTCCCCCGTAGACCCCTTGATGAGCGCAGATTTTT
The DNA here is from genome assembly GCA_035128595.1 of Eptatretus atami. Lineage (NCBI taxonomy): Eukaryota > Metazoa > Chordata > Myxini > Myxiniformes > Myxinidae > Eptatretus > Eptatretus atami. The sequence continues at coordinate 43,172,938 of CM068960.1, read as the reverse complement.
ATGCAAACGATAACTTTGGTACATCACGGGTGATGAAGCTTGTGGTCAAGTTTCATAGAAGTCATGTGTGTAGTTCGGAGAGAGAGGAAATACCTATTTTAGGGGTCAACACACCCCCCCCCCCCCCTTTCCCCATAGACCCCTTAATGGCGCAGATTTTGATGTGGTTGATAAACTTTGGTAGATCAAGGTGAAGAAGGTTGTGGTGAGGTTTTAATCGGTCAAGTTTGTGTTTCCGAGAAAAGAGCAAATACCTATTTTGGGGGTCAAAAAAAACTTCAAGACCCTTCCTGAGCACATATTTTGATGCGGTCGTAACTTGGTACATCTGGGAAAAATGTTGTGTCAAGTTTCACAATGTGTGGTAGTTTTGAGAGGAGCAAATACCTTTGTGGGGGGTCCCACAGCCCTATAGACCCTGTATGAGCGCAAATTTTGATGCGGTCAATCACCTTCGTTAGGCATCAATATGAAGTTGTGTCCAAGTTCATTCAAAATTGTGTGTTTGGTTCAAGCGATAATGACTGAAGTGTTTATGGACTGACTCACTCACTGAGTGACTTACCTGCAGACACTGCTCGATCGCATAAGCTCCCGGAACTACGTTCAAGTGAGCTAAAAATGTTTCAAATGATAAATTAAAAATGCTACATATTGTACCCAGGAAAGAGGATCCGAAGACTGCTCTTCACAAAAATGCATGTTTATACACTGTTTTTTTTCTTTGATGAGTTGATCAAGTAGACCAAATATTAAACTATCCACATTTCCCTCTTTCTACCCCATTTTCCTCCTCATCCATCCTGTATGTCCAAGCTTGTTTTCTCCTTCCCATCCCTCTCATTATTAAGAACATCTCATCTTTTCACCTCTCTTCTGAGCCTGCTGTTGGCTTACAGTAGTGGTTAGGGTGGCTGGCTTGGGATCTTCAGGTCCTGAGTTCAAGCCTGGTTTTCTGTTGAATTAACAACCAGGTGGGGTTGACTCAGCCTGTCATCCTTCTGAGGTCGTGACATGAGTACCAGTGTAGTGGTATTGGGGCATAGCATCAGGGAATAGTTTTGCACCCCAACAAAATGATAGCTACCGCTACCCAGCAGCCAAGCTGCCATACGCAAGAAAAAGACCACCTCTCCCCCCCCCCTTTCCCTTCTCTCCCCAATCTTCACCTCTCTCCAAGTATTTTTTTCATGAGAATATGTAAGTTATGTCAAGTCATGGCCCACTTCTGGTGACATTCATGATCAGATGTCTCCAAACCTCCTATCCTTCATTGATTGAACAAGTGAAGGGAGAGACTTCACCCCTGTCTGACCCTTTTCCAGTCTCAAACATTCTGTCTCTCCTTACTCTTTTTTGCTGTAGCTTTTTGTTGACTGTGCTGCTTCTTATCAGCTATATCAGGTGCTCTGACATCCCCATTTCTCTCACTATAATCCACATCAATTAATGATCAACATATTTGAAGGCTTTGCTGTAATCTATAAGATGCACCTTCCTTTGATATTCCCTTGCTTTTTCCATGATCCACCTCAGATTCTAGTATCCTTCCTCTTCTAACCTGCTTGCTCAACGAGCATTTCTCACTTCATGAAGTCTTGTATATTCGGTGTTGAATGATCTTTAGTAATATCTTGCTAGCATTTGAAATTAAGGCAATGGTTAGGTTATTTGAACATTCTCTTGCATCCCTTTTCCTTAGCCATGCTTCCACATTTTAAGCCATACAATCCTGCTCCAGATCCGTGTACAGATATGTGTTAGAAATGGATTGCCTCCTCCCAAACTACATTAAAGAGTTATATTGGAATTTCATCGGCAACCCGCTGCTTTCCACTTGCCTGCTCGTTCAGGGATTTATGTACCTCACATTCGACACCATTGGTTCTTGCTCATATTAACTTCTTCCAAAGTTGCCAGCGTATTGCTATCTTGTTTGTATAAAGTTTCTGTGTAGTCCTTCCACCTTTCTTTCATCTGTGTTTTTTTCTATCATATTATTTTCCTCTTCTACTCAAAGGACCCAATCCTTGACCTAAACTTTCCTGTGATCTCTCTGATCTTTTTAAAATCTCTCATTTCACCACTCTGTTGTCACTTTGTATCTCTTTGCATGCCTTTTTGAAATATTTCTCTTTGTCTTAGCTTGTTGTAGTTGGCATTTAGCTGCTTAATGTCCCCTCTTGATGCATCTGCGTTTTCATCTCTCTTCCTCTGTCTCAATATTTATTGCCTCTTCTGACAGCCATTTAGCCTTTTCTTTCTGCTTGCTTTTGGATGTTTTTGGCCTTTTTTTCTGCAATGTCTTCAACTTCTGCCACAATTGTCTGACCTTCTGTCAATCAAGTCCAGCTCTGCAACACGTTTCTTTTTGAACCTTTATTGCATATTGTTACCTCCGCCACCTTAGGTGGAGAGGTTATGTTTCACCCTCTCTGTTTGTCTGCCTGTTTATTTGTGAGCAGGATGTCTCAAAATAAGCTAATTTGGATAAAATTTGGTGGACAGTTGGGTGTGTGACAAGGACTGTTTGATTCGAATTTGGTGATGACCGGATGTGGACCTGGATCCGGATCTGAGAATTTTAAAGTGATTCTTCACCATTGAGAGATGGGGCCAAAAACGACATACAACATGATATTTCAAAAGGTTGTCGATGGATTCGACAAAACTAGGTGGATGAGTTGGGTAGGTGACAAGAACAAGCCGATTAGATTTTTGGTCAGGTCCGATGCAGATCTGTATTATTAGTGGGATACAAAAGTAAACTGTTCAGCACGATATCTCAATTTATGGATGGCTTCAGACGAAACTTAGTGGACAGGTTGGTTGTGTGCCTAGAACGAATTGATTCAATTTTTGTGAAGATCTTGGATCCATATACGAGAATAAAAAAATACAATTTTTTAGTGATTCTTCACCATTGAAAGATGGGGGCAAAAACGATATGTGGCATGATATCTCAAAAAGTTGTCAACGGATTATGACAAAACTTGTGGATGAGTTGGTAGGTGACAAGAACAAGCCGATCAGATTTTGGTTAAGGAACGGATGCAGGTCTGGCCTATCGGTGGGATACTAAACGTAAACGTTCAGTCTGGTGGATGAATAAGCGCACACGGAGTGCCGTTCTAGTTTCGATATATTTTCAATGTCATCTATCTGCCGAGTTTTTTTATATTTTTGTTCTTTTTTCACGTTCGCAGTTTCACTTGTAGTTTTGCCACATTGAGTTCATGATCTGTCCCACAGTCCTACATTCTCATATGTAGCTAGCCCCTAATGATAATTGACAGACATAGGTGAGTTTTTTTTCCCCCCTGGAGTAGGTGAGCAGCTTGGTAATTGTCAAGTTCTCGAATTTTGATTGGTGCTCAAAAACCCGAGAAAGTAATTTCTTTATGCATTTAATAATGTATGCTTCTTGGAAATAAACGAGTGATTAAAACGGATATTGTTAATTAATATTTAATAAAACCTGCATTGGCCTGTTTCGTATTCCCATCTGATCCATGGCTCATGATGTTAGATCCCTGATTAAAACCATGTACTATGTTCATACTTTATTCCATTGTCAATGATGTTGTAATTCTTTGAAAAGTACACTGATGCTCCTCATATCCTTACTTGCGTGTGAAAATACAAGCTCCTCAATCAATAAGCCTAGACCAAGACACTTTATTTGAAAATGTTTCATCCAGAGATAATGGGACTGACAGAATCTCTCAGAGGTTGTGTACTCACATTGAGTTTTCCAGTCTGGATTTTATCCTGAGCTACGATAAACAAAAGTTGCAGGAAGAGCGTTGTTGCATCTTTGAGTATGCAGTCCATTGATAGGATAAAAAGTGTGTAGTATTTGGTGACATTTCTGTCATCTGGTGGACTTCTTTTAACATCTTCATGTACCTTTCAAAAAGAATAGGTCATTGAGTGCTGGTACCATAGTCAAGTTTCAAATGCCTGCTATAACTAACAGCACCCTGTGATTGAGTAGTAAACTATCCAGTGTTCGATATCAGAAGAAACATTCATGACAATCATGTATAACAAAGCTCAATCATTAAGGTTAACGTGATGACGAGAAAAACAATTGCTCTTGCTCGAGCATTTCTCAAATCTCTGTTACACTCACCACTCCCATGCCCTCTCCCCCACCCCATCCCATTTGCAGGTTCTCTATGCACTTCAGGACTGGTGGCTTTCTTTTTGGTAAGAATATAAATCCCTTGCATTTATACAGTCTAAAAAAAAAAGAGTAATATGATCATCATCATTTTTCTCATTCATCTTTGACTCATTCAAACATAAATGATCATAGACTTTTTGTTTTCCAGATTCCATATTTAACATACTGCATTTGTAAACATAAGGTCTGACAGGATGGTGCAAAGATCGTGCGATTACCTTTGAGCTGTCAAGTTCGGTTTGATTCCCGACCCAAATATTTGCTGTCCCATTGGCACTTTGCAGGCATGACAATGCACCACATGGTGCAGCGTCTGTCGATGATGTTTGGCGCTGAGGGACCCATCTGCCAGCATTGCTGATGGACATTAAAGATCCATTGGTGTCATTCATAAAAAGTAGGCGAGTTATTGCCGGTACCCTGGCCAAATCCAAATTGTTACCCTTCCATTTAGTGCCAGGCCTGGCCAGCTGGTCCTTCAAAGAACTTATTTTTTTTCCACTCCATCGTCTAATGCTCATTGAAAAAGCTGTTACACACAAATGATGCACACACATGCAGACTGAGACAACAGACATACAGAACTGACTTTAACATGAGAGAAACACAACTGTTGATCTTGGGGAAGTAACTTCCAGCGTACTCTGGTTGTCATTGACACAATCTAGTGGCGTCACTTTTCTCTTCACAGTTAGTGAGGTGTTGTTTTTGTTTGAAAGAGATGGAAAGAAATCAAAAGGACGTTGATTGGGGTATGCTAATGCCGTGGGAAGCACCTGACGTTTTGGGTGTTAGCCTTCATCGGATCAAGAGAGAAGGGATAGAGACGAGGGTTGAAAATAGGATGAGAGGGACGTCGGGGTCAGAGAACATGTGGGAGTGAGGAATGATGATTTGGACAGGAAGGGTCCTGCTTCAGGGTTAAAAAAAGTCAAGGGACTGGGAGAAAATAGTTGACTAAGGGTAAATCAAGAAGTGATGGAAGATTAGATGAATAAACTAAAGCATCTTTGAAAAGTGATAAAATATAAATAAAAATAAAAGCAATATAAATAAGTAAAAATAATAATAAACAAACAAATAGTAAATTAAATATGTAAATTATATATGATTTAAAAATTAATAATAATTATCATTCTATGATTTTGCGAAGTGTGTTCTGGCTGTTTGAATGTTTGTTTTTTGTTTTTAATGGTTGTTTTACTCGGGTGTGCACAAATATTTAAGCGTAAAATGTTTCACCGTCCCAGGGTACAGCGGTGGGAGCACTCCAAAATGACGTATGAATGCCAAATGAGGCTTTTGCATATGCGTTCGGTGTGTGTTTACAGTCATTCGGTTTGCTCGACAGTCACTTTTAACCTGCCGTTGCTGTGATTAAATGTCTTTTAAACATAATTTTCAGATTTAGCAAAGAGAGTACAATTTCAAAATGCTTAACCACAACTGATAATACTAGCAGAGTACCCGCCCTACAGACGATCATGTTCAAAGATTAAAAAAACACCCCGAACATTAATGGATCGCGTTGATCTATTTTATGGATTCGGGTTTGAGGCTACCACGAGAGAAAACACTCGGGTCTCTCCCGAACGTCGGATCCTGTGGGCGGCGGCACAGATATACTCTGCGCACCAGCAGATTGCTAAGCAACCACAAGTGCCGATGCCATTGCAATCCTGGCAGGGTTACACGTACTTCGTGTGATACCTTATTTCCTGTGGACGACCTTACCAACGGAGGAGGGGGGTCACATGCCTCGGCTTACTTGCGTCGAACTTACGTATCAGTGCAGCTGAAGCAGAGCTGCGAAGTACGCACAGGCTAATAAGAGCCTATTAATGGGTTGCGACTACGCTGGACCAATGAGGGAAAAGATAGAAAGAGCTGGTACATTATAATGAGGGTAATTTATTTATAAAGCAAGGGTGTGGAAAGGTCATGTGGCAAAATAATACAAGATTTTATTCAACAATGTGTACAGCAAGGAAAGCAAGGATTGATGAGGTGCGTGTCGTGCAGTTTGGCCACTCAAGACAGGCAAACAGGAAACAGTGAGATAGCAGTGTCTCAGGCAAAAACTTAACGATACATAGGATATTACGAATATATATATATATATATAAGGTTAAAAAATCACAACAGGATGAGAAAGTCTGTTATCGAGCTTGCTTTGAAAGAGTATATTGATTCCTTGCTACTCATGTGGAAAGAGATAAGTTTTTACAAGGTTTTTGACCACAGAGGAATGTTTGTATTCTACCTCCCTATTAGTTTCCCAGCATATATTTATTAATTCTTCCAAGCACTACTGAAGCTAAATGATTTTACCTCATATAAATTCACTTAATTGAGTTTCCCACATGCTGAAAAAGAAATACAATTATTTACAAGGAGAAGACCAGGGCAGAGCTCAACCAATACAAAGAACTTACACATTCTTAACTTACGCAAGCATTCCAGAGCCGTCAGACGCACCACCCGAGGAAACTAGAGAGCAAGAAAGATGAGAGGCAGTTGAGGTGTTTACGACCTCTTTCGATACCTGGCGTAGCCGACGGCTGATGCTTCCCAGTCGCTTAGGAGGGGGAGAAGGAAGAAAACTGGGGTTTTTTTAATGGTGCATGAGTAGAGGTGCAAATGAGGTTAAATCAAGTGCAAATGTAATGATAAGAGGAAGAGTGAAGGAGTGCATGTCTGTAATTGCTCTTTTAGTGTTTGCATCTACAGCAGACGAGACAGTAGATGGGAGCGACAGAACATGTGAGATAATAACTTAATGTAGAATGTGAGAAAGTCTGTAAATGTAAATGCTAATGAAGATTGGCTGCAGCACGCAGCTGAAGCAGAGCACCGATGACTTTGCGATGACCCGCAATGCCTCGGTGACTGCTTGGAAATGGTTCATTGACTGCTCGGCAATGGTTTGTTGACTGTTCGGCAATGGTTTGTTGACTGCTCGCAATGGTTTGTTGACTGCTCGGCAGTTCTTGACTGCTTGGCACATGGTTCATGAGCTGCAATGGTTAGTTGACTGCTCGGCAATGGTTACTTGACTGCTCGGCAATGGTTCATTGACTGCTTGGCAATGGCTCGGTGACTGCTCGGCAATGGATTAATTGTGACTGCTCGCAATGGTTTGATTGACCTGCCGGCAATGTTCCTTTGACTGCTTGGCAATGGCTCGGTGACGGCTCTGCAAGGTTAATTGACTGCTCGGCAATGGTTTGTTGACTGCTCGGCAATGGCTCAATTGACTGCTTGGCAATGGCTCGCGTGACTGCTCTGCAATGGTTAATTGACTGCTCGGCAATGGTTTGTTGACTTGCTCGGCAATGTTTTGTTGACTGCTCGGCAATGGTTTGTTGACTGCTCGGCAATGTTAGTTGACTGCTCCGGCAATGGTTAGTTGACTGCTCTGCAATTTTTTGTTGACTGCTCGGCAATGGTTAGTTGACTGCTCGGCAATTGGTTTGTTTTGACTGCTCGGCAATGGTTGTGACTGCTGGCAATGGTTAGTTGGGACTGCTCGGCAATGTAGTTTGACTGCTCGGCATGTTTTGTTGACTGCTCGGCAAGGTTAGTGACATGCTCGGCAATGGTTAGTGTGACTGCTCGGCAATGTTTTGCTGGGACTGCTTCGGCAATGGTTGTTTGTTGGAACTGCTCGCAATGGTTTATTGACTGCTCGGCAATGTTTGTTGACTGCTCGCAATGGTTTAGTTGACTGCTCGGCAATGTTTGTTGACTGCTCTGCAATGGTTTGTTGACTGCTCTGCATGCAGATGGGTTTGTTGACTGCTCCGGCAATGGTGTGGGTTGTACTGCTCGGCAATGGTTGTTGAGTGCTCGGGCAATGGTTGTTGACTCGGCAAGTTTTGCGTCTGCAATGGTTTTGTTGACTGCTCGGCAATGGTTGCTGACTTGCTCGCAATGTTGTGATGCTCGCAATGGTTGTTGACTGCTCGGCAATGTTTGATGATTGCTCGGCAATGTTTGTTGACTGCTCGGCAATTGTTAGTTGACTGCTCGGCAATGGTTCAGTTGACTGCTGCAAGGTAGTGACTGCTCGGCAATGTTTTGTGATGTCGCAATGTTGGTTGACTGCTCGCAATGTTTGTTGACTGCTCGGCATGGTTTGTTGACTGCTCGGCAATGTTTGTTGACTGGCTCCGCAATGGTTTGTTGACTGCTCGGCAAGTGGTCCTTGACTGGCTTGGCAAATGGTTTGTTGACTGTCGGCAATGGTTCATTGACTGTCGGCAATGTTTTTGTTGACTGCTCAGCAATGGTTAGTGACTTGCTGGCGCAATGTTTTGTTGACTGTCGCAATGGTTTTGTTTCCGCCACCTTGGCTGTCCCATGTGCCGCCTCTCATTACTTCTGTCTCACACCTGCTGTGTCTTGCTGCCTTCACTCTCCCACTCACCACATCTCGCCACCTTTCTTCTCCAACCCTGCACCTCTTGCCCCCTTTTTTCTTCAACACACCACATCTCGCCCCCTTTCTTTTCCAAACCACCGTCTGCCTAATCTCTCCATTCCATCTCCAATTGCTTAATTTGGCATTTCCTCCTATTCTAGATGGAGCCAAGTGATCCACAATCAACTGAAGAGGATCGTGGGGAAGGTTCCGTTGGCATGGCCATATACCTCCGTTACCTGAGAGCAGGGGCAGGCTGGTTTGTTTTGTTCATAGTCCTTCTGATGAACGTTGTTGCACAGGTCAGATGCAATTTAAGAATGGTTCCTATGCAAGTTTTGTTGTGCGAACTTACCTGAAATGATAAATATGACTGAATATCCTGTTTGTTAACAATCATAGAATTCAGAAATTGCTTACACATGTTTTCCAAAAAACAAATTTGAAACTAACATTGGCCCTTCAGTCCAAAATGCTTGTTGCATATCACCACCTCAACAACATAAATTAGGGGGAAAACAGGACAGAAAAAAATCATAGGACCACCTGTCCTGACGATCACCTGGATCAGGAGAGAGTCACTCAAACCCCCCTTCCCACCCCCGCGATCTCCTTTGACCTGAATTTTTATGCGTGAACAAACCTAGGTACATCATAGGTGATGAAGGTTGTGGTCAAGTTTCATTGAAATTGTGTGTGTAGTACAGAGAAGGACCAACTACCTATTTTGTGGGGTCAACCCTCTCCCCCTCCCCCCGTAGACCCCTTGATGAGCGCAGATTTTTATGCAAACGATAAACTTTGGTACATCACGGGTGATGAAGCTTGTGGTCAAGTTTCATAGAAGTCATGTGTGTAGTTTCGGAGAGAGAGGAAATACCTATTTTAGGGTCAACACCCCCCCCCCCCTTTCCCCATAGACCCCTTAATGAGCGCAGATTTTGATGTGGTTGATAAACTTTGGTAGATCAAGGTGAAGAAGGTTGTGGTGAGGTTTTATCGAGTCAAGTTTTGTTTTCCGAGAAAGAGGCAAATACCTATTTTGGGGGTCAAAAAAAAACTTCCAAGACCCCCTTCCTGAGCACATATTTTGATGCGGTCGATACACTTTGGTACATCATGGGTGAAAAATGTTGTGGTCAAGTTTCAACAAAATGTGTGTGGTAGTTTTGGAGAAGAGAGCAAATACCTTTTGGTGGGGGAGTCCCCCCACTAGCCCTATAAGACCCTGTAATGAGCGCAAATTTTGATGCGGTCAATTCACCTTCGTTAGGCATCAGATATGAAGCTTGTGTCCAAGTTTCATCAAAATTGTGTGTTTGGTTCAAGCGATAATGACTGAAGTGTTTATGGACTGACTCACTCACTGAGTGACTTACCTACAGACACTGCTCGATCGCATAAGCTCCCCGGAACTACGTTCCAAGTGAGCTAAAAATGTTTCAAATGATAAATTAAAATGCATACATATTGTACCCAGGAAAGAGGATCCGGAAGACTGCTTCCTTCACAAAAATGCATGTTTATACCACTGTTTTTTTTTCTTTGATGAGTTGATCAAGTAGACCAAATATTAAACTATCCACATTTCCCTCTTTCTACCCCATTTTCCTCCCTCATCCCATCCTGTATGTCCAATGCTTGTTTTCTCCTTCCCATCCCCTCTCATTATTAAGAACATCTCATCTTTTTTCACCTCTCTTCTGAGCCTGCTGTTGGCTTACAGTAGTGGTTAGGGTGGCTGGCTTGGGATCTTCAGGTCCTGAGTTCAAGCCTGGTTTTCTGTTGAATTAACACCAGGTGGGGTTGACTCAGCCTGTCATCCTTCTGAGGTCCGTGACATGAGTACCAGTGTAGTGGTATTGGGGCATAGCATCAGTGGAATAGTTTGCACCCCAACAAAATGATAGCTACCCAGCTACCCAGCAGCCAAGCTGCCATACGCAAGAAAAAGACCACCTCTCCCCCCCCCCCCTTTCCCTTCTCTCCCCCAATCTTCACCTCCTCTCCAAGTTATCTTTTTCATGAGAATATGTAAGTTATGTCAAGTCATGGCCCACTTCTGGTGACATTCATGATCAGATGTCTCCAAACCTCCCTATCCTTCATTGATTGAACAAGTGAAGGGAGAGACTTCACCCCTGTCTGACCCCTTTTCCAGTCTCAAACCATTCTGTCTCTCCTTACTCTTTTTTTGCTGTAGCTTTTTGTTGACTGTGCATGCTTCTTATCAGCTATATCAGGTGCTCTGACATCCCCCATTTCTCTCACTATAATCCACATCAATTAATGATCAACATATTTGAAGGCTTTGCTGTAATCTATAAGATGCACCTTCCTTTGATATTCCCTTGCTTTTTCCATGATCCACCTCAGATTCTAGTACCCCTTCCTCTTCTAAAACCTGCTTGCTCAACGAGCATTTCTCGCTTCATGAAGTCTTGTATATTCCGTGTTGAATGATCTTTAGTAACATCTTGCTAGCATTTGAAATTAAGGCAATGGTTAGGTTATTTGAACATTCTCTTGCATCCCTTTTCCTTAGCCATGCTTCCACATTTTAAGCCATACAATCCTGCTCCAGATCCGTGTACAGATATGTGTTTGAAATGGATTGCCTCCTCCCAAACTACATTAAAGAGTTATATTGGAATTTCATCGGCACCCGCTGCTTTTCCACTTGCCTGCTCGTTCAGGGATTTATGTACCTCACATTCGACCACCATTGGTTCTTGCTCATATTAACTTCCTTCCAAAGTTGCCAGCATATTGCTATCTTGTTTGTATAAAGTTTCTGTGTAGTCCTTCCACCTTTCTTTCATCTGTGTTTTTTTTCTATCATATATTTTCCTCTTCTACTCCAAAGGACCCCAATCCTTGACCTAAACTTTCCTGTGATCTCTCTGATCTTTTTGAAAATATCTCTCATTTTCACCACTCTGTTGTCACTTTGTATCTCTTTGCATGCCTTTTTGAAATATTTCTCTTTGTCTTAGCTTGTTGATAGTTGGCATTTAGCTGCTTAATGTCCCCTCTTGATGCGTCTGGTTTTCATCTCTCTTCCTCTGGCTGCAATATTTATTGCCTCTTCTGACAGCCATTTAGCCTTTTCTTTCTGCTTGCTTTTGGGATGTTTTTGGCCTTTTTTTCTGCAATGTCTTCAACTTCATGCCACAATTTGTCTGACCTTCTGTCAATCAAGTCCAGCTCTGCAACACGTTTCTTTTTGAAACCTTTATTGCATATTGTTACCTCCGCCACCTTAGGTGGATGGAGGTTATGTTTTCACCCCTCTCTGTTTGTCTGCCTGTTTATTTGTGAGCAGGATGTCTCAAAAAGTTAAGGCTGGATTTGGATGAAATTTGGTGGACAGGTTGGGTGTGTGACAAGGACTGTTTGATTCGAATTTGGTGATGACCCGGATGTGGACCTGGATCCGGATCTGAGAATTTTAAAGTGATTCTTCACCATTGAGAGATGGGGCCAAAAACGACATACAACATGATATTTCAAAAGGTTGTCGATGGATTCGGACAAAACTAGGTGGATGAGTTGGGTAGGTGACAAGAACAAGCCGATTAGATTTTTGGTCAGGTCCGATGCAGATCTGTATTATTAGTGGGATGCAAAAAGTAAACTGTTCAGCACGATATCTCAACAATTTATGGACGGCTTCAGACGAAACTTAGTGGACAGGTTGGTTGTGTGCCTAGAACGAATTGATTCAATTTTTGTGAAGATCTGGATCCATATACGAGAATTAAAAAAATACAATTTTTTAAGTGATTCTTCACCATTGAAAGATGGGGGCAAAAACTATATGTGGCATGATATCTCAAAAAGTTGTCAACGGATTATGACAAAACTTGTTGGATGAGTTGGGTAGGTGACAAGAACAAGCCGATCAGATTTTGGTTAAGGAACGGATGCAGGTCTGGCCTATCGGTGGGATACTAAACGTAAACGGTTCAGTCTGGTGGATGTAAGCGCACCACCGAGTGCCGTTCTAGTTTAGATATATTTTCAATGTCATATCTGGTCCGAGTTTTTTTTATATTTTGTTCTTTTTTCACGTTTCGCAGTTTGACTTGTAGCTTTGCCACATTGAGTTCATGATCTGTCCCACAGTCCTACATTCTCATATGTAGCTAGCCCCTAATGATAATTGACAGACATAGGTGGAGTTTTTTTTCCCCCCTGGAGTAGGTGAGCAGCTTGGTAATTGTCAATGGTTCTCGAATTTTGATTGGTGCTCAAAAACCCGAGAAAGTAATTTCTTTATGCATTTAATAATGTATGCTTCTTGTGAAAATAAACGAGTGATTAAACGGATATTTGTTAATTAATATTTAATAAAACCTGCATTGGCCTGTTTCGTATTCCCATCTGATCCCATGGCTCATGATGTTAGGATCCCTGATTAAAATCCCATGTACTATGTTCATACTTTATGTCCATTGTCAATGATGTTGTAATTCTTTGAAAAGTACACTGATGCCTCCTCATATCCTTATCTTGCGTGTGAAAATACAAGCTCCTCAATCAATAAGCCTTAGACCAAGACACTTTATTTTGAAAATGTTTCATCCAAGAGGATAATGGGACTGACAGAATCTCTCAGAGGTTGTGTACTCACATTGAGTTTTCCAGTCTGGATTTTATTCCTGAGCCTACGATAAACAAAAGTTGCAGGAAGAGCGTTGTTGCATCTTTGAGTATGCAGTCCATTGATAGGATGTTAAAAAGTGTGTAGTATTTGGTGACATCTTCTGTCAATCTGGTGGACTTCTTTTAACATCTCATGGTACCTTTCAAAAAGAATAGGTCATTGAGTGCTGGTACCATAGTCAAGTTTCAAATGCCTGCTATAACTAACAGCACCCTGTGATGGAGTAGTAAACTATCCAGTGTTGGATATCAGAAGGAAACATTCATGACAAGTCATGGTATAACCAAAGCTCAATTCATTAAGGTTAACGTGATGACGAGAAAAACAATTGCTTTGCTCGAGCATTTCTCAAATCTTCTGTTACACTCACCACTCCCATGCTCCTCTCCCCCACCCCATCCCCATTTGCAGGTTCTCTATGCACTTCAGGACTGGTGGCTTTCTTTTTGGTAAGAATATAAATCCCTTGCATTTATACAGTCTAAAAAAAAAAGAGTAATTATCATCATCATCATTTTTCTCATTCATCTTTGACCTCATTCAAACATCAAATGATCATAGACTTTTTGTTTTCCAGATTCCATATTTAACATACTGCATTTGTAACACATAAGGTCTGACAGGATGGTGCAAAGATCGTGCGATTACCTTTGAGCTGTCAAGTCTCGGTTTGATTCCCGACCCAAATATTTGCTGTCCCATTGGCACTTTGCAGGCATGACAATGCACCACATGGTGCAGCGTCTGTCGGATGGATGTTTGGCGCTGAGGGACCCATCTGCCAGCATTGCTGATGGACATTAAAGATCCCATGGTGTCATTCATAAAAAGTAGGCGAGTTATTGCCGGTACCCTGGCCCAAATCCAAATTGTTACCCCCTTCCATTTAGTGCCAGGCCTGGCCAGCTGGTCCTTCAAAGACTTATTTTTTTTCCACTCCATCGTCTAATGCTCATTGAAAAGCTGTTACACACAAATGATGCACACACATGCAGACTGAGACAACAGACAATACAGAACTTGACTTTTAACATGAGAGAAACACAACTGTTGATCTTGGGGAAGTAACTTCCCAGCGTACTCTGGTTGTCATTGACACAATCTAGTGGCGTCACTTTTCTCTTCACAGTTAGTGAGGTGTTGTTTTTGTTTGAAAGAGGATGGAAGAAATCAAAAGGACGTTGATTGGGGTATGCTAACTGCCGTGGGAAGCACCTGACGTTTTGGGTGTTAGCCCTTCATCGGATCAAGAGAGAAGGGATAGAGACGAGGGTTGAAAATAGGATGAGAGGGACGTCGGGGTCAGAGAACATGTGGGAGTGAGAATGACTGATTTGGACAGGGAAGGTCCTGCTTCAGGGGTTAAAAAAAGTCAAGGGGACTGGGAGAAAATAGTGACTAATAGGGTAAAATCAAGAAGTGATGGAAGATTAGATGAATAAACTAAAGCATCTTTGAAAAGTGATAAAATATAAATAATAAAATAAAAGCAATATAAATAAGTAAAAATAATAATACAACAACAAAATAGTAAATTAAATATGTAAATTATATATGATTTAAAAATTAATAATAATTATCATTCTATGATTTGCGAAGTGTGTTTCTGGCTGTTTGAATGTTTGTTTTTGTTTTTTAATGGTTGTTTTACTCGGGGTGTGCACAAATATTTAAGCGGTAAAATGTTTCACCGTCCCAGGGGTTCACAGCGGTGGGAGCACTCCAAAATGACGTATGAATGCCAAATGAGGCCTTTTGCATATGCGTTCGGTGTGTGTTTACAGTGATTCGGTTTTGCTCGACAGTCACTTTTAACCTGCCGTTGCTGTGATTCAAATCGTCTTTTAAACATAATTTTCAGCATTTAGCAAAGAGAGTGACAATTTCAAAATGCTTAACCACAACTGATAATACTAGCAGAGTACCCGCCCTACAGACGATCTTGTTCCAAAGATTAAAAAACACCCCTATACATTAAATGGGGTCGCGTTGATCCTATTGTTATGGATTCGGGGTTTGAGGCTCACCACGAGAGAAAACACTCGGGTCTCTCCCGAACGCCCGGTCCTGTGGGCGTCGGGCACAGATAACTCTGCGCACCAGCAAATTGCTAAGCAACCACAAGTGCCGATTGCCATTGCCAATCCTGGCAGGGTTACACTACTTCGTGTGATACCTTATTTCCTATGGACGGCCTTACCAACGGAGGAGGAGGGGGGGGGGGGGGGGGGGGGGGGTCACATGCCCTCGATGCGTACTTGTGTCGAACTTACCGTATCAGGTGCAGCTGAGCAGAGCTGCGAAGTACGCACAGGCTAATAAGAGCCTATTATTGGGGTTGCGGACTACGCTGGACCAATGAAGGAAAAGATAGAAAGAGCTGGATACATTTATAATGAGGGTAATTTATTTATAAAGCAAAGGTGTGGAAAGGTCATGTGGCACAATAATACAAGATTTTATTCAACAATGTGTACAGCAAGGGAAAGCAAGGATTGATGAGGTGCGTGTCGTGGCAGTTTTGGCCACCTCAAGACAGGCAAACACAAAACAGTGAGATAGCAGTGTCTCAGGCAAAAACTTAACTATACATAGCATATTACGAATATATATATATATATATATAAGGTTAAAAAATCACAAACAGGATGAGAAACAGTCTGTTATCGGAGCTTGCTATTGAAAGAGTATTTGATTCCTTGCTACTCATGTGGAAAGAGATAAGGTTTTACAAGGTTTTTGACCACAGAGGAATGTTTGTATTCTACCTCCCTATTAGTTTTCCCAGCATATATTTATTAAATTCTTTCTCAAAGCACTAACTGAAGCTAAATGGCATTTTACCTCATTATAAATTCACTTAATTGAGTTTCCCACATGCTGAAAAAGAAATACAATTATTTACAAAGAGAAGACACAGGGCAGAGCTCAACCAATACAAAGAACTTACACATTCTTAACTTAAGCAAGCATTCCAGGAGCCGTCAGACGCACACCCGAGGAAACTAGAGAGCAAGAAAGATGAGAGGCAGTTGAGGTGTTTACGACCTCTTTCAATACCTGGCGTAGCTGACGGGCTGATGCTTCCCAGTCGCTTAGGAGGGGGGAGAAGGGAAGAAAACTGGGGTTTTTTTATGGTGCATGAGTAGGAGGTGCAAATGAGGTGTAAATCAAGTGCAAATGTAATGCATAAGAGGAAGAGTGAAGGAGTGCATGTCTGTAATTGCTCTTTTAGTGTTTGCATCTACAGCAGACGAGACAGTAGATGGGAGAGACAGAACATGTGAGATAATAACTTAATGTGGAATGTGAGAAAGTCTGTAAATGTAAATGCTAATGAAGATTGGCTGCAGCACGCAGCTGAAGCAGAGCACCGATGACTTTGCGATGACCCGGCAATGGCTCGGTGACTGCTTGGAAATGGTTCATTGACTGCTCGGCAATGGTTTGTTGACTGTTCGGCAATGGTTTGTTGACTGCTCGGCAATGGTTTGTTGAACTGCTCGGCAATGGTTCATTGACTGCTTGGCAATGGCTCGTGTGACTGCTCTGCAATGGTTAATTGACTGCTCGGCAATGGTTGTTGACTGCTGGCAATGTTTGTTGACTGCTCGGCAATGTTTTGTTGACTGCTCGCAATGGTTTGTTGACTGCTCGGCAATGGTTAGTGACTGCTCTGCAATGTTTAGTTGACTGCTCGGCAATGTTAGTTGACTGCTCGCAATGGTTTGTTGACTGCTCGCAATGGTTTGTTGACTGCTCGGCAATGGTTGTTGACTGCTCGGCAATGGTTAGTTGACTGCTCGGCAATGGTTAGTTGACTGCTTCGGCAATGTTTGTTGACGTGCTCGGCAATGGTTAGTTTGGACTGCTCGGCAATGGTAGTTGGACTGCTCGGCAATGGTTTGTTGACTGCTCTGGCAATGGTTTGTCTGCTGCTCGGCAATGGTTTCATTGACTGCTTGGCAATGGTTAGTTGACTGGCTCGGCAATGGTTCATTGACTGCTCGGCAATGGTTCATTGACTGCTTGGCAATGGCTCGGTGACTGCTCTGCAATGGTTACTTGACTGCTCTGCATTGGTTACTTGACTGCTCTGCAATGGTTCCAGAAGTCATCACAAACATCAACAAGATATTCGTTGTACAGCTTCAGGGGTTCTGTCGGTTCACAGAAAAGTAAGATGGTTACGAACAGGTCTCTTAAGCATGATGGCGACTGGGTACCTGCAGCATCGGCTGGATACCCGATCCATTCGTTGTCTTCCTCAAGTAAATTTAGCCACTGGCATTAGGCTAATTAACTAGCATGTTTGAACGTCTTGCAGACGTATCTGTTGATTGTCTGCAGAACTTTGAAGCTCATAGCACTGGCCTTGTGATGTAGAAGAAGATGCCAGTAGCAGATTTCACCTTGGCTAGGGTGGGCAGTGTAAACTCTACATATTGACTGTGGCCTTGTTCCTATGGACGCTACTTGCCGCTGCCTACACTTGCGATCCTTCTGCCAGGTCAGGTGCAGAGGGAAATCGCAATAGAGGATGTTGTTGACAGCAGTATCTTCAGAGTTCTTTTCGGAGAAGGTGGTTAGCTTTGAACGCTCTGCTGTGGCCATTGCGAGATTTGGATTGACAGGATTGAATGTGATGCACTGCTCCTTCGCCAAATAAACAGAAAGTAGTTCAACTGTCAGGGAGCTGTCTTGTGTCGAAAATCCGAAGATTATCCAAGCTGCTTCTGATGCTCCAATCAATTGACACTGCTCATATAATTTGATCTCGTCTTCGCGTTCATCCAACGTGACTCTGACTCGATCAACACCTGCTTCAAAGCTGATTGTGGCCTGGTCATCACGTTTAAAGATGTATTTATAAAGGTATTTGACGACTTTTATTGAGGCACATTATTAAACATTGACGTGGGTGTGATACTTCAGTCGCAGCCATGAATTATGAAGCACGAGGCTTTGATTGTCCACTTGCACATTCCTGCCAGATACACTAGCCACAGCTGTATGACCACGATAAGTTGGACTCCGACATCGATAAGTTGGATGAGAATCATCCAAGTCGTGTTGGAGAGCAGAAATCTTTAGGAAAGTTCTTTGAACAGATGTCGTCAACCATACGTGGGCAGTTCCTGTTCAGCTCTCCAAGTTGTCCATGAAGCATGTATTTCTTAACGCACTGGAAAAGGTCTTGTGGTCTTGGCTCGGCAGGGTCGGGTAATTTGGCGCTGACAACTTTGTTTATGTCGGTCCACATGTGCTTTTCACCATTGAGAATCAGTAGCAAATGGACATGAGGCAGCTCACACTTTTGAAACTCGATAGTATGTACGTACGTGAACCCCTAGATGACCGAGTATGCCATTCTTGATGTCAGGCAGTAGTTGATGTAACTTCATTTTGATGACTCCTGCATCCAAGACAGGTTGATCAGAAGCTGTTTGCCAATTTTCCAGTTCACTGACTATTTCTTGCCAATTCGCGTTGCAGGTGAATGTGATGAACAGTGTTGGTTTGCCGAATTTTCGGACAATTGCCAGATAATCCTTACTATAATTCACGGAGCAGTGTTTGTGTGTTTGTTTGTCACGCTACTCCTCCGACAGTTCTGAGCTAATTACATCCAGACTTGCTACATCGGATCACCGTGACCCCAATTAATGTAGAGGGGTGTTTTTATTTTTGCCAGTGGTCTTGGGGAGGGGGAGGGAATGCAAATTCTCCATGTAAATGTATGTCATGCCACGCTACCTCCAGGTGGGGGAGGGTATTACAAGTCTCCACCATTTACAGTACAGTATTCCTGTCCCCACGTTTTCCAGTGCAGTGAGGTATTTTGAATTATAATCAGTAGGTATGTTTTTATTCATGCATGTAATCCGGGGTTTGTTTTTTTGCCAATACGGAGCTATCAGTTGCCTATACACCACCCAAATATAGGTATGCGTCAGAAGACGCATCCCTCTCCCTTCCGCGGATCCACAGATCTTCCCCGCCCCATCCCTCTCCCTTCCACAGATCTCCAATGTCTCTGTTGCCCACTGTTTTTCCTTCCCTCTCCCACCCCTCTTGTCTCCTGCCTCCCTTGTTGTGCATTGTATTAGCTCTTATACGAGTCTCGACAATGTATACAAAAAAAGAAAAAAAAGACTGTGTTTCATGCTTGGAACAAGATTGCCTATAGGGCGGATACTCTACTAGTCTTGATAATGCTTTGACATAAAACGCAGGCTTCCTGTGAACGTAGATGGAAAAATCATATGACAACCAGCCCATTCAGCATCACATACAAGAATAGCATCCTGCAGACCATTGTAAAGAATGTACCTTTTGACCTTTTAAACTGCTGAGACCCCTTCGACCTTTGAAGACCCTTTAAGACCCAAAATACTCAGATGACTCAAAAGTCCCTGAAGACACGAAAGACCCAGATGACCCAAAAGACCATTTTCCCTTCCCTGTCATATACATGTAAGTGCTGCTTCATCAGGATGAAGATTACCGCACTATGAACGTGCACAGGCATGGAGCAGTGCCAATAAAACCATTATACCAGTACACTGGTGCTCATTTTGCCGACCTCGGAAGGATGACAGGTTGAGTCAAACTCACCTGGTGTTAATTCAGTGGCCAACAGAGCTCAAACTCAGGACCCTAAGATCCCAAGCCAGCCACCCTAGCCATGAAGCTAACCCCAGGCGATAGTCGCCGAGGTGACCCCAAAGTCCCCAAATGGGGGGAGGGGGGAGCAGGATGTGAGGACAGGGGGAGGGGTTGAAGCACTATGCACGGGTAAATTTGTCTTCCTTTTGGCCTTCTCGTCCAAAGTGGAGGAGCCTGTCAAAGTAGGAAAAATAATCAGAAGGAGCCAGGGCCATCATGTGAGGGAAACATTTCTGGCAGCAAAGGATGTGCGGCCAGGGTAAGGGGGGTGGTAGAGGAGGTGGAAGCTCCAAACTCAGGGTATAGATACAGCTTTGTGAGGGGAGTAACGTCGGCTATGTTGCCGTGGCGTCAGAGGCTGGTTTGAATCTGCAAAGTGATGCCAAAGTGACCAATATAGCAATATTTGGCAAACAGGATGACTAATTGGTTAATCAGCAAAGCGACAGGTAAGCTCTGCTATTATCTTATAGTAGACCAGCCAAAAATCGAAAAGTCCCCTAGAATTTTTTTTTGCGGCATCGCTTGTTTAGCAGCATCCATGTTGGTTCATTCCATGCGGCAAGGTAAAAGAATGTGGGCGGATGCCATCGCCAATTTTCAATTTCAAGTCTTTTGAGTCACAAGGTCATTGGCGGTCGTTTTTGGGTTTTGCCTATTTTGATGAAACTGGTGCCTATTTTATTGAACATATCAATAAACCAAAGTTCTATATTGTAGCAAGTGTATTTTTGCATTGTGAATGGTTAAACTGAAAATATACTTAATTTATATGAGTTTTAAGAGAATGAAAGGCAAACATTGCCATTTTTTCTGTTATATTCTTTGGGTATTTTACATGTCTGTCACTTTGTTCTCAGTACTACCAGAACTTGCACACCATTAACATGTTGTTATTTTCTTTCCAGTTGGAGATAGGTAGGCTTCCTGCCAAATATGTACCACATGTGGTGTATATAGCAGTGTGCTAGGTGTTCTTGTTGATCGTTGTTACATGGTTATAAC
>CM068960.1:43113837-43151782 GCA_035128595.1 Eptatretus atami | reverse complement strand
TTACTTATGGCAATGGCATCTTTGAAGTTGAAGGGATGGAAACAAAATACAGGTGGAAATTTTCACCATAACCCAAGCCAAATATGACACCTGGCAGGAATGAGATGCATGTCTCACTTGGCCCTCCTACCTCAACCATCTCACCTGCCTGCCAGGACAGCTAGCTGCCTCCAGGCATGGTGACGAACTGTGTGCTATTCCATGACACTTATGGTGCCGGCATGATTTATGGAGTGGAAGAAAACATAAATCTAAAACATGTTTTGAAAGAAGTCAGCCAGCTACTATTATCTCCTGTCAATTTCGGTCTGTTTTACAACTGCTTCTTGAAGCCCTTCACCATTTTGAGTGACCAAAGAAATCCTGAGAATTAATTACATTTTTTATTTGAAGGATGCGCACTGTCTATGAAACACGTTAAACCTTAAACGACTTTCACAGGTTGAAGGGCCTTCCGTGGCAGATAAGAACATTACGCATCTTTCGAGACAAGTTGAAAAACTAACTGCGTGCAATGGTTTTTGTGCAGTTATAAAATAGGTTCTTGGATAATACAATATCTTACACCTGAAGGAAGACCAGCAGAGTTAGTTACCTGTTCTCAGCATCATCGCTCTGCAACACATTTTCTCACCAAACAACAACAATGTATCCAATCATGCACAATTCATTGTCACCTTCCCTGGTGATAAACAATCCAAACTTACAAACAAGAGGCACAGTGACGCATCCATTCAAATTTATTGCTGGCGCCTAAAAATCAATCTGCCATGTTAAAACGTTGTCCTCTCGACTTGAATGATCTTCATTGTCTTCACAGACTATCTATATCGAGTTTTCCTTCCAAATAACTTACAACGCAGGAGGAGGCCATTCGGCCCATCAAGCCTGTACAATGGTTGCTAACCAATGGTTGTTTTCCTGTACTTTATTGTGTGTTTTGATGCTGAGTGTCAAGCAAGGAATCAGCATGTACCATTTATACTCTTTGTATGACTCGACCGAGGTCAGTTCCAATTCTGACTTTCCAGACAGACTGAGAGAGATTGCTCTAACCATTACACTACCGATCTGATTAAACTTCCCCTACCGGGAATCATATTCAGGTCGCCCGGATGAAAACCAGGGTATCATAACCACTAGAGCATATGTGGTATCATTCATCTCTGTCTAAAGTTGAAATTGGTCAGTTGTATATGCAAGTGATGTAGCTTTAAAAGATGCATGGTAGATTTGAGCAATCTATGAATAATAATACGTGGGCATGCCTATAAGCTTCAAAGCATGGATTCCACCTGCTCAGGCAGGTAGGATAGCCGAGAGGCGTGCGTACTCACCCAAGATCTGTATAGCCTGGGATTGAATCTAGCCCAGCTAAATCATCCTGGTGTTTGCATGCAGGGCTATGTGTACACCACCCATCAGATGGACGTTAAACCGGAGGACTAGTGGATGTTAAAGACCCACTCTCCTTTCACGAAGAGCAGCGAGGTATCGTTGACATTCAAAACAATTTCAAATTTCTGCACCTTCAGTCGAGTATCCTACATCGGATTGGCGACCCGTCCAGGATCATTCTAACTAAGAAACGTTTCTTGACACGAGTAAGTGACATGCTGAAGTGCACTGTGAAAAGTATGGGCCTCTAATTCTTATTATTATTAACCTGCTCAAGTTATTGGATACCGGAGAAATATCCAAGAAGAAAGTGAAAAGAAGAATGGGAAGAAGGAAAGAGAAAGAAAGCAAGTGATGCTGTTGTGATTGGGCTATTAAAGTGAATAAAATATTACAGTTAAATTGCAGGAATGAGCACTCAATAATGAAGAACAATCGGAAAAAAAACGAGAACAAACGTTCCAAAAGCGCATCACATGTTGATATCATGCAACCCTATTCACTCCGTTCCAAATGGAGGTTGGAATACCCCCAAGTGTTGTTTCTTGGGCCCAGTCTCGTTTCTAATATGCACAAAACATCTCCAATGCTTCGGAAACCGCATCTTCGTTTTTGCAGATGAATCCACATTGATGGCAAACAGCAGCTGCAACACTATGTGATAATTCTGGAACTGATTTGATTGATCATGTCTTACCATAAAGCCCTATCCATTTCCAGGGTCAGCCACTGGAAAGGATTCAGTCTCTTGAATGTTGAAGCACACCCATTAGCCATGACCCTCTCCCGAGCAAAGCCGTCTTCAAAAGCAGCCTAATTGCCTCAGCATCGTCTTCATTCCAGTTAATTCCTTGAAAATAAGAACTACTCCAACCTCAACATTGTTTGCATCTCAAAGGAGTACCACTCCTCCTATAGGCTGGTGGTCTAGCATCACATCTGTCTCTCCTGAATTCTGTAGAATCTGAAATTGGCATCTCCTGCAATGAAAAAGAAGCACAAGGCATCTTTACTTGCTATCACATCAACAGACAGGTTCCATCCATCCAGTGGAACCATACTCTGTACAGAGCGTTGGTGCTGCCTAAGCAGTCTCCTTGGCTATTGGGCACAATTCTGGATGGGTACCCATCTCGACACAGGATACCAGCAAGCTGGCACTCATTTTGCAATCTCGGATGGATGACAGGCAGAGTCAACCAACCTGGTATTATTTTTCAACCGTGAGTGGATTTGACTCAAGATCCTAGGTCCCAAGCCTGCCACCCTAACACATTTAGCAAACACCAAGCAATACTAAGACAGGTTGGTGGCCTATTTTAAAAATGCTTCTCCTCATATCTATTCCTCTGCCCTCTCTGTCATTTGACCCTCTGCTGCTCTACAAACTGCTTGTGTTCATCCACTAACCCCCTCCTGGTTAAACTCCCCAAATCCAGTCTCATCTCATACCTCTAGTATTTGGTTCTGCTTTTCTCCAATTTTTGGAACTCATCTTCCAAGGCAGTTCAATGAAGTTTTTCCTACAAGGCTCTAATCAAGCAGGTGGCACACTCGCACCCACATTCTGACGTCCATCTCCCAATACATACCCACAGATCATTTTCACTCACTTACTCTGCCATAACTGAACCACTCTTGTATCTTAGCAGGTTAGTGTACTTCCTCCCCTTCTCCCTCCTCGCTTTTTCCTGTTCTGTTCATTCCCTTTACCTTTCTGTCTGCATACTTTGGCAGCAACCACTTGTTAGTATGTTGCATTTTTACTCCCCGTCACCCTGGCTCTTCCACTAAGTGAGACATTGCCATAAAAAAAATGGTCATTACTCAAAACTGCTAAAGCAAGAGAGTTATTTTTCCATCATGTTAATTTGAAAACACACTATATCAAAATATGTTTTTCCTCCTCTAGAACCCAAAGCTTGCTCTACAATGCAACTGCAGATCAGTTTCATGTTTTAGGAAGGCACAATATATTTCCATCAAAAACTGTTGGAATTTAGTTGTGTGTCAAAATTATCATTTTGTGATGGTAAAGCTCACAACTCCAGTTTTCAAGTAGAGTGGTCGTCATCATCATATACATTTTGTCATCAGTGAAGAAGTCATTTAAGGTAGCATAGTTTCAGCAGAAAAGACATGTGTTTTTTTATTTTTTTTATTTTTAACATGCGAGTCGTACAGAGTGCTCCTCAAAAGTAGGCCATGCATGTTATAACAAATAGTTGCAGAAGCTACTCATAGCTCCAATAAAGCTTCTCAAAATTCTGGGTGTATAATAGATCTCTTGCAAGGGCCTGTAAATAAATCATTCCTTAAAAGTCCTCATATGTAGAGCACATGGATGCCTTTGCCATGAGCTTTTGCCTTGCCACGGATATGCAAAGCTTGGTTCACCTTTGGACTAGATTTGAACAAAGTTCTGCGCTAACTCGTGGAGACAAAACTTTTGAAGAATGTAGGAGATAACATGGGGGGGAGATTGGAAATGGTATTTCAGAAATCAAGAAATAGATGTTTCTCATTGACATAAGCTGGTGATGTCACCACCTGTTGGGTCTGCCATTTTTGTAGGTCACCTAGATCAGGGTTAGAGGTTTTCAATTTTTTTTTTTTACTATATACCAGTACTTTGAGTACAGAAAATCCTGCCTCACACAAGTAGGTTGTGGCGAATGGTAAAAGGCATTCAGAGTTCCTCTCAGCCAGGGCAGGTTAGCCATTTCTCGCATAGATCCAGAACTCTTGACAGTGGAAAGGCAGAGAACTTGATTGACAAATGTAGTGAAACGTGACAATGCTGACCTGAATATGGAAATAATTCATCCTTCAGAAAGATTTACAAATGAAGTTTCGATCATCTCAAAAAGTTGTTTTGGACACTCGTCAAGAGACTAAAGTACCCCCTTTTGAAAGAAGCGTATCTTGGCTTGAGTGCTTTTGGGCATCGACGTCATGAATCGTAGCCAGCGTACACCCCAGAAAGAAGGCCTTATTTTAGGAGTTTACTCAACCGGCTACACACAAAGCTACAGCAGGTCTCACTTGAAAAAGGGATATCTCAGGAACACATATGGGTTGCGATCTATGTTATCAATGACAGCAGTTGTGAAGAGACGACCTCTCAGATGAGGAGGCACGACGCTTTCTCAGTCTCATAGTGTTGACAAATCTTGTTTCCTAGATCAGTGGAGATGTTCTGCACTCTATCATATGAGATAGACAGTCCTAAGTTGAACATAGTGTCTACAAGATCTACACTACAAGTCTACGAGAATGTGTCCATACCAGCCACAATTTAGTCAAATTAATGTTAGAAGTTACCAACAAGAAACAAAGGTCGGTGGAGAAATGGGAGAAATGCATCATTTCATTTGTCGAAAATCATCAAAGGAAACGGCCCAGCAAGGCCGAGGAACACTGGGTTTGCAAGCTTTGAAGTCATATTTCACAAATACGACGGGAAGAAATTGGCCAATGTTGGAGTCGCATCAATAAGGAACTGACATTTCTGGAGTTTACCACCGGCAGTTGCTATCAGACGTATACTAGTAAGAGGGAACTTCTACAACTCGGAAAATCATCCGTCAATGTTTTGGGTGAATATGCAAATACCATACATCCAGGGTGGACCATCCAGAAAGAAAATATCAGACATGAACAAGCACGTCCATTAAGTCTGAAATGTGATGAACACATTTACAACAGCTGATTCATCAAGTGGAAGACAACATGACACATCCGTTCAGGACCACTGATCATCCAGATGAACAGCCTGTTGACATATCAAGTGGAGTCATCACATCGAAGGACATTCAGAAGTCTGTCATCTATCCATGACAAAGGGGGAAAAAAACAAAAAATAGGTGGAAGAGTACATCAAGAATCGCTTTGTATTAAAGGGCAGAGAAGCATGCACCAGCTCATCCCAAAAATCAAAATCCAAACGTTCTCAATTGCCAAAAAGATACACAAAATCCTAATCTTGGGTCAGAAAGCAATGGTCGTAATCAAGCCGGAGATGGTTTTCCACCATGCTTTGCTATTTACCCAAGTCCGCTCTGAGCTAAGCATGAAGCATGTGTTTAGTTATCCCATTACGTCTGTTCCGACATCTATCTTCCATGAAGACAGAGTTCCAAGAAAAAACTCCAAAGCTGAACTAGGGTATATTCTCAAGGGCC
Organism: Eptatretus atami; assembly: GCA_035128595.1. NCBI lineage: Eukaryota > Metazoa > Chordata > Myxini > Myxiniformes > Myxinidae > Eptatretus > Eptatretus atami. Next base: position 43,146,200 of record CM068960.1, on the reverse strand, counting down.
GAGTCAAAGAAGAGAACGAACATGCTGTCTGCAATAAACGACAATGCAATGTGTATATCAGGGATGCCATGGCAACCCAACATATACTTGGAGGAAATGGTGGCACTTTGTTAACCTGGCACAGTATTACTTAAATCAGTTGCTCCATTGCATAAAAAACACATGACAATGTCATCGATATCTTTGATCCATATGATGATGACAATTCCGTGAAGACAGAGGAAAGGACAAGACGCCTTGCTGCTGCTGGTGGAGTTCAAAAGTTACCAGGTCATTGCTGGACACCCAGTACCACAATGGACGAATTTATGGTTCTAATCGTCAAACAAATTTATCCCGACACACTTCATCTGTAGTCACGTCATACAAATGCACCTGAATCTAAAGTGCTTTCAGATAACCAAGAGATGTGGCTCTACCTGGCTTGAGGCTTATTGTATGGTACACTCACAGTGTGTATTTCATCTGAAGGTTATGGAGCAAGACAATCAGCTTGTATCAACGCAGGAGAGGCAGATTCCAAGATGTTTCTCCATGTGTAGCAAGCTGCTGATCAGTTTCAAGTCAGAATATACATGGATCTATTACAATAAAATCCACAGATACTGATGCTCTTGTCTTAGCAATCCATTACTTTCCACAGCTTCAGCACACTGATGAACTAGAGATAGAGAAAAGAACATCAGCTGTATGCAAGCTCATCCCAGTACATCGGATATGCAAAAGCTTGCCTTCAGAAATGTACACACGGCTTCCTCCGTTTCATGCACCGCCTGCTTGTGACAGTGTATCAGCTTTCTTTGGCTATGGGAAAGAAAGCATGCAAAGCTATGAAGACGTTGCATCTTAACAACAATGGTCCACACCTCGAAACACTGCAACTGGTGATCTTCATGAGGCTGTTACCGCTTCAAGACACTTAGTCAGTACCATTTAGGATTCACAGAGAAAATTACTCTAGGCTCACACCAGCTTGAATGATCTTTGAGAAAAACGAGCAGTGATGAAAGATGTGCCAGCGAACAAGTTTACTAACTTTTGAACCAGCTTTTCTCCAACATGTGAAGAGATCTGTGCACCAAAGCCGAGTGTGGATGGATGCCTTCATTTCAAGTGTAGAAATTCCTGCACCAGAGGGCCATGGATGGTACAGAGAAGCAAATGTACTGCATCCAAACTTCTTCGAGGGACCCACAGCAACTGAGATGTTAGATGACCTTGTACGTTTGTGTCAAGGGAGTGAGCCATGTACAAATAAATAGTTGCAGTTGCTCACAGCACATTTTGCTTTGCACCAACGAGTGTCTGTGTGTCAACCAGTGATAGACAATGTGGCAATGAACTTTGTTATGAAGAAGAAAATGTAGTGACAGTGACCATGATGATTGAACAGATGCAGGACGTTCAAGTCGCATCGCTCTATCTGGCAACGAACAACTAGTCATCACAATGTTAATATTGGTTACAATGCTTATGAACGATAATGTCTATTATTGCATTTAACTGCATTGTTTGATTCTACTGTTTGCTAAATGTTTGGGTTGAGATAAATGGAATATAAATGTTGTCTAGCTTGATGCATTTTCTTTTTCTTTCTCAGAGTTACTTTCTCATAATGGAATGTGCATCAGGGTATGATAGAGGGAGTAACATGGTTAACTGCAGTTGGGATATAGTACAATTTCGTATCATTATTTAACTGTATATATGTCCATTACCGTGATTATCATAAGTTTGGTACAAAGAGTAACATATGTCAATATTGGCTGTTGGAATTTGCTGATTGTTGATGATCTTCGGAGGCAGCGGTCCAGAAATCGAGGAGAATTAAACCCATTTTTTTTTTAGATGTAGAAGCACTAAGATGTACATACAATATATCGATTTACGTGCCAAACAGCATAATTGTCCTCTCCATTCTGCACATTTTGATACCAAATTTGTATGAATGGGGTGATTTGCATCGAAGTTATGTCAAATTACGTGATTTTTGAAAACGGTCAAAGAAATTTGGATGGGGGTATCATTCAAATGTAAATATTTCATAGACCACACAAGAAATATTGAGTAACACAGGCTAAATGTGCTCATATTCTTCTTGCATATGGCAGCTGGCTGCCGGGTAGCTATCTATCATTTTGTTAGGGCACGGCTGTGCCGCTGATGTTGTGCCCCATACCTGAGCACTGGTACTCATTTTGCCAACCTCGGAAGGATGAAGGGCTGAGTCAACCCCACCTGGTGTTAATCCAGCGGCCAACGGGGCTCAGACTCAGGACCCTAAGATCCCAAGCCAGCCACCCTAACTAAGCCAACACCAGGCTTAATGTGCTCATGAGATATCCTTTTTTCAAATGAGCACCTGTTGCAACTTTGTGTGGAGCTGGTTGATTAAGTCGAAAAAAATACGGTCGATACCGCTGGCCTATCATCATGCAGAGTTTAAAAACGATCCGTTGAGCTGCATTGGAGTAGGGAAAAAACCGAAAAAAATGTTAATGGACTCACTGACTGCATGACTGATGGAAGGAAGGCATGAAGGACGGACTAACTGAAGGACATCGTTGTGGCTCTTACAGCTCACCTCAACTTTGTCAAAGACGAGCTAAAAATGAAACAAGCATTGCTTTGACATGAAAATACATTAAAAGCAATTGTCAAGAGTTCTGTGTTTATGGTCTTGAACAACAAATGCTTGCAATGTCATGCAACCCAAAGATCAATGACAAATGGCAAGTTAGCTCATGAGGGACAATTAATGGTGTGGCATGCACATCTGATGGAATTTGTAATGTCAGTTTTACCAATTTTCATCCAGATTTGTTTTTTTTTAATGCTTGGCTAAAAGTAATGCCACTTTTTGCATGACAAATATGCTATTGTCTATCTGTTGGTACAAAATGTACACTTGCATGATTCCACACACTTTCCCAATCATGGTGCATTCAGAAGCTCTCTCACCTGCATAAAGTCAACCATCGTGAAAGGCAAGAGATCATCCATCTGTCCAATGTCTTTGGAAAACACGGTTCAGAACCCGTCCTGGAATGCAAGCCATATATATTATAAAGATTTACTCCAAAACAAGAACACAGAATACAAAAATTTAATATGAAACTTAAGGTGAGCCTCCAGAATGCATGTCTGTTGTTTCTCATGGACCACACACAAAATATTGAGCGGCCCACCCCCCATCAGACTGATTGACAGTCGTAGTTCACCAACCCCTCTGATCCCTTCTTATTACTTTAAAACTGGAACGTAGTTTTGTATACTTTTCATGGAATCCTTTAACGCTATTACAATTTTGATCAGTTTGCACTTCTCCCGATAAAATGCAGTAGATTGGTGTTTAAACCTTCATAGCTTCAACCAATTTGAGTTAGGCTGTCTGAAAAGAGAAGAAGACGAAAGAAATAATAATAATAATGACAAAACAGGCATTTGTTTTAACGATGATGTCCCAAAGTTAATGAGTGTTATTGGATGGGGAATTCCCTGTAGATGACTGGAAGGTAATTTATAGTATACAAGTTATATCCTGGTGGATTTTTTTGAGGATTTATGTTGTATTAAGCCAATGGAGTGCCGCGGACCATCCCTACATAATAAGTCTACTGACTTCTTGATACTATAGCAGGAGTTCCGGCGTTGCCTGGTGCTGTTCTAATCCTGTTGACATTTTGAGAAATCAAATTTTGTTTTTAAAAACTTTTTGTGGTGGCCTAAGACTCGCCGCGCACTCACTGGTGAACTTCTGAAAATTCGACAAATATCCGTTTGGCCATTTCTGAGAAAAATTGCAACACACAGTATATATATATCTTACAGCTATTACGAAAACATACCAATAGGGTTAGCATCAAAGAATGTGATTGGAGCATGAAGTACAGCGTCAAACATGCGTCTGTGAAGTTCCTTGGATGATGAAACCATCACAAAAAATGAGATGAAGCAACGAAGCATTCCACAAATTACAACACCACCTGTAAGACCTGCAAAGAAAAAGAAAGAATGGTAATAAGGTGGTATACAAGGACGACTCAACAGTGGTTGAATTCCTGAACAACAAACACGAGGAAACGGCCATCTCTGGATATCTCTCGAGCCTTAGATCCTGTCTGGCATCCAGCCTTGATTTCTAAGTCATCTTAATTTGGTATTCAGGACCACCTCTCAAGTGGATCTCATTTCCTCTGTGAGCCGAAACAGCGAGTGGCCATTAATGTCTTTTTCTCATGATCTTTCTGGCCTTCATGGTGGGGTTACAACAAGGCAAGGGTCTTAGAACTTCGTTATTCTTGATCTATGTCAATGATTGACTTATAAATCAACTTTCTAATTGTCTTGAAAACTAGCTTACCGAAGTGGGAAGCCTGGTGTTGGCTTTGTGGTTAGGGCGGTGGCTTGGGATCCTAGGGTCCTGAGTTTGAGTCCTGTGTGCCACTGAATTAACACCAGGGGTTTGACTCAGCCTGTCATCCTTCCGACGTCGCAAAATGAGCACCAGTATACTGGTAATAGGAGCACTGCATCAGCGGCATAGCCGCACCCCAAACCAATGATGCAACCAGCAGCCAAAAAAAGGCTGCACACGATGGGAACCAAATGGAAACTCGGCATTTTAAATGTCAGTGTTGAGCGTGTGTTTCTGCCTTCAAGCATCGTTGAGAAGAAGAAAATTAGTTCTAAAATGCAGAACTTACAGGGCAACCTATAAATTATTTGATACCACATAATGCCAGGCCCCATGAAGTAAAGTGAGCTGAATGCCTCAAATACATAACCCAACATGTAGTCGTGAGAGAGACAAAGAGAGCTACGGAGATTTCCACAAGGATTATTACCAACTAACAACATCTACAATGGAGTAGTGTTCAACGGATTGGCGAACATTATATGAACACCAGTCTTGGATAGAAATGTCACACTATGTTCTCTACAGGTGTTCAACCTATGAAAAGCCAAGGGCTTGGAAATTCAAGAGCTCACAGCGTGTAAACAGCAATATAGAAGTTTGTCGAATACAGTGGCTTCTCATTGGGAAAATGTGGTGTGTTGGGAAACGTGGAGGAAGGGGAGATCGGTTGTTGAGAAGTTGTTGGTAAAGTGTCATTTGTTGCTGTGAGCCTACAGTATCAGCCCTGAAAGCGGTCAGATAAAGGTTGGGAAGAAGAATAAAGGTTTGAGGGAAGACGTCATATCAAACACTTTTAAAATGCTGTGTGCTACATTCTTGCTCGATGCTCAACATTTTGACGATAGAGTATGGACACCCCCGTGGATTGTTATCCCATCATGGGTTGGGTTGGGGGAGGGGGGGGGGAGGGATTGGTGGAGTTTTATCTTCAAAAAAAAAAGAATAATGAAGTAGACTGCAGAACAATGGATTAAATCAACAGGACAGTGATTGAGGTATGCTAACCCATTCGGAAGCAAGGAGAAACCGACATTTCAAACGCTAACCGCCTTCGTTGGGCAAAGAGGGAGAAGGGAGGGGCGAGGGTTCATATCGGGTGTAATGATTCAGAATGGGTCAGGGGACATCGGGACATGGAGTCTGTGGGGTGGAGAGAGACCAATTTTGTCAGGGTGTGTTTAGGGTTCAGAGATTAAACACTCAAGGGGCCTAGGAGAAAAAAAGAAAAATAAAGCAAAATAAAAAAACCAAGAAGTGGCACAATATTAAGCAATTTTGGAAGTGATACAAAAACAATAAAGAATGTAAAAATAATAACAATAATATAATCAGTATATAAAAGGAGAAGCCTACTTATATCACACTTTATTCTAAAGGGTTCCTGCTGTCATAGAAAAATAAAAATGGTGACGTTGAAAAAGTAATCATCGATTGAATGGTTGAAAGCTAATATAATTAACGATTCAGTTGGAACAAAAAATTGTTCCCGTTACCTCTTTCCAAAATCATTTTGTTCACCTCGATCCAAGTTTGAAGAAAAAAGCGCTAATGGTCTTTTCATGCAGCAGTTCGAACAGAAACATTTTTTATTCTTATCAAAGTAGGAACTCTTAAAAAGGACAAAAGGAGCATCCAAAATTATGTATTGTAATATTTCTCAAAGCAATAGAAAAACTTATGAAGTATACTGCGGCACATAACAACAAAACAATCTTTTCATCACCTTAAGATTTGCACCAAAAAATTATCACAGAATCCAGCAAAAGTTAATATTAGCATTCCAAACATCATATTATTGTCATAGAATCCCAAATAATATTCGTATCATAAGATGATTGTTATCACTATGTGAAGCGCCGCGTCGATGACGGGCAGAAGAAAACACTTAAATACTCTTCTTCTCAAACAGCTCACATAAATAGTAGGTCAGCCAACATGAATATTACACTTTTTGGGGCATCGCGTGTTAATAGCAGGCATCATGCCAGATCAATGAGTCATAGGATAAAGAAAAGGTGTGGGTGGATGCCACCTGGATTCTTAATTTTTAGGTCATTTTCAAGGTCATAAAGGTAAAAATGGCAAAAAAAAATGAGAAAATGATCATTTCCTTTATTTTGGCAGAATTAAAACATTTTTGGTGCCAATATCTTTATGCATTCTTCTGTTTCATGTTTCATACCACAGACAACAAAAACATCATGTAAACTTTTGAATTTACATAAATGCACAACACAATGTAACGTAAAACTGCAGTTTCGAAATGCAGTAGTCTGAAGTACCTATTATGGTAATCAAGTTTCTCACTGGCAGTGAACCAAGCTGAGAAATTGAAATGTTATGTCTTAGGTTACTGTAGATAAGTTCAACAACAATTTAAATGTGGCTAAAATGTACTATGTGCATGTTTTATAGAAAATCTATTGCCCAGCTGGGTTACAACATTCTACCGCATCACAGCCACATGCAGAAGTGCACTTCAGTTCTTTTTTTTAAAGCAAGTGGCACCGAGCTTTTTGGCATTTGGATTTGCACCCACAGGTCATCAGCTGAAGGCAGGCATCTGGAATTGGGGGCAGTCTTGTCCAGATAGGTACCAGGCAAGTCTTCTCCTTCACCCAGGCAGCGGTGTCCACAGGGGATGGTATCCTGATGCATTCTCGATCTGCTTGCAACCAGATCTTTGTCTGGTAATTGGCACGTTACTCTGCAGATCCAGGGCATCTCTGGTGGAGGCAACAAATCAAGGCCCTTCTTGGCTTTACCAAACACATGGAATCTGGCTTGATCCACACTTGGCTGTGCAGGAACGCCATACAGATGACATACAAACTGCTCAACTTGGGCGAGTTCTCCATCGCGACCAATTCCACTGACTCGGAGTGGCTGACTCTGGAAAGTTTTCCAGCCATGTCTTCTTCAATGGCCACTGAAGGCTGAGGTTGTGTCACAACCTGTTAGTGCATGGAAACTCAGCAAGTTTTCCATAACAGGTTGTGGCAGTTTGTCTGATACAGCATGTATTGGGTAGCACTTCCACTTCTTTGATGTTCCAGAAACCATCCATACTTGAGCTGCTCTGGTTGGCATGAAGTGTAGGAGAAGCAGCAAAACATCTGTGTCACTGCACATGACCACTAACCTTTCATATCCTTCACTGACTGCCTCACATGACTTGATATGTCCATAAAGCGATGGATCACAGTGGTGAGTGTATCATTGTCATCGGCTGGTGCTTGAAGTATGGGAAGCATCCCTGCTGTTGTTACAGGAGGGTCAGAGACACTGATGGCTTCATTCAGTGCTCCCCAGGTAGGAACGGACTGATCATCTTCACCATCATGCATCCATGACAACCCAGGCCAATATTTGGCATGGGCCTTCTCTCCTTCATCATCTTGAGCATTGCTGAACCATCCATCTCAATCTTCTTCTGTCCACTGAAAGATGGTGAGGGTTTCTGCCCTGATGCCAAGGTAGCCTGGTCAAGCCTTTGAAACTCATGCAGAGCATCAGGCTTATAGCTCTTGATCTTAAGAGGCTCTTTCCACCTGGGCCCTTTCCACTTGCAGTATCTTCTCTTTGTTCTGGAGGTGGACCTATCTGCCAGACCATCATGTGGGTGCAGTGGAACGTATTCTTTCCATCAAGAGTTGCTTCAAGCACATCTATGTTGTCACAGGAAACAGTGGATCATCCACTTCTTGACATGTTGTCTGGACATAGACATAACCGTTCTTGGCAAACCTGTCCAGTATTTCATTAGCTATACTCGTGTCAAACCTTCGAACAGTGTTAATGCTATGGTGTGGTTGGCTGCATGGAACAGGTCAACAAGAGCCTCAGAGCGAGTAGCCTGGTGGAGAGCGAGCCCAAGACCAATGTACTTTGTTGTCAACTTCCGTTTATGGGACACCCCATAAACAATGTCCTGGGCAATACTGCACACAGTCTGTTTGATGGTATTGTCTTCAATCTGTCTACTCATAAAGTTATTTATGACCCCAAGAGCAAGTGAAGGAACATATACAAGCTCTCTGGATCACTTGATCAACATGCTCTTGATCAAGTCCATGCCATGTGCTCGAGTGTCCTGGTGTGTCAGCAGATGCTGCCTGACTCTGAGGGCAACATGCACCATCTCTTGAAAATGATGTTGCCTTGTGCAAACTTGAGTGTTCCACCGTCTTCATCTTCAGTTGATTCAATTCTGATGAGACATTCCATGCTCTATGGATTTGGTCAGTGTTCTGGAGATCAAGAAATCTGACTTGTCACCGGGGTACATCAGGAATGATCCCCTGGATAGAGGTTTCACATAACTGGCCTTTGGTCCAACGAGCTCTTGAACCACTTCATGGAAAGTTGTTCTCCTGGACTGGTATTTTGGTGTACACATTTGCCATTTCACTGTCATCCTCTCGTATCTGTCATATACGTCACTCATGTCATGCACGTGACCACGAGACAAACCTACACACAAGTCTCTGCATATCATCATCATGCACTCATCCTCCATTGGCTGTTGTGATTCCCTGACTGATCTTGGTCTTGCAGAGTGTCTTTCAAAGGATACCAAACAGGCAAGATGATAGCAACCTTCAGCTACTATCAGGTCGCTGAACCCTTGACAATCTGAACTCATCACCGGGTGAAGTTTGGAACGCTCAATCAATCCTGCAGACTTCTCCAGGTTTCCACCCTGTGAACTTTTCTTTTGCCTCTCTTGGCAAAACATGCATAGGGACCAATTCATTGCTCGTTGGGTGCTTCGTCGGGTGGGTACTGAAGTAGTGCTGGAGCATGGATCAAGACCATGATGGGATGCTAGCTGTGCTGATGACTGGCGCTGTTTCTTTAGTCTGCTTAGCTTGCTTTCAGAGGTGAATGTGGAGTAGCAGGATTTGTGCACCTGTGTTCCATTGCATGGGTTCTTCCTCTGAAGCACCTCAAGTCTCTCAAGGATGTCTACATTGGTGGTGTCACCCAGTTTTCGCCTCTGATCAGCGACTGTCCTTGTTCTGTGAGGCGAAAACTGGGTGACACCACCAATGTAGACATCCTTGAGAGACTTGAGGTGCTTTCAGAGGAAGAACTCCATGCAATGGAACACAGGTGGCACAAATCCTGCTACTCCACATTCACCTCTGAAAGCAAGCTAAGCAGACTAAAGAAACAGCGCCAGTCATCAGCACAGTAGCATCCATCATGGTCTTGATCCATGCTCCAGCACTATTCAGTACCCACCCGACGAAGCACCCAACGAGCAATGAATTGGTCCCTATGCATGTTTTGCCAAGAAGAGGGCAAAAGAAAAGTTCACAGGGTGGAAACTGGAGAAGTCTGCAGGATTGATTGAGCGTTCCAAACTTCACCCGGTGATGAGTTCAAGATTGTCAAGGGTTCAGCGACCTGATAGTAGCTGAAGGTTGCTATCAATCTTGCCTGTTTGGTATCCTTTGAAAGACACTCTGCAAGACCAAGATCAGTCAGGGAATCACAACAGCCAATGGAGGATGAGTGCATGATGATGATATGCAGAGACTTGTGTGTAGGTTGTCTCGTGGTCACGTGCATGACATGAGTGACGTATATGACAGATACGAGAGGATGAGCAGTGAAATGGGCAAATGTGTAACTACAAATACCAGTCCAGGAGAACAACTTTCCATGAAGTGGTTCAAGAGCTCGTTGGACCAAAGGCCAGTTATGTGAAACCTCTATCCAGGGATCATTCCTGATGTACCCGGTGACAAGTCAGATTTCTTGATCTCCAGAACACTGACCAAATCCATAGAGCATGAATGTTCTCATCAGAATTGGAATCAACTGAAGATGAAGACGGTGGAACACTCAAGTTTGCACAAGGCAACATCTTTTCAAGAGATGGTGCATGTTGCCCTCAGAGTCAGGCAGCATCTGCTCGACACACCAGGACACTCGAGCACATGGCATGGACTTGATCAAGAGCATGTTGATCAAGTGATCCCAGAGAGCTTGTATATGTTCCTTCACTTGCTCTTTGGGGTCATAAATAACCTTTATGAGTAGACAGATGAAGACGAATACCATCAAACAGACTGTGTGCAGTATTGCCCAGGACATTGTTTATGGGGTGTCCCATAAACGGAAGTTGACAACAAAGCACATTGGTCTTGGGCTCGCTCTCCCACCAGGCTACTCGCTCTGAGGCTCTTTGTTGACCTGTTCATGCAGCCAACCACACCATAGGCATTAACACGTTCGAAGGTTTGACACGAGTATAGCTAATGAAATACTGGACAGGTTTGCCAAGAACGGTTATTCTATGTCCCAGACAACATTGTCAAGAAGTGGATGATCCACTGTTCCTGTGACAACATAGATGTGCTTGAAGCAACTCTTGATGGAAAGAATACGTTCCACTGCACGCACATGATGGTCTGGCAGAGAGGTTCCACCTCCAGAACAAAGAGAAGATACTGCAAGTGGAAAGGGCCCAGGTGGAAAGAGCCTCTTAAGATCAAGAGCTATAAGGCTGATGCTCTGCATGAGTTTCAAAGGCTTGACAGGCTACCTTGGCATCAGGGCAGAAACCCTCACCATCTTTCAGTGGACAGAAGAAGATTGAGATGGATGGTTCAGCAATGCTCAAGATGATGAAGGAGAGAAGGCCCATGCCAAATATTGGCCTGGGTTGTTCATGGATGCATGATGGTGAAGATGATCAGTCCGTTCCTACCTGGGGAGCACTGAATGAAGCCATCAGTGTCTCTGACCCTCCTGTAACAACAGCAGGGATGCTTCCATACTTCAAGCACCAGCCGATGACAATGATCACCTCACCACTGTGATCCATCGCTTTATGGACATATCAAGTCATGTGAGGCAGTCAGTGAAGGATATGAAAGGTTAGTGGTCATGTGCAGTGACACAGATGTTTGCTGCTTCTCCTACACTTATGCCAACCAGAGCAGCTCAAGTATGGATGGTTTCTGGAACATCAAAGAAGTGGAAGTGCTACCCAATACATGCTGTATCAGACAAACTGCCACAACCTGTTTAGGAAAACTTGCTGAGTTTCCATGCCTCTAACAGGTTGTGACACAACCTCAGCCTTCAGTGGCCATTGGAAGAAGACATGCTGGAAAACTTTCCAGAGTCAGCCACTCCTAGTCAGTGGAATTGGTCGCGATGGAGAACTCGCCCAAGTTGAGCAGTTTGTATGTCATCTGTATGGCGTTCCTGCACAGCCAAGTGTGGATCAAGCCAGATTCCATGTGTTTGGTAAAGCCAAGAAGGGCCTTGATTTGTTGCCTCCGACCAGAGATGCCTGGATCTGCAGAGTAACGTGCCAATTACCAGACAAAGATCTGGTTTGCAAGCAGATCGAGAATGCATCAGGATACCATCCCCTGTGGACACCGCTGGCCTGGGTGAAGGAGAAGACTTGCTGGTACCTATCTGGACAAGACTGCCCCCAATTCCAGATGCCTGCCTTCAGCTGATGACCTGTGGGTGCAAATCCAAATGCCAAACAGCTCGGTGCACTTGCTTTAAAAAAAAGAACTGAAGTGCACTTCTGCATGTGGCTGTGATGCGGTAGAATGTTGTAACCCAGCTGGGCAATAGATTTTCTATAAAACATGCACATAGTACATTTTAGCCACATTTAAATTGTTGTTGAACTTATCTACAGTAACCTAAGACATAACATTTCAATTTCTCAGCTTGGTTCACTGCCAGTGAGAAAATTGATTACCATAATAGGTACTTCAGACTACTGCATTTCGAAACTGCAGTTTTACGTTACATTGTGTTGTGCATTTATGTAAATTCAAAAGTTTACATGATGTTTTTGTTGTCTGTGTATGAAACATGAAACAGAAGAATGCATAAAGATATTGGCACCAAAAATGTTTTAATTCTGCCAAAATAAGGAAAATGATCATTTTTCATTTTTTTTTGCCATTTTTACCTTTATGACCTTGAAAATGACCTAAAAATTAAGAATCCAGGGTGGCATCCACCCACACCTTTTTCTTATCCTATGACTCATTGATCTGGCATGGATGCCTGCTATTAACACGCGATGCCCCAAAAAGTGTAATATCCATGTTGGCTGACCTACTATTTATGTGAGCTGTTTGAGAAGAAGAGTATTTAAGTGTTTCTTCTGCCCGTCATCGACGGGCGCTTCACATAGTGATAACAATCATCTTATGATACAGATATTATTTGGGATTCTATGACAATAATATGATGTTTGGAATGCTAATATTAACTTTTGCTGGATTCTGTGATATTTTTGGGTGCAAATCTTAAGGTGATGAAAAGATTGTTTTGTTGTTATGTGCCGCAGTATACTTCATAAGTTTTTCTATTGCTTTGAGAAATATTACAATACATAATTTTGGATGCTCCTTTTGTCCTTCTTAAGAGTTCCTACTTTGATAGAATAAAAAATGTTTCTGTTCGAACTGCTGCATGAAAAGACCATTAGCGCTTTTTTCTTCAAACTTGGATCGAGGTGAACAAAAATGATTTGGAAAGAGGTAACGGGAACAATTTTTTGTTCCAACTGAATCGTTAATTATATTAGCTTTCAACCATTCAATCGATGATTACTTTTTCAACGTCACCATTTTTATTTTTTTATGACAGCAGGAACCCTTTAGAATAAAATGTGATATAAGTAGGCTTCTCCTTTTATATACTGATTATATTATTGTTATTATTTTTACATTCTTTTATTGTTTTTGTATCACTTCACAAATTGCTTAATTGTGCCACTTCTTGGTTTTTTTATTTTGCTTTTATTTTCTTTTTTCTCCTAGGCCCCTTGAGTTTAATCTCTGAACCCTAAACCACCCTGACAAAATTGGTCTCTCTCACCCCCCAGACTCCATGTCCCGATGTCCCCTGACCCCATTCTGAATCATACACCCGATATGAACCCTCGCCCACCCTTCTCCTCTTTTGCTCAACGAAGGGGTTAGCGTTTGAAATGTCGGTTTCTCCTTGCTTCCGAATGGGTTAGCATACCTCAATCACTGTCCTGTTGATTTAATCCATTGTTCTGCATGTCTACTCATTCTTCTTTTTTTTTTTTGAAGATAAAACTCCACCAATCCCCTCCCCCCCCTCCCCCAACCCAACCCATGATGGGATAACAATCCACGGGGGTGTCCATACTCTATCGTCAAAATGTTGAGCATCGAGCAAGAATGTAGCACACAGCATTTTAAAAGTGTTTATATGACGTCTTCCCTCAAACCTTTATTCTTCTTCCCAACCTTTATCTGACCGCTTTTCAGGGCTGATACTGTAGGCTCACAGCAACAAATGACACTTTACAACAACTTCTCAACAACCGATCTCCCCTTCCTCCACGTTTCCCAACACACCACATTTTCCCAATGAGAAGCCACTGTATTCGACAAACTTCTATATTGCTGTTTACACTGGTGAGCTCTTGAATTTCCAAGCCCTTGGCTTTTCATAGGTTGAACACCTGTAGAGAACATGTGTGACATTTCTATCCAAGACTGGTGTTCATATAATGTTCGCCAATCCGTTGAACACTACTCCATTGTAGATGGTTGTCATGGTAATAATCCTTGTGGAAATCTCCGTAGCTCTCTTTGTCTCTCTCACGACTACATGTTGGGTTATGTATTTGAGGCATTTCAGCTCACTTTACTTCATGGGGCCTGGCATTATGTGGTATCAAATAATTTATAGGTTGCCCTGTAAGTTCTGCATTTTAGAACTAATTTTCTTCTTCTCAACGATGCTTGAAGGCAGAAACACACGCTCAACACTGACATTTAAAATGCCGAGTTTCCATTTGGTTCCCATCGTGTGCAGCTTTTTTTGGCTGCTGGTTGCATCATTGGTTTGGGGTGCGGGCTATGCCGCTGATGCAGTGCTCCTATTACCAGTATACTGGTGCTCATTTTGCCGACGTCGGAAGGATGACAGGCTGAGTCAACCCCTGGTGTTAATTCAGTGGCACACAGGACTCAAACTCAGGACCCTAGGATCCCAAGCCACCGCCCTAACCACAAAGCCAACACCAGGCTTCCCACTTCGTGAAGCTAGTTTTCAAGACAATTAGAAAGTTGATTTATAAGTCAATCATTGACATAGATCAAGAATAACGAAGGTTAAGACCTTGCCTTGTTGTAACCCACCATGAAGCCAGAAAGATCATGAGAAAAAGACATTAATGGCCACTCGCTGTTTCGGCTCACAGAGGAAATGAGATCCACTTGAGAGGTGGTCCTGAATACCAAATTAAGATGACTTAGAAATCAAGGCTGGATGCCAGACAGGATCTAAGGCTCGAGAGATATCCAGAGATGGCCGTTTCCTCGTGTTTGTTGTTCAGGACATTCAACCACTGTTGAGTCGTCCTTAGTACCACCTTATTACCATTCTTTCTTTATTCTTTGCAGGTCTTACAGGTGGTGTTGTAATTTGTGGAATGCTTCGTTGCTTCATCTCATTTTTTGTGATGGTTTCATCATCCAAGGAACTTCACAGACGCATGTTTGACGCTGTACTTCATGCTCCAATCACATTCTTTGATGCTAACCCTATTGGTATGTTTCGTAATAGCTGTAAGATATATATATACTGTGTGTTGCAATTTTTCTCAGAAATGGCCAAACGGATATTTGTCGAATTTTCAGAAGTTCACCAGTGAGTGCCGGCGAGTCTTAGGCCACCACAAAAAGTTTTAAAAACAAAATTTGATTTCTCAAAATGTCAACAGGATTAGAACAGCACCAGGCAACGCCGGAACTCCTGCTATAGTATCAAGAAGTCAGTAGACTTATTATGTAGGATGGTCCGGGCACTCCATTGGCTTAATACAACATAAATCCTCAAAAAAATCCACCAGGATTAACTTGTATACCTAAATTACCTTCCAGTCATCTACAGGGAATTCCCCATCCAATAACACTCATTAACTTTGGGACATCATCGTTAAACAAGATGCCTGTTGTCATTATTATTATTATTATTTTTTTTCTTCTTCTTTCAGACAGCCTAACTCAAAATTGGCTTGAAGCTATGAAGGTTTAAACCACAATCTACTGCATTTTATCGGGAGAAGTGCAAACTGATCAAAATTGTTATAGCGTTAAAGGATTCCATGAAAAGTATACAAAACTACGTTCCAGTTTGTAAGTAATAAGAAGGGATCAGAGGGGTTGGTAAACTACGACTGTCAATCAGTCTGATGGGGGGTGGGCCGCTCAATATTTTTGTGTGTGGTCATGAGAAACAACAGACATGCATTCTGGAGGCTCACCTTAAGTTTCATATTAAATTTTTGTATTCTGTGTTCTTGTTTTGGAGTAAATCTTTATAATATATTGGCTTGCATTCCAGGACGGGTTCTGACCGTTTTCCAAAGACATTGGACAGATGGATGATCTCTTGCCTTTCACGATGGTTGACTTTATGCAGGTGAGAGAGCTTCTGAATGCACCATGTATGGGAAAGTGTGTGGAATCATGCAAGTGTACATTTTGTACCAACAGATAGACAATAGCATATTTGTCATGCAAAAGTGGCATTACTTTTAGCCAAGCATTAAAAAAAAACAAATCTGGATGAAAATTGGTAAAACTGACATTACAAATTCCATCAGATGGCATGGCCACCATTAATTGTCCTCATGAGCTAACTTGCATTTGTCATTGATCTTTGGGTTGCATGACATTGCAAGCATTGTTTGTTCAAGACCATAAACACAGAACTCTTGACAATTGCTTTTAATGTATTTTCATGTCAAAGCAATGCTTGTTTCATTTTTAGCTCGTCTTTGACAAAGTTGAGGTGGCTGTAAGAGCCACAACGATGTCCTTCAGTTAGTCCGTCCTTCATGCCTTCCTTCCATCAGTCATGCAGTCAGTGAGTCCATTAACATTTTTTTCGGTTTTTTCCCTACTCCAATGCAGCTCAACGGATCGTTTTTAAACTCTGCATGATGATAGGCCAGCGGTATCGACCGTATTTTTTTCGACTTAATCAACCAGCTCCACACAAAGTTGCAACAGGTGCCATTTTGAAAAAAGGATATCTCATGAGCACATTAAGCCTGGTGTTGGCTTAGTTAGGGTGGCTGGCTTGGGATCTTAGGGTCCTGAGTCTGAGCCCCGTTGGCCGCTGGATTAACACCAGGTGGGGTTGATCAGCCCTTCATCCTTCCGAGGTTGGCAAATGAGTACCAGTGCTCAGGTATGGGGCACAACATCAGCGGCACAGCCGTGCCCTAACAAAATGATAGATAGCTACCCGGCAGCCAGCTGCCATATGCAAGAAGAATATGAGCACATTTAGCCTTGTTGTACTCAATATTTCTTGTGTGGTCTATGAAATATTTACATTGAATGATACCCCCATCCAAATTTCTTTGACCGTTTTCAAAAATCACGTAATTTGACATAACTTCGATGCAAATCACCCCATTCATACAAATTTGGTATCAAAATGTGCAGAATGGAGAGGACAATTATGCTGTTTGGACGTAAATCGATATATTGTATGTACATCTTAGTGCTTCTACATCTAAAAAAAAAAATGGGTTTAATTTCCTCGATTTCTGGACCGCTGCCTCCGAAGATCATCAACAATCAGCAAATTCCAACAGCCAATATTGACATATGTTACTCTTTGTACCAAACTTATGATAATCACGGTATGGACATATATACAGTTAAATAATGATACGAAATTGTACTATATCCCAACTGCAGTTAACCATGTTTACCCTCTATCATACCCTGATGCACATTCCATTATGAGAAAGTAACTCTGAGAAAGAAAAAGAAAATGCATCAAGCTAGACAACATTTATATTCCATTTATCTCAACCCAAACATTTAGCAAACAGTAGAATCAAACAATGCAGTTAAATGCAATAATAGAACTTATCGTTCATAAGCATTGTAACAATATTAAACATTGTGATGACTAGTTGTTCGGTGCCAGATAGAGCGATGCGACTTTGAACGTCCTGCATCTGTTCAATCATCATGGTCACTGTCACTACATTTTCTTCTTCATAACAAAGTTCATTGCCACATTGTCTATCACTGGTGACACACAGACACTCGTTGGTGCAAAGCAAAATGTGCTGTGAGCAACTGCAACTATTTATTTGTACATGGCTCACTCCCTTGACACAAAGTACAAGGTCATCTAACATCTCAGTTGCTGTGGGTCCCTCGAAAAAGTTTGGATGCAGTACATTTGCTTCTCTGTACCATCCATGGCCCTCTGGTGCAGGAATTTCTACACTTGAAATGAAGGCATCCATCCACACTCGGCTTTGGTGCACAGATCTCTTCACATGTTGGAGAAAAGCTGTTCAAAAGTTAGTAAATTGTGCGCTGGCACATCTTTCATCACTGCTCGTTTTTCTCAAAGATCATTCAAGCTGGTGTGAGCCTCAGAGTAATTTCCTTGTGAATCATAATGGTACTGACTAAGTGTCTTGAAGCGGTAACAGCCTCATGAAGATCACCAGTTGCAGTGTTTCGAGGTGTGGACCATTGTTGTTAAGATGCAACGTCTTCATAGCTTTGCATGCTTTCTTTTTCCCATAGCCAAGAAAGCTGATACACTGTCACAAGCATCGGTGCATGAAACGCAGGAAGCCGTGTGTACATTTCTGAAGGCAAGCTTTTGCATATCCGATGTACTGGGATGACTTGCATACAGCTGATGTTCTTTTCTCTATCTCTAGTTCATCAGTGTGCTGAAGCTGTGGAAAGTAATGGATTGCTAAGACAAGAGCATCAGTATCTGTGGATTTTATTGTAATAGATCCATGTATATTCTGACTTTGAAACTGATCAGGCGCTTGCTACACATGGAGAAACATCTTGGAATCTGCCTCCTCCTGCGTTGATACAAGCTGATTGTCTTGCTCCTATACCTTCAGATGAAATACACACTGTGAGTGTACCATACAATAAGCCTCAAGCCAGGTAGAGCCACATTCTTGGTTATCTGAAAGCACTTTAGATTCAGGTGCATTTTATGACGTGACTAGATGAAGTGTGTCGGAGTAAATTTGTTTGACGATAGAACCATAAATCGTCCATTGTGGTACTGGGTGTCCAGCAATGACCTGGTAACTTTGAACTCCACCCAGCAGCAGCAAGGCGTCTTGTCCTTTCCTCTGTCTTCACGGAATTGTCATCACATATGGATCAAAGATATCGATGACATTGTCATGTGTTTTGATGCAATGGAGCAACTGATTTAAGTAATACTGTGCCAGGTTACAATGTGCCACCATTTCCTCCAAGTATATGTTGGTTAGCCATGGCATCCCTGATATACACATTGCATTGTCGTTTATTGCAGACAGCATGTTCGTTCTCTTCTTGACTCGGCCCTTGAGAATATACCCTAGTTCAGCTTTGGAGTTTTTCTTGGAACTCTGTCTTCATGGAAGATAGATGTCGGAACAGACGTAATGGGATAACTAAACACATGCTTCATGCTTAGCTCAGAGCGGACTTGGGTAAATAGCAAAGCATGGTGGAAAACCATCTCCGGCTTGATTACGACCATTGCTTTCTGACCCAAGATTAGGATTTTGTGTATCTTTTTGGCAATTGAGAACGTTTGGATTTTGGATTTTGGGATGAGCTGGTGCATGCTTTCTGCCCTTTAATACAAAGCGATTCTTTGATGTACTCTTCCACCTATTTTTTGTTTTTTTCCTTTGTCATGGATAGATGACAGACTTCTGAATGTCCTTCGATGTGATGACTCCACTTGATATGTCAACAGGCTGTTCATCTGGATGATCAGTGGTCCTGAACGGATGTGTCATGTTGTCTTCCACTTGATGAATCAGCTGTTGTAATGCTGTTCATCACATTTCAGACTTAATGGACGTGCTTGTTCATGTCTGATATTTTTCTTTCTGGATGGTCCACCCTGGACTGTATGGTATTTGCATATTCACCCAAAACATTGACGGATGATTTTCCGAGTTGTAGAAGTTCCTCTTACTAGTATAACGTCTGATAGCAACTGCCGGTGGTAAACTCCAGAAATGTCAGTTCCTTACTGATGCGACTCCAACATTGGCCAATTTCTTTCCCGTCGTATTTGGTAAATGGACTTCAAAGCTTGCAACCCAGTGTTCTCGGCCTTGCTGACCGTTTCCTTTGAGATTTTCGACAATGAAATTGCATTTCTCCCATTTCTTCCACCGACCTTTGTTTCTTGTTGGTAACTTCTAACATTAATTGACTAAATGTGGCTGGTATGGACACATTTCTCGTAGACTTGTAGTGTAGATCTTGTAGACACTATGTTCAACTTAGGACTGTCTATCTCATATGATAGAGTGCAGAACATCTCCACTGATCTAGGAAACAAGATTTGTCAACACTATGAGACTGAGAAAGCGGTCTGCCCTCCTCATCTGAGAGGTCGTCTCTTCACAACTGCTGCAGTTGATAACATAGATCCACAACCATATGTGTTCCTGAGATATCCCTTTTTTCAGTGAGACCTGCTGTAGCTTTGTGTGTAGCCGGTTGAGTAAACTCCTAAAATAAGGCCTTTTTCTGGGGTGTACCGCTGCCTACGATTCATGACGTCGATGCCCAAAAGCACTCAAGCAAGATACGCTTCTTTCAAAAGGGGGTACTTTAGTCTCTTGACGAGTGTCCAAAACAACTTTTTGAGATGATCGAAACTTCATTTGTAAATCTTTCTGAAGGATGATTATTTCCATATTCAGGTCAGCATTGTCACGTTTCACTACATTTGTCAATCAAGTTCTCTGCCTTTCCACTGTCAAGAGTTCTGGATCTATGCGAGAAATGGCTAACCTGCCCTGGCTGAGAAAGGCTCTGAAATGCCTTTTACCATTCGCCACAACCTACTTGTGTGAGGCAGGATTTTCTGTACTCAAAGTACTGGTATATAGTAAAAAAAAATTGAAAACCTCTAACCCTGATCTAGGTGACCTACAAAATGGCAGACCCAACAGGTGGTGACATCACCAGCTTATGTCAATAGAAACATCTATTTTTGATTTCTGAAATACCATTTCCAATCTCCCCACCCATGTTATTCCTACATTCTTCAAAAGTTTTGTCTCCACGAGTTAGCGCAGAACTTTGTGTCAAATCTAGTCAAAGGGTGAACCAAGCTTTGCATATCCGTGGCAAGGCAAAAGCTCATGGCAAAGGCATCCATGTGCTCTACATATGAGGACTTTTAAGGAATGAATTTATTTTACAGGCCCTTGCAAGAGATCTATTATACACCCAGAATTTTGAGAGCTTTATTGTTGGAGCTATGAGTAGCTTCTGCAAACTATTTGTGATAACATGCAATGGCTCGTACTTTTTGAGACTCTGTACGACTCGCATGTTAAAAAAAAAATAAAAAAAAATAAATAAATAACACATGTCTTTTCTGCTGAAAACTAGTGCTACCTTAAATGACTTCTTCCATGATGACCAAAATGTATTATGATGATGACACTCATCTACTTGAAAACTGGAGTTGTGAGCTTTACCATCACAAAATGGATAATTTTGACACAAACTACAATTCCCAACAGTTTTTGAAATCATTTGTGCCTTCCTAAAGACATGAAACTGATCTGCAGTTGCAACTGTTTAGTAGGCAGAGCTTTGGGTTCAGAGGAGGAAAAACTATTTTTGATTGTGCTTTTTCCAAATTAACATGATGGAAAAATAACTCTCTTGCTTTAGCAGTTTTGAGTAATGACCACTTTTTTAATGCAATGTCTCATCTAGTGGAAGAGCCAGGGTGACGGAGGGTAAAAATGCAACATACTAACAGTGGTGCAGTATGCCACAATCAGACAGAAGGAAGGGAATGAACAAACAGAAAAAGCGAGGAGGAGAAGGGGAGGAAGTACACTAACCTGCAAGAGGTGGTTCAGTTAGGCAGAGTAATGGGGATGAAATGATCTTGGGTATGTATGGGAGATGACGTCAGAATGTGGTGTGCCACCTGCTTGATTGAGCCTTGTAGGAAAAACTTCATTGAACTGCCTCTGGAAGATGATTCCAAAAATTGGAGAAAAGCAGAACCAAATACTAGAGGTATGAGATGAGACTGGATTTGGGGAGTTTAACCAGGAGGGGGTTAGTGGATGAACACAAGCAGTTTGTAGAGCAGCAGAGGGTCAAATGCAGAGAGGGCAGAGGGAACTAGATATGAGGAGAAGCATTTTTAAAAATAGGCCACCAACCTGTCTGTATATGCTTGGTGTTTGCTAAATGGTTAGGGTGGCAGGCTTGGGATCCTAGGATCTTGAGTTCAAATCCACTCACGGTTGAAATAATACCAGGTGGGGTTGACTCTGCCTGTCATCCATCCGAGATTGCAAAATGAGTGCCAGCTTGCTGGTATCCGTGTCAGAGTGGTGACCCATCCAGAATTGTGCCAATAGCCAAGGAGACTGCTTAGGCAGCACCAACGCTCTGTACAGAGTATGGTCCCATGGATGGATGGAACCTGTCTGTGATGTGATAGCAGTAAGATGCCTTGGTGCTTCTTTTTCATTGCAGGAGATGCCAATTTCAGATTCTACAGAATTCAGGAGAGACAGATGTGATGCTAGACCACCAGCCTATAGGAGGAGTGGTACTCCTTTGAGATGCAAACAATGGTTGAGAGTAGTTCTTATTTTCAAGGAATTAACTGGAATGAAGGACGATGCTGGAGCAATTAGGCTGCTTTTGAAGACGGCTTTTCTCGGGAGAGGTATGGCTAATGGTGTGGCTTCAACATTCAAGACTGAATCCTTTCCAGTGGCTGACCCTGGAAATGGATAGGGTGGTTATGGTAAGACTATGATCAATCAAATCAGTTTCCAGAATATCACATAGTGTTGCAGCTGCTGTTTGCCATCAATGTGGATTCATCTGCAAAAACGAAGATGCGGTTTTCCGAAGCATTGGAGATGGTTTTGTGCATATTAGAAACGAGACTGGGCCCAAAGAACAACACTTGGGGTATTCCAACCTCCATTTGGAAACGGAGTGAATAGGGTTGCATTGATATCAACATGTGATGCGCTTTTGAACGTTTGTTCTCCGTTTTTTTTCCGATTGTTCTTCATTATTGAGTGCTCATTCCTGCAATTTAACTGTAATATTTTATTCACTTTAATAGCCCAATCACAACAGCATCACTTGCTTTCTTTCTCTTCCTTCTTCCCATTCTTCTTTTTCACTTTCTTCTTGGATATTTCTCTCGGTATCCATAAACTTGAGCAGGTGTAATAAATAATAAGAATTAGAGGCCCATACTTTTTACAGTGCACTTCAGCATGTCACTACTCGTCAAGAAACGTTTCTTTAGTTAGAACTGATCCTGGACGGGTCGCCAATCCGATGTAGGATACTCGACTGAAGGTGCAGAAATTTGAAATTTGTTTTGAATGTCAACGATACCTCGCTGCTCTTCGTGAAGAGAGAGTGGGTTCTTTAACATCCACTAGTCCTCCGGTTTAACGTCCATCTGATGGGTGGTGTACACATAGCCCTGCATGCGAAACACCAGGATGATTTAGCTGGGCTATTCAATCCCAGGCTATACAGATCTTGGGTGAGTACGCACGCTCTCGGCTATCCTACCTGCCTGAGCAGGTGGAATCGCATGCTTTGAAGCTTATAGGAGCATCCCGTATTATATTCATAGATTGCTCAAATCTACCATGCATCTTTTAAAGCTACATCACTTGCATATACAACTGACCAATTTTCAACTTTAGACAGAGATGAATGATACCACATATGCTCTAGTGGTTATGATCCCTGCTTTTCATCCGGGCGACCTGAATATGATTCCCGGTAGGGGAAGTTCTTTAATCAGACTCGGTAGTGTAATGGTTAGAGCAATCTCTCTCAGTCTGTCTGGAAAGTCAGCATTTGGAACCTGACCTCGGTCGAGTCATACAAAGAGTATAAATGGTACATGCTGATTCCTTGCTTGACACTCAGCATCAAAACACACAATAAAGTACAGGAAAACAACCATTGGTTAGCAACCATTGTACAGGCTTGATGGGCCGAATGGCCTCCTCCTGCGTTGTAAGTTATTTGGAAGGAAAACATCGTATTAGATAGTCTGTGAAGACAATGAATATCATTCAAGTCGAAGGACAACGTTTTAACATGGCAGATTGATTTTAGGCCAGCAATAAATTTGAATGGTGCGTCACTGTGCCTCTTGTTTTGTAAGTTTGGATTGTTTATCACCGAGGTGACAATGAATTTGCATGATTGGATACATTGTTGTTGTTTGGTGAGAAAATGTGTTGCAGAGCGATGGATGCTGAGAACAGGTAACTAACTCTGATGGTCTTCCTTCAGGTGTAAAGATATTGTATTATCCAAGAACCTATTTTATAACTGCACAAAACCATTGCACGCAGTTAGTTTTTCAACTTGTCCTCGAAAGATGCGTAATGTTCTTATCTGCCACTGGAAAGGCCCTTCAACCTGTGAAAGTCGTTTAAGGTTTAACTGGTTCATAGACGTGCGATCCTTCAAATAAAAAATTAATTTAATTCTCAGGATTTCTTTTGGTCACTCAAAAATGGTGAAGGCTTCAAGAAGCAGTTGTAAAACAGACCGAAATTTGACAGGAGAAATAGTAAGACTGCTGACTTCTTCAAAACATGTTTTAGATTTATGTTTTCTTCACTCCATAAATCATGGCCGGGCACCATAAGTGTCATGGAATAGCACACAGTTCGTCACGCATGCCTGGAGGCAGCTCGCTGTCCTGGCAGGCAGGTGAGATGGTTGAGGTAGGAGGGCCAAGTGAGAACATGCATCTCATTCCTGCCAGGTGTCATTTTGGCTTGGGTTATGGTGAAAATTTCCACCTGTATTTTTGTTTCATCCCTTCAACAGATTGCCATTTCAAAGAAAATTTGTGACTATTTACTTCTGTTTAATTTCCATTAAGCATTCAAATCTCCCGCCCCCCCCCCCCCCCCCCCAAAAAAAAACTTCATACCCAGGCAAAAATGCTACAGTTGATGGATGTAAAACTATAAGTATAGAGACTTGTACTCTCATGTACTACAGTAGTCTGCAGATAATTACTACAGGAAAGGAATATTATTTTTTGGCTGGGTAACCTTCGTTGCAGATTGCTGGACTAAAGGGAAAGCCAGAAATAACGAGAACGGCACTCGGTACAGCGCATACCTCCGCCAGGCTGAACAGTTTGTTTAGTATCCAATTGATAGGCCGGATCTGCAACCGTACCTAAGTTAAAATCGAATTAGCTTGTTCTTGTCCCTACCCAAAATCACTACCAAGTTTTGTCATAAACCCGTCACATCTTTTTGAAATATCATGCCATATATCGTTTTTGGCCACATTAGAACACCCGCTCCCTTCGGAATCATATGGCAAGTCATCTCACCCTGCGAAGGGGGAGGGGTTTTGTGCCCATGACTAACCCTGGTACTACCAACACATGCAAAATTTGGGTGGAGATCGGGCCAGCCCTGATTTTTTTTCTATGATTTTCAGATGTACATACAACATATTGCCCTTATTACCTCCGTCATCTACGACACAAAGATGGACGGAGGTATGTTTCACCCCTGTCTGTCTGTGTGCAGGACATCTGGTAGCCGAATTTTGGTGGACAGGTTGGGTGTGTGATGAGAGAATTGAGATTCATTTTTGGTGAAGATCCGATTCCAGATAGGAGAATTAAAAAAATATTTCAATGATCTTTTCCCAATTGAAGAGATAGGCGCGAAAAAGATATATAGCATGATATTTTCAAAGTTGTGGACGGGTTATGACAAAACTTGATGGATGAGTTGGTTGCGGTGACAAGAACAAGCCGATTCGGATTCTGGTTTAGGTCTGGATCCAGATCGGTCTATCAGTGGATACAAAACGTAACTGTTCAGCTTGGTGGTGTATGCGCTCTACCAAGTGCCTTTCTAGTTTAATGTTTAGGATCTCTTCAATGGTGAAAATAACTTTAAAATTCTCCAATCCAGATCTT
Source organism: Eptatretus atami (assembly GCA_035128595.1). Taxonomy (NCBI): domain Eukaryota; kingdom Metazoa; phylum Chordata; class Myxini; order Myxiniformes; family Myxinidae; genus Eptatretus; species Eptatretus atami. Next base: position 43,120,729 of record CM068960.1, on the reverse strand, counting down.
CATCAAAATGTAATCAATTTGTCCTCGTCACACACCTAACTTGTTCACCAAATTTCCTCCGAATCTGTCCATAACTTTTTTGAGACATCTTGCTCACTGCAGACCTGTTAACGGCCCCTTAAGACAGACAAACTAACAGACGGGTAAAAACTATCTCCATCCACCTTCGGTAGCGGACGTAAATATGATTTTGTGACCATTGACATATTTGTACATGAGACGGTAATTTTTTTTGACAATGTCACCTGTCATCAGCAATGCCTTTATTGGGAATTTAGGCAAATGCTGCAGGGATGTCCATCCACTTCCTTTCAAGTCTGTCTCCCATACAACCCCATGCTGTCTCTGTTGCCCCTCACCTCTTCTGGTCGATTTCCTCATTTGGCACCTGCTACCCTATTCCTTCCCATCGTATCATCTAACTTCTGCTCTGCAACCGAATTTGGCTTTTTTTGGTTTGTTTATATCAGACTGTGTTCCAATTTTTCTGACCTTTAAGAAAATGATTGGTGGGTAATCTTGAAGGCCTTTGTTTCCACGGTGTCAAGCTGAGTAAAGTGTGAGGCAGGGAGCCAGTCCAGAGGGGAGAGCAGTACTCATAAAGTGTGGATGAAGGCCATGCAGATGGATATGAGTTTTGGTGTGCAAGGAAGGACTTTGTCGATGGAGGATGCAGTCAGCGTCTGGATTTGGAGGCCAACTTTGAAACGTGGTTTATCCAAGAAGATCATGGCTGATAGTGAGACCCAGAAGTTGAATGACAGGATTGTTAAGAAAACAGATGGAAGGCTTTGCCAGATGTTCCTTTTGGAGAGAAGAGAGAGAAGAGAGAGAGAGAGAGAGAGAGAGGAGAGAGAGAGAGACAGAGAGAGAGAGAGAGAAGAATCTCTCTTCTCTATCGAGTGGAGCCTGTGGCTGCTGGTTGCATCATTGTGGGACGGCTATGCCGCTGATGCAGTGTCCCACTCCAGTGCACTGGTACTCATTTTGCCGACCTCGGAAGGATGACAGACTGAGTCAACCCCTGGTGTATTTAATTCAGCGGCCCAACGGGGTGAACTCAGGGACCCTAGGATCGCCAAGCCGCCACCTAAACCATTAAGCATCAACCGGTAGTTGAGAGAGAGAATGAGAGAGTGGGAAATTTGTTTCTTGGATTTGAAAGACATATTCCAAGATTTGACCTGCTGGTGATTTTTGCTCAAGGTCTGAAGAGCAGGAAGAGTTGGTGGATGGTACAACACACACTCACACCACAGTGGGAATGAAGGGTCACACACACAGCACAGGCCAAAGGTTAATCCTGGGGTTTGGAGATGTAAGATAAAACGTGGACGGGAGAAATTGAGTTATTGATGTTAAAGTGCAACTCTGGCGCCAAGGTGGGTTCAGTCTATCAAATTAGAGGAGTCCGGGATGGACATCCTGTGGGAGAAGTATTCTGTTCAACACGATGATGTCCGGTTATCAGAAGCGGCCTGCAATGAGAGATTCTAGGGTTGTAGTGGAAAGCCTCCAATGTTGTGAGGTCCAAAACAGCTAGGGACACAGGGGAGGAGGCATGTTGGCAGGGTGCAGAAATGTGGAAAGAAAGTGAGGGAAAGGGGTGGGAAGGTTGGGAGTTGCGGGACGTCTTCCAAAAAGGATGCTACATTTAAAAAAATTATATTTTCTGAAAAATTGTACTTACATGTGTGAAAAGTATATTGATACAGTCCCAAATCAGAGTTTTTTTTTCTCAAGTAACACTTTTCAGTCGTGTGTACCTTCCTCTGTACGCCATCTGAAGATGAATGTGAAATTTCATACAACCGCCGACAACGTTTCGACAGTTATTGTTCTGCCACAGCATGCAGGAATGATGTTTGTCAGGTGTGTGGCGGGAGGAGTGTTGGTAGTGTGTTTCATCGGTGATCGATCTGTTCAGTATGCCCGCGTGGAAAGTAGGCGATGGGGTTGAGGACGAGTGAGTAGGGACCAGCGATCCAACGCATATCCGAAAGTACGATTTGAAATTACCCGCCTCCAAAACGAGTATCCTTACTATAAATCACACCTGTGTTTGTTTGTTGTTTGTTGCACTAGCTTCTCTTACAGTTCTGGCTGTTACTCCAGACTTGCTACATAGGTAGCATGACCCCAGATTAATGTGTATAGGGGTGTTTTTTATCTTTGCTGTGGATCTTTTTGGGTGGGGTGGGTGGGGTGGGAAGGGGTAGGAGGAGGAAGCAAATTCTCGATGTAAATGTGTATCATGTAGCCGCCGCCTCCAGGCTGGGGGGTCTTACATTTACAGTACAGGTATTCTGTCCCCACGTTTTTCCAGTACAGTGGAGATTTTTGAATTATAACATAGGCAATGTTTTTGCTTCGATCATGTAACCCAGGGGGTTTTTTGCTTACTACAGAGCTGCAGTTACCTATACACCGCTCAAATAAAGGTATATCAGAAGAATTATGTTGCAATGCTCGGAACAAGATTGCCCATAGGTGCGGGTACTCGCTAGTTCAAGTAATCCAACAACCAACATTAGTAGTATGTGGCCCAGCCCTGTCAGCCTGGAAAAACTGTTGTCTGCAGATCACTCCAAAGTTCTGCCAGATGAGGCATAACATATCCTGTAGAAGTTCAAGTAAGTCAGGGTTAACTGTCTGATCAAAGAAAAATGGGGCCACAATACCTTTAGAGCGAGAATGCACACCACACGGTGCAGCATGCACAAACACGAGAAGTTTGCTGTCTTCATGGTATTGTGTGTAGAATTGGTGTTATTGTGAACAATGTATTGGAGGATCCTTCAATTATTCTTCGCTATATTGGGACATACAGTAACGTTCTTGAGAAAATATTTAATATTATTCTTCATTGAACTTCATGATTTCAACTGCCCTTCCTCTCACTGTCATCGTACTCCCTCATAATACATTGATTAATGGACTTCTTACCTATTGTTACAGGCATCGATCCTGGGGTGCGCCATTGTAGCTGTAGTGTCATCCCATGGCTGCCTTATATACTTTCACCCCTTTTGCGGCATATTCATGGATTTTCTTCGCCGCTACTACTTGGGGACTTCACGTGACAGGGTCAAGCGCCTTGAGTGAGCAGTAATGCATACCAACAACCTGCTTGTTTCTCCACAATGAAAAGGGGTCCATCTGCAGATAACACCAAGATAAAATGGAAGAACTGCTTTGATAACTTCTTCCCTTGCCCCCCTCTCCCCTCGCTTCCTTTTCCTCACTCAAAGTCAAATAAAATTTTCGTTAGCTCTCTCTCTCCTACTCATCGCATATATTTCCCTTTTGTCTTCCCCTTCATCCTTCTCTCCCCCAACTCAACACCCTCTTTTTTATTTGCCTTATTGTCCTCTGTATTTTCTCAATGTCAATTTCCCCCTCCTATTTTTCATTGCTTAATTTCGTTTTTTGGAAAAAAAGGCTTAAAAGTAGTAGTTTACAACAAAAGTCTTCAATCTGCCACTGAACTGGGAGAATAGGCTTGGTAATCAAGAAATGACAATCAAGCATTTGTAATGAGTATCACAGGTATGGCAGTTTAGACTCAAATCAGCATCATAGTAATATCTGTACGCATTGGTATTGTCAACATCTACAACACTATGGACATGAAATGGGTAAGAAGAGGCACTGAAGCATTGACTCAATTCTTTCCAAATTGATTATTCTTGTTGGGTCTCCATTTTCGAAGACGAGCTAGCTTAACAAAACGATTAACTCACAGCTTATTCTGTCATTTCTTGTTTCCCCAGGCTCGGTCGCAGTTTGTTTCAGCACACCTCCTTCAAGCCTTTATTGGACTCGAAAACCATTCCGTGTGTAACAAAGGCCCAGCAGCGTTTCCTAAAGTACTTATGACTGCATCACGCACTGGGGTTTGTCCAGAGCATACGCCACTCAGTTGAAAACTTTTTGTATTTAACGACCACCTTGCCACACTCGGCCTCGTGTGTGTCAGTGTAATAACTGAGATTTCAAACAGGAGTCCAGGTGCATAACAGGAGAATAATAAGGGTGTGGATGCATCAGGATGAAGATGTTTGTCGTTTTTTAATTATGTTTAAGCATATCTTTCCTCCCCTTCTTTATCGTGGGGCCTGAATTTAGTTAAATACATGTACACAAGCTGCACGTTGATGCTTTTTAAAATAGTTATTCCCTTGTAATTCACAAATACGAGTTTACTATTTAAGCGTCAGACAGGTGGGCATTTTTTTTTGATACAAAGCCTAGGTAATTGAGGAGTGAGGGAGGTAAGTGGCGTAATTTGGAGGTCTCATAGAGCGTGTGAGGACAAGCGTATGTGCGAGCGTACGAGAAGAGGAGCCGAGTACTGATGCATATTTAATAGGGGGTGGAGCCGTGAGTATAAGTTGATATCTGGCGAGATCATGTCGAACTGGCGAGGATATGAGGGATGAACAGGAGAGAAAAAAAAGGGAAGAAGAAGGTAAAAAGAGAAAGGGAAGAGAGAGAGAGAGAAAGAGAGAGAGAGAGGAGGTAGGGGAAGGGTTAATGAGGATTGCAGAAGATCCAATAGGGATGGAGGTTGACCTAAAATGGTGGTGCACCGAGCCAACTTTTTAAGCCCTGGAGGGAATGAGGAAGGAGGTCCTTAAGAGAGACAAAGGCAGTGGAACATGAGCAAAAGCTGGATTTTTTGGAGTTTCACCACAAATGGTTGGGTAGAAGAATGTGTTGACTTGAAGCAAGACCTGAGAGGGGGAGATGTTAAAAATGGAGAGGCCTCCAACCTCTCTTTGTAAGGACTTGTGCTATTTTTTGTAATAAAAAAAAAATCAAGTCCCAAGGAAGAAGTGAAACTGACAGAGGGCAAATGATAGCGGTGTACTCCGCAGTGGGGCCATGGAAGATGCCACAAGCAGGGAAAAAATGAACAGCAAAAAGGAAGTGACAGGAGGAAAGAAAACCTGTAAGAGGGGTAGGGTAATGATTGCTGTAATGAGAAGAGTGCAGGTAGGAATTGAAGTGGTGGTTTGGATTGAGGAAGGAGGGTCGTGATGGAAGGATGGTTTGGATGAGGTCGCGCACCTCCGCATAAAGCTCTGGAAAGGAAGAATGGGTAAGAAATGGCAGTTCAAGAAACAGAAGAAAGAAATAGGAGAATGAAGAAACGGCGTTAAACCTGTGTTCTGGATCTTTACCAGAAGTGGATTAGCTGTAATAACTAGAGTTCATTGAATATCTTACTACGTGTAGTCTTGAGCGAGAAAAAGGACTTGCGGGGGTCTGCGAGCAGCAAATTTTGATTGGTCGAGATGATAGTAAAATTGCAGTAATATTTTGTCCAATTAGATAAGTGGAAGGGGGGTTGAAAGTGTGAAAAATGTGATTGTTTCTAGCTACATTGTTCATTTAACATAATTCATTTGACATAAAAAAAGGTTTTATAGTTTAAGAAAAAAAGATTTTGGAAGTTACCCGTTGATGGCAGCGTCTTTTACATTAACCCTGTCTAAAATGTTACATTTGTTATTCGTGCTCGTTGTTTGTGTCCTTTATGATATCCTTAAAAAATCATTTTCTGTTTGAATGATTTTCTGCTTGTTTTCAGCTGCCAGAAGGCAGACAGAGTGAAAAAAATTATCTCACTCCTCTCCTGGCGCATGAGGTGCGATCGGACAAATTCAGCCAATGAACAGTTAAACTGTCCACAGTCAAGTGATCTGCTAAACTGTCAAGCTTCAGTGGTTCTCAGTGTTTCACCATCCATCCATAGATCTTTATCAATTACCGATGGCTGGTGTTGGCTTTATGGTTTGGTGGCAGCCTGGGATCCCTCAGGCCCTGGAGATCCAAATTCACTTGGCCATTTGAATTAATCCGTGGGGTTGTCTCAGCTGTCCATCTTGCTGAGGCTGGACAAAATGATACGCAGAATTTGCTGGGATGATATGAGTCATTCGAATATCCTGCGTCGGAGTTGCGACCCATCCAGGGATTACGGTGCCAGCAATAGCCAAGGAGACTGCTTCCAGCAAAGCACCAATGCTTTGGTAGGTATGGTCGCCCAATAAGATGGATGAATCAAGTTATCTACTGACTGGTCTGGAAAATCCTCTATCTTTCACTGAGTACGTGCCTCTTGCTGTGCACAAATCCCTCTCACCTTCTTACAGAGACAGGCAGCAAACCTATACTACTCTTCAGAAATTTGACAAAATCGCACACAATTCTTCAACACTTGGACATATTCTTCAATCCCTAAGGGATCCACACACCCATACAATCTCTCTGAAGAGGATCCATGATACCGCGAACCCTTCCATCTATTTTCTCAGCCACAACTGTCTCAAAGAGTTCAGGATCACTCAACTCCTGGGTCTCACTCCAAGCCATCGATCTCTGAACAAGTCACTTTCGAATTTGGCTCCAAAGCCATTCAAGTCGCCCGACTGGGCATCACTCGCGAAGTGCAAAGTCTCCTCCTCACACTGAGCTTTCTAATCCACTGTGGAAAGAACACATTTATCAATGAACCACATCCTCAAACCTTGGAAGAAAAAAAAAAAAGGTTGAAATAATTTAATTCGGCATAATGGAGAGGGAAGCGCATCCGCTCTCTTACTGAGCCTGTGGAACCATCTTCCTCAAACTCTCTTCGATTCATGCTTCCCTCCCGGTCTTTAAGACAGCTGTACACCACATCTCAAGTCTCCACATCCAATGCCATGATCATTTTAAACACCTGGTAAACTTACCCCATCCCCTCCCAAAATTTGGTTTTGTATCCATCTTGTCGCACCCCTTACGTTCTTTACCGAACACCCATCGTTACCCCGCTCACTTGTTTTGGTCCGTCTCCATCTACCTTTTTCCTCCCGCCTGCGGTTTTGGTGTTTCCCTTTCT
>CM068960.1:43080521-43095376 GCA_035128595.1 Eptatretus atami | reverse complement strand
TATGTGAGCTGTTTGAGAAGAAGAGTATTTAAGTGTTTCTTCTGCCCGTCATCGACGGGCGCTTCACATAGTGATAACAATCATCTTATGATACGAATATTATTTGGGATTCTATGACAATAATATGATGTTTGGAATGCTAATATTAACTTTTGCTGGATTCTGTGATAATTTTGGGTGCAAATCTTAAGGTGATGAAAAAGATTGTTTTGTTGTTATGTGCCGCAGTATACTTTCATAAGTTTTTCTATTGCTTTGAGAAATATTACAATACATAATTTTGGATGCTCCTTTTGTCCTTCTTAAGAGTTCCTACTTTGATAGAATAAAAAATGTTTCTGTTCGAACTGCTGCATGAAAAGACCATTAGCGCTTTTTCTTCAAACTTGGATCGAGGTGAACAAAATGATTTGGAAAGAGGTGAACGGGAACAATTTTTTGTTCCAACTGAATCGATTAATTATATTAGCTTTCAACCAATTCAATCGATGATTACTTTTTCAACGTCACCATTTTTATTTTTTCTATGACAGCAGGAACCCTTTAGAATAAAGTGTGATATAAGTAGGCTTCTCCTTTTATATACTGATTATATTATTGTTATTATTTTTACATTCTTTTATTGTTTTTGTATCACTTCACAAAATTGCTTTAATATTGTGCCACTTCTTGGTTTTTTTTATTTTGCTTTTATTTTCTTTTTTCTCCTAGGCCCCTTGAGTTTTAATCTCTGAACCCTAAACCACCCTGACAAAATTGGTCTCTCTCACCCCCACAGACTCCATGTCCCGATGTCCCCTGACCCCATTCTGAATCACTACCACCCGATATGAACCCTCGCCCCATCCCTTCTCCCTCTTTTGCTCCAACGAAGGGGTTAGCGTTTGAAATGTCGGTTTCTCCTTGCTTCCGAATGGGGTTAGCATACCTCAATCACTGTCCTGTTGATTTAATCCATTGTTCTGCATGTCTACTTCATTCTTCTTTTTTTTTTTTGAAGATAAAACTCCACCAATCCCTCCCCCCCCCTCCCCCAACCCAACCCATGATGGGATAACAATCCACGGGGGTTGTCCATACTCTATCGTCAAAATGTTGAGCATCGAGCAAGAATGTAGCACACAGCATTTTAAAAGTGTTTGATATGACGTCTTCCCTCAAACCTTTATTCTTCTTCCCAACCTTTATCTGACCGCTTTTCAGGGCTGATACTGTAGGCTCAACAGCAACAAATGACACTTTACCAACAACTTCTCAACAACCGATCTCCCCTTCCTCCACGTTTCCCAACACACCACATTTTCCCAATGAGAAGCCACTGTATTCGACAAACTTCTATATTGCTGTTTACACTGGTGAGCTCTTGAATTTCCAAGCCCTTGGCTTTTCATAGGTTGAACACCTGTAGAGAACATAGTGTGACATTTCTATCCAAGACTGGTGTTCATATAATGTTCGCCAATCCGTTGAACACTACTCCATTGTAGATGGTTGTCAGTGGTAATAATTCCTTGTGGAAATCTCCGTAGCTCTCTTTGTCTCTCTCACGACTACATGTTGGGTTATGTATTTGAGGCATTCAGCTCACTTTACTTCATGGGGCCTGGCATTATGTGGTATCAAATAATTTATAGGTTGCCCTGTAAGTTCTGCATTTTAGAACTAATTTTCTTCTTCTCAACGATGCTTGAAGGCAGAAACACACGCTCAACACTGACATTTAAAATGCCGAGTTTCCATTTGGTTCCCATCGTGTGCAGCCTTTTTTTGGCTGCTGGTTGCATCATTGGTTTGGGGTGCGGCTATGCCGCTGATGCAGTGCTCCTATTACCAGTATACTGGTGCTCATTTTGCCGACGTCGGAAGGATGACAGGCTGAGTCAACCCCCTGGTGTTAATTCAGTGGCACACAGGACTCAAACTCAGGACCCTAGGATCCCAAGCCACCGCCCTAACCACAAAGCCAACACCAGGCTTCCCACTTCGTGAAGCTAGTTTTCAAGACAATTAGAAAGTTGATTTATAAGTCAATCATTGACATAGATCAAGAATAACGAAGGTTCTAAGACCCTGCCTTGTTGTAACCCCACCATGAAGGCCAGAAAGATCATGAGAAAAAGACATTAATGGCCACTCGCTGTTTCGGCTCACAGAGGAAATGAGATCCACTTGAGAGGTGGTCCTGAATACCAAATTAAGATGACTTAGAAATCAAGGCTGGATGCCAGACAGGATCTAAGGCTCGAGAGATATCCAGAGATGGCCGTTTCCTCGTGTTTGTTGTTCAGGACATTCAACCACTGTTGAGTCGTCCTTGTAACCACCTTATTACCATTCTTTCTTTATTCTTTGCAGGTCTTACAGGTGGTGTTGTAATTTGTGGAATGCTTCGTTGCTTCATCTCATTTTTTGTGATGGTTTCATCATCCAAGGAACTTCACAGACGCATGTTTGACGCTGTACTTCATGCTCCAATCACATTCTTTGATGCTAACCCTATTGGTATGTTTTCGGTAATAGCTGTAAGATATATATATACTGTGTGTTGCAATTTTTCTCAGAAATGGCCAAACGGATATTTGTCGAATTTTCAGAAGTTCACCAGTGAGTGCCGGCGAGTCTTAGGCCACCACAAAAAGTTTTAAAAAACAAAATTTGATTTCTCAAAATGTCAACAGGATTAGAACAGCACCAGGCAACGCCGGGAACTCCTGCTATAGTATCAAGAAGTCAGTAGACTTATTATGTAGGGATGGTCCGGGCACTCCATTGGCTTAATACAACATAAATCCTCAAAAAAATCCACCAGGATATAACTTGTATACCTATAAATTACCTTCCAGTCATCTACAGGGAATTCCCCATCCAATAACACTCATTAAACTTTGGGACATCATCGTTAAACAAGATGCCTGTTTGTCATTATTATTATTATTATTATTATTATTATTCTTCTTCTTTTCAGACAGCCTAACTCAAAATTGGCTGAAGCTATGAAGGTTTAAACACCAATCTACTGCATTTTATCGGGAGAAGGTGCAAACTGATCAAAATTGTAATAGCGTTAAAGGATTCCATGAAAAGTATACAAAACTACGTTCCAGTTTGTAAAGTAATAAGAAGGGATCAGAGGGGTTGGTGAACTACGACTGTCAATCAGTCTGATGGGGGGTGGGGCCGCTCAATATTTTGTGTGTGGTCCATGAGAAACAACAGACATGCATTCTGGAGGCTCACCTTAAGTTTCATATTAAATTTTTGTATTCTGTGTTCTTGTTTTTGGAGTAAATCTTTATAATATATTGGCTTGCATTCCAGGACGGGTTCTGAACCGGTTTTCCAAAGACATTGGACAGATGGATGATCTCTTGCCTTTCACGATGGTTGACTTTATGCAGGTGAGAGAGCTTCTGAATGCACCATTGTATGGGAAAGTGTGTGGAATCATGCAAGTGTACATTTTGTACCAACAGATAGACAATAGCATATTTGTCATGCAAAAAGTGGCATTACTTTTAGCCAAGCATTAAAAAAAAAACAAATCTGGATGAAAATTGGTAAAACTGACATTACAAATTCCATCAGATGGCATGGCCACACCATTAATTGTCCCTCATGAGCTAACTTGCCATTTGTCATTGATCTTTGGGTTGCATGACATTGCAAGCATTGTTTGTTCAAGACCATAAACACAGAACTCTTGACAATTGCTTTTAATGTATTTTCATGTCAAAGCAATGCTTGTTTCATTTTTAGCTCGTCTTTGACAAAGTTGAGGTGAGCTGTAAGAGCCACAACGATGTCCTTCAGTTAGTCCGTCCTTCATGCCTTCCTTCCATCAGTCATGCAGTCAGTGAGTCCATTAACATTTTTTTCGGTTTTTTCCCTACTCCAATGCAGCTCAACGGATCGTTTTTAAACTCTGCATGATGATAGGCCAGCGGTATCGACCGTATTTTTTTCGACTTAATCAACCAGCTCCACACAAAGTTGCAACAGGTGCCATTTGAAAAAAGGGATATCTCATGAGCACATTAAGCCTGGTGTTGGCTTAGTTAGGGTGGCTGGCTTGGGATCTTAGGGTCCTGAGTCTGAGCCCCGTTGGCCGCTGGATTAACACCAGGTGGGGTTGACTCAGCCCTTCATCCTTCCGAGGTTGGCAAAATGAGTACCAGTGCTCAGGTATGGGGGCACAACATCAGCGGCACAGCCGTGCCCTAACAAAATGATAGATAGCTACCCGGCAGCCCAGCTGCCATATGCAAGAAGAATATGAGCACATTTAGCCTTGTTGTACTCAATATTTCTTGTGTGGTCTATGAAATATTTACATTTGAATGATACCCCCATCCAAATTTCTTTGACCGTTTTCAAAAATCACGTAATTTGACATAACTTCGATGCAAATCACCCCATTCATACAAATTTGGTATCAAAATGTGCAGAATGGAGAGGACAATTATGCTGTTTGGCACGTAAATCGATATATTGTATGTACATCTTAGTGCTTCTACATCTAAAAAAAAAATGGGTTAATTCTCCTCGATTTCTGGACCGCTGCCTCCGAAGATCATCAACAATCAGCAAATTCCAACAGCCAATATTGACATATGTACTCTTTGTACCAAACTTTATGATAATCACGGTAATGGGACATATATACAGTTAAATAATGATACGAAATTGTACTATATCCCAACTGCAGTTAACCATGTTACCCCTCTATCATACCCTGATGCACATTCCATTATGAGAAAGTAACTCTGAGAAAGAAAAAGAAAATGCATCAAGCTAGACAACATTTATATTCCATTTATCTCAACCCAAACATTTAGCAAACAGTAGAATCAAACAATGCAGTTAAATGCAATAATAGACATTATCGTTCATAAGCATTGTAACCAATATTAACATTGTGATGACTAGTTGTTCGGTTGCCAGATAGAGCGATGCGACTTTGAACGTCCTGCATCTGTTCAATCATCATGGTCACTGTCACTACATTTTCTTCTTCATAACAAAGTTCATTGCCACATTGTCTATCACTGGTGACACACAGACACTCGTTGGTGCAAAGCAAAATGTGCTGTGAGCAACTGCAACTATTTATTTGTACATGGCTCACTCCCTTGACACAAACGTACAAGGTCATCTAACATCTCAGTTGCTGTGGGTCCCTCGAAGAAGTTTGGATGCAGTACATTTGCTTCTCTGTACCATCCATGGCCCTCTGGTGCAGGAATTTCTACACTTGAAATGAAGGCATCCATCCACACTCGGCTTTGGTGCACAGATCTCTTCACATGTTGGAGAAAAGCTGGTTCAAAAGTTAGTAACTTGTGCGCTGGCACATCTTTCATCACTGCTCGTTTTTCTCAAAGATCATTCAAGCTGGTGTGAGCCTCAGAGTAATTTCCTTGTGAATCATAATGGTACTGACTAAGTGTCTTGAAGCGGTAACAGCCTCATGAAGATCACCAGTTGCCAGTGTTTCGAGGTGTGGACCATTGTTGTTAAGATGCAACGTCTTCATAGCTTTGCATGCTTTCTTTTTCCCATAGCCAAAGAAAGCTGATACACTGTCACAAGCAGTCGGTGCATGAAACGCAGGAAGCCGTGTGTACATTTCTGAAGGCAAGCTTTTGCATATCCGATGTACTGGGATGAGCTTGCATACAGCTGATGTTCTTTTCTCTATCTCTAGTTCATCAGTGTGCTGAAGCTGTGGAAAGTAATGGATTGCTAAGACAAGAGCATCAGTATCTGTGGATTTTATTGTAATAGATCCATGTATATTCTGACTTCGAAACTGATCAGCAGCTTGCTACACATGGAGAAACATCTTGGAATCTGCCTCCTCCTGCGTTGATACAAGCTGATTGTCTTGCTCCATACCTTCAGATGAAATACACACTGTGAGTGTACCATACAATAAGCCTCAAGCCAGGTAGAGCCACATCTCTTGGTTATCTGAAAGCACTTTAGATTCAGGTGCATTTTGTATGACGTGACTACAGATGAAGTGTGTCGGAGTAAATTTGTTTGACGATAGAACCATAAAATTCGTCCATTGTGGTACTGGGTGTCCAGCAATGACCTGGTAACTTTGAACTCCACCAGCAGCAGCAAGGCGTCTTGTCCTTTCCTCTGTCTTCACGGAATTGTCATCATCATATGGATCAAAGATATCGATGACATTGTCATGTGTTTTGATGCAATGGAGCAACTGATTTAAGTAATACTGTGCCAGGTTACCAAACGTGCCACCATTTCCTCCAAGTATATGTTGGTATGCCATGGCATCCCTGATATACACATTGCATTGTCGTTTATTGCAGACAGCATGTTCGTTCTCTTCTTTGACTCGGCCCTTGAGAATATACCCTAGTTCAGCTTTGGAGTTTTTTCTTGGAACTCTGTCTTCATGGAAGATAGATGTCGGAACAGACGTAATGGGATAACTAAACACATGCTTCATGCTTAGCTCAGAGCGGACTTGGGTAAATAGCAAAGCATGGTGGAAAACCATCTCCGGCTTGATTACGACCATTGCTTTCTGACCCAAGATTAGGATTTTGTGTATCTTTTTGGCAATTGAGAACGTTTGGATTTTGGATTTTGGGATGAGCTGGTGCATGCTTCTCTGCCCTTTAATACAAAGCGATTCTTTGATGTACTCTTCCACCTATTTTTTGTTTTTTTCCCCCTTTGTCATGGATAGATGACAGACTTCTGAATGTCCTTCGATGTGATGACTCCACTTGATATGTCAACAGGCTGTTCATCTGGATGATCAGTGGTCCTGAACGGATGTGTCATGTTGTCTTCCACTTGATGAATCAGCTGTTGTAAATGCTGTTCATCACATTTCAGACTTAATGGACGTGCTTGTTCATGTCTGATATTTTCTTTCTGGATGGTCCCACCCCTGGACTGTATGGTATTTGCATATTCACCCAAAACATTGACGGATGATTTTCCGAGTTGTAGAAGTTCCTCTTACTAGTATACGTCTGATAGCAACTGCGGTGGTAAACTCCAGAAATGTCAGTTCCTTATTGATGCGACTCCAAACATTGGCCAATTTCTTCCCGTCGTATTTGTGAATATGACTTCAAAGCTTGCAACCCAGTGTTCCCGGCCTTGCTGGCCGTTTCCTTTGAAGATTTTCGACAAATGATGCATTTCTCCCATTCTACCACCGACCTTTGTTTCTTGTTGGTAACTTCTAACATTAATTGACTAAATTGTGGCTGGTATGGACACATTTCTCGTAGACTTGTAGTGTAGATCTTGTAGACACTATGTTCAACTTAGGACTGTCTATCTCATATGATAGAGTGCAGAACATCTCCACTGATCTAGGAAACAAGATTTGTCAACACTATGAGACTGAGAAAGCGGTCTGCCCTCCTCATCTGAGAGGTCGTCTCTTCACAACTGCTGCAGTTGATAACATAGATCGCAACCCATATGTGTTCCTGAGATATCCCTTTTTCAAGTGAGACCTGCTGTAGCTTTGTGTGTAGCCGGTTGAGTAAACTCCTAAAATAAGGCCTTTTTCTGGGGTGTACCGCTGGCCTACGATTCATGACGTCGATGCCCAAAAGCACTCAAGCAAGATACGCTTCTTTCAAAAGGGGGTACTTTAGTCTCTTGACGAGTGTCCAAAACAACTTTTTGAGATGATCGAAACTTCATTTGTAAATCTTTCTGAAGGATGATTATTTCCATATTCAGGTCAGCATTGTCACGTTTCACTACATTTGTCAATCAAGTTCTCTGCCTTTCCACTGTCAAGAGTTCTGGATCTATGCGAGAAATGGCTAACCTGCCCTGGCTGAGAAGGCTCTGAAATGCCTTTTACCATTCGCCACAACCTACTTGTGTGAGGCAGGATTTTCTGTACTCAAAGTACTGGTATATAGTAAAAAAAAAATTGAAAACCTCTAACCCTGATCTAGGTGACCTACAAAATGGCAGACCCAACAGGTGGTGACATCACCAGCTTATGTCAATGAGAAACATCTATTTTCTGATTTCTGAAATACCATTTCCAAATCTCCCCACCCATGTTATTCCCTACATTCTTCAAAAGTTTTGTCTCCACGAGTTAGCGCAGAACTTTGTGTCAAATCTAGTCAAAGGGTGAACCAAGCTTTGCATATCCGTGGCAAGGCAAAAGCTCATGGCAAAGGCATCCATGTGCTCTACATATGAGGACTTTTAAGGAATGAATTTATTTTACAGGCCCTTGCAAGAGATCTATTATACACCCAGAATTTTGAGAAGCTTTATTGTTGGAGCTATGAGTAGCTTCTGCAAACTATTTGTGATAACATGCCAATGGCTCGTACTTTTTGAGGAGCACTCTGTACGACTCGCATGTTAAAAAATAAAAAAATAAATAAATAACACATGTCTTTTCTGCTGAAAACTAGTGCTACCTTAAATGACTTCTTCATGATGACCAAAATGTATTATGATGATGACACTCATCTACTTGAAAACTGGAGTTGTGAGCTTTACCATCACAAAATGGATAATTTTGACACAAACTACAATTCCCAACAGTTTTTGAAATCATATTGTGCCTTCCTAAAGACATGAAACTGTATCTGCAGTGCAACTGTT
Source organism: Eptatretus atami (assembly GCA_035128595.1). Lineage (NCBI taxonomy): Eukaryota > Metazoa > Chordata > Myxini > Myxiniformes > Myxinidae > Eptatretus > Eptatretus atami. Next base: position 43,086,742 of record CM068960.1, on the reverse strand, counting down.
TAGTAGGCAGAGCTTTGGGTTCAGAGGAGGAAAAACTATTTTTGATTGTGCTTTTTCCAAATTAACATGATGGAAAAATAACTCTCTTGCTTTAGCAGTTTTGAGTAATGACCACTTTTTTAATGCAATGTCTCATCTAGTGGAAGAGCCAGGTGACGGAGGGTAAAATGCAACATACTAACAGTGGTGCAGTATCGCCACAATCAGACAAGAAGGTAAGGGAATGAACAAACAGAAAAAGCGAGGAGGGAGAAGGGGAGGAAGTACACTAACCTGCAAGAAAGGTGGTTCAGTTAGGCAGAGTAATGGGGATGAAATGATCTTGGGTATGTATGGGAGATGACGTCAGAATGTGGTGTGCCACCTGCTTGATTGAAGCCTTGTAGGAAAAACTTCATTGAACTGCCTCTGGAAGATGATTCCAAAAATTGGAGAAAAGCAGAACCAAATACTAGAGGTATGAGATGAGACTGGATTTGGGGAGTTTAACCAGGAGGGGGTTAGTGGATGAACACAAGCAGTTTGTAGGAGCAGCAGAGGGTCAAATGACAGAGAGGGCAGAGGGAACTAGATATGAGGAGAAGCAATTTTTAAAATAGGCCACCAACCTGTCTGTATATGCTTGGTGTTTGCTAAATGGTTAGGGTGGCAGGCTTGGGATCCTAGGATCTTGAGTTCAAATCCCACTCACGGTTGAAATAATACCAGGTGGGGTTGACTCTGCCTGTCATCCATCCGAGATTGGCAAAATGAGTGCCAGCTTGCTGGTATCCTGTGTCAGAGTGGTGACCCATCCAGAATTGTGCCCAATAGCCAAGGAGACTGCTTAGGCAGCACCAACGCTCTGTACAGAGTATGGTCCCAATGGATGGATGGAACCTGTCTGTGATTGTTGAGAGCAAGATGCCTTGTGCTTCTTTTTCATTGCAGGAGATGCCAATTTCAGATTCTACAGAATTCAGGAGAGACAGATGTGATGCTAGACCACCAGCCTATAGGAGAGAGTGGTACTCCTTTGAGATGCAAACAATGGTTGAGAGTAGTTCTTATTTTCAAGGAATTAACTGGAATGAAGGACGATGCTGAGGCAATTAGGCTGCTTTTGAAGACGGCTTTTTGCTCGGGAGAGGTCATGGCTAATGGTGTGGCTTCAACATTCAAGAGACTGAATCCTTTCCAGTGGCTGACCCTGGAAATGGATAGGTGGCTTATGGTAAGACTATGATCAATCAAATCAGTTCCAGAATATCACATAGTGTTGCAGCTGCTGTTTGCCATCAATGTGGATTCATCTGCAAAAACGAAGATGCGGTTTTCCGAAGCATTGGAGATGTTTTGTGCATATTAGAAACGAGACTGGGCCCAAGAAACAACACTTGGGGTATTCCAACCTCCATTTGGAAACGGAGTGAATAGGGTTGCATTGATATCAACATGTTGATTGCGCTTTTGGAACGTTTGTTCTCCGTTTTTTTTCCGATTGTTCTTCATATTGAGTGCTCATTCCTGCAATTTAACTGTAATATTTTATTCACTTTAATAGCCCAATCACAACAGCATCACTTGCTTTCTTTCTCTTCCTTCTTCCCATTCTTCTTTTTCACTTTCTTCTTGGATATTTCTCTCGGTAATCCAATAACTTGAGCAGGTGTAATAAATAATAAGAATTAGAGGCCCATACTTTTTACAGTGCACTTCAGCATGTCACTACTCGTCAAGAAACGTTTCTTAGTTAGAACTGATCCTGGACGGGTCGCCAATCCGATGTAGGATACTCGACTGAAGGTGCAGAAATTTGAAATTTGTTTTGAATGTCAACGATACCTCGCTGCCTCTTCGTGAAAGAGAGTGGGTTCTTTAACATCCACTAGTCCTCCGGTTTAACGTCCATCTGATGGGTGGTGTACACATAGCCCTGCATGCGAAACACCAGGATGATTTAGCTGGGCTGAGATTCAATCCCAGGCTATACAGATCTTGGGTGAGTACGCACGCCTCTCGGCTATCCTACCTGCCTGAGCAGGTGGAATCGCATGCTTTGAAGCTTATAGGCATGCCCACGTATTATATTCATAGATTGCTCAAATCTACCATGCATCTTTTAAAGCTACATCACTTGCATATACAACTGACCAAATTTCAACTTTAGACAGAGATGAATGATACCACATATGCTCTAGTGGTTATGATCCCTGGTTTTCATCCGGGCGACCTGAATATGATTCCCGGTAGGGGAAGTTCTTTTAATCAGACTCGGTAGTGTAATGGTTAGAGCATCTCTCTCAGTCTGTCTGGAAAGTCAGCATTTGGAACCTGACCTCGGTCGAGTCATACCAAAGAGTATAAATGGTACATGCTGATTCCTTGCTTGACACTCAGCATCAAAACACACAATAAAGTACAGGAAAACAACCATTGGTTAGCAACCATTGTACAGGCTTGATGGGCCGAATGGCCTCCTCCTGCGTTTAAGTTATTTGGAAGGAAACTCGTATTAGATAGTCTGTGAAGACAATGAATATCATTCAAGTCGAAGGACAACGTTTTAACATGGCAGATTGATTTTTAGGCCCAGCAATAAATTTGAATGGTGCGTCACTGTGCCTCTTGTTTTGTAAGTTTGGATTGTTTATCACCGAGGTGACAATGAATTTGCATGATTGGATACATTGTTGTTGTTTGGTGAGAAAATGTGTTGCAGAGCGATGGATGCTGAGAACAGGTAACTAACTCTGCTGGTCTTCCTTCAGGTGTAAGATATTGTATTATCCAAGAACCTATTTTATAACTGCACAAAACCATTGCACGCAGTTAGTTTTCAACTTGTCCTCGAAAGATGCGTATGTTCTTATCTGCCACTGGAAGGCCCTTCAACCTGTGAAAGTCGTTTAAGGTTTAACTGGTTCCATAGACGTGCGATCCTTCAAATAAAAATGTAATTTAATTCTCAGGATTTCTTTTGGTCACTCAAAAATGGTGAAGGGCTTCAGAAGCAGTTGTAAACAGACCGAAATTTGACAGGAGATAATAGTAGACTGCTGACTTCTTCCAAACATGTTTAGATTTATGTTTCTTCCACTCCCATAATCATGGCCGGGCACCATAAGTGTCATGGAATAGCACACAGTTCGTCACGCATGCCTGGAGGCAGCTCAGCTGTCCTGGCAGGCAGGTGAGATGGTTGAGGTAGGAGGGCCAAGTGAGAACATGCATCTCATCCTGCCAGGTGTCATTTTGGCTTGGGTTATGGTGAAAATTTTCACCTGTATTTTGTTTCCATCCCTTCAACCTTCAAGATTGCCATTTCAAAGAAAATTTGTGACTATTTACTTCTGTTTAATTTCCATTAAGCATTCAAATCTCCCGCCTCCCCCCCCCCCCCCCCAAAAAAAACTTCATACCCAGGCAAAAATGCTACAGTTGATGGATGTAAAAACTATAGTATATGAGACTTGTACTCTCATGTACTACAGTAGTCTGCAGATAATTACTACAGGAAAGGAATATTATTTTTGGCTGGGTAACCTTCGTTTGCAGATTGCTGGACTAAAGGGAAAGCCAGAAATAACGAGAACGGCACTCGGTACAGCGCATACCTCCGCCAGGCTGAACAGTTTGTTTAGTATCCAATTGATAGGCCGGATCTGCATCCGTACCTAAGTTAAAATCGAATTAGCTTGTTCTTGTCACCTACCCAAATCATCTACCAAGTTTTGTCATAACCCGTCCACATCTTTTTGAAATATCATGCCATATATCGTTTTTGGCCACATTAGAAACACCCGCTCCCTTCGGAATCATTGGCAAGTCATCTCCACCCCCCTGCGAAGGGGGGAGGGGATTTTTTTGTGCCCATGACCTAACCCTGGGTACTACCAACACATGCAAAATTTGGTGGAGATCGGGCCAGCCCTGATTTTTTTTCTATGATTTTCAGATGTACATACAAACATAATTGCCTTATTACCTCCGTCCATCTACGCCACCAAAGATGGACGGAGGTTATGTTTTCACCCCTGTCTGTCTGTGTGCAGGACATCTGGTAGCCGAATTTGGTGGACAGGTTGGGTGTGTGATGAGGAAGAATTGATTCATTTTTGGTGAAGATCCGATTCCAGATAGGAGAATTAAAAAAAAATATTTCAATGATCCTTTTCCCAATTGAGAGATAGGGCGAAAAACGATATATAGCATGATATTTCAAAGTTGTGGACGGGTTATGACAAAACTTGATGGATGAGTTGGTTCGGTGACAAGAACAAGCCGATTCGATTCTGGTTTAGGTCTGGATCCAGATCCGGTCTATCAGTGGATACAAAACGTAAACTGTTCAGCTTGGTGGTGGTATGCGCTCTACCAAGTGCCTTTCTAGTTTAATGTTGTAGGATCTCTCAATGGTGAAAAATAACTTTAAAATTCTCCAATCCAGATCTTCATCAAAATGTAATCAATTTGTCCTCGTCACACACCTAACTTGTTCACCAAATTTCCTCCGAATCTGTCCATAACTTTTTGAGACATCTTGCTCACTGCAGACCTGTTAACGGGCCCCTTAAGACAGACAAACTAACAGACGGGTAAAAACATAATCTCCATCCACCTTCGGTAGCGGACGTAAATATGATTTTGTGACCATTGACATATTTTGTACATGAGACGGTAATTTTTTTGACAATGTCACCTGTCTATCAGCAATGCCTTTATTGGGGAATATTAGGCAAATGCTGCAGGGATAGTCCATCCACTTCCTTTCAAGTCATGTCTCCCCATACCAACCCCATGCTGTCTCTGTTGCCCCCTCACCTCTTCTGGTCGATTTCCTCATTTGGCACCTGCTACTCCTATTCCTTCCCATCGTATCCATCTAACTTCTGCCTCTGCAACCGAATTTGGCTTTTTTTGGTTTGTTTATATCAGACTGTGTTCCAATTTTTCTGACCTTTAAGAAAATGATTGGTGGGTAATCTTGAAGGCCTTGGTTTCCACGGTGTCAAGCTGAGTAAAGTGTGAGGCAGGGGAGCCAGTCCAGAGGGGAGAGCAGTACTCCATAAAGCTGTGGATGAAGGCCATGCAGATGGATATGAGTTTTGGTGTGCAAGGAAGGACTTTGTACGATGGAGGATGCCCAGTCAGCGTCTGGATTTGGAGGCCAACTTTGAAACGTGGTTTATCCAAGAAAGATCATGGCTGATAGTGAGACCCAGAAGTTTGAATGACAGGATTGTTAAGAAAACAGATGGAAGGCTTTGCCAGATGTTCCTTTTTGGAGAGAGAGAGAGAGAGAGAGAGAGAGAGAGAGAGAGAGAGAGAGAGAGAGAGAGAGAGAGAGAGAGAGAGAGACAGAGAGAGAGAGAGAGAGAATCTCTCTCTCTCTCTATCGAGTGCAGCCTGTGGCTGCTGGTTGCATCATTGGTTGGGACGCGGCTATGCCGCTGATGCAGTGTCCCCCTTACCAGTGCACTGGTACTCATTTTGCCGACCTCGGAAGGATGACAGACTGAGTCAACCTCCTGGTGTATTTAATTCAGCGGCCCAACGGGGCTTGAACTCAGGACCCTAGGATCCCAAGCCGCCACCCTAACCATTAAGCCAACACCAGGTAGTTGAGAGAGAGAATGAGAGAGTGGGATTTGTCTGGATTGAAAGACATATTCCAAGAGTTTGACCTGCCTGTGATTTTGCCAAGGTCTGAAGAGCAGGAAGAGTTTGGTGGATGGTACAACACACACTCACACACACAGTGGGAATGAAGGGTCACACACACAGTCACAGCCAAAGGTACTCCTGGGGGTTTGGAGATGTAAGATTAAAACATGGACAGTGAGAAATTGAGTTATTGATGTAAAGTGCAACTCTGCCGCCAAGGTGGGTTCAGTCCTATCAAATTAGAGGAGTCCGGGATGGACATCCTGTGGGAGGAAGTATTCTGTTCAACAGATGATGTCCGGTTTATCAGAAGCGGCCTGCAATGAGAGATCTAGGTTGTAGTGGAAGCCTCCAATGTTTGAGGTCCAAACAGTTAGGGACAGGGGAGGAGGCATTGTTGGCAGGGTGCAGAAATGTGGAAAGAAGTGAGGAGAAGGGGTGGGAAGTGGGAGGTTGCGGGACGGTCTTCCAAAAAGGATGCTACATTTAAAAAAAAATTATATTTTCTGAAAAATTGTACTTACATTGTTGAAAAGTATATTGGAATACAGTCCAAATTCAGGAGTTTTTTTTTC
>CM068960.1:43061997-43075496 GCA_035128595.1 Eptatretus atami | reverse complement strand
TTGTGGCTTTTGCTTTTGTGTAAATGTGTGTTGGCGCCGTCTGTAAAGTAGAACTGTATAAGTGTTGCCGTGTGTGCGCGTAGTCGGTAGTAACTCTGCGTCGTTGTTGCTTTTGTTTTGGTTGCTATATGTGCATTTTGACTGTATGGCTGTTATATGTGTGCTTTCCGTGTGCCGGGAAATAAATGTGCATTGTGTGAACTGTTTTCCGTTTCGCTTCGTCTCCTTCCTTTTAATTGACCCTCCATCTTGCTTCACGTAAAGGGTTCGTAGTGGGTGCAACGCCCGGTAAATAATCTGAACCGTCGAGTCGACGATAACACCGCTCGGTTATCCCGATAGTACGGAACGGGCCGCCCAAGCGGCTCGTGTCTGGAGTCGACCTGCGGCGAGGTACGATCGCCCAGTTTACCATCCGCGTGGGTACTTAGGTAGGTCGAGTTTGGCGAACAACCCTATCCTACGCGGGTGGCCGATTGGCACGATTGTGGTGAGGTCGAAAGGCCCACCCGTGACTGGCTCCGGGCGATAGTTCCCGGAGGGTCACGACGGAATTGTCCGTCCGGTGGGCGACGTGCCGCGATCTGAGTTACGTGGCCGTCCGCACGCCGGCGGGCACGAATTCGCAACAATATATATACATATACATATATATATATATATATATATTGCTGTGTTGGCGCAGTGGTTAGGGCAGCGGCTTGGGATCCAAAAGGTCCTGAGTTCAAGCCCCGTTGGACCACTGAATTAATACACCAGGGGGTTGACTCAGCCTGTCATCCTTCCGAGGTCGGCGAAATGAGTACCAGTGTACTGGGCCGGTGTATACCCCGGTTAAATAGGTGTACCATATCCCTGTGTCGTAAGAGGCGACCAGGGTTGCGTCAGGAAGGGCATCCGGCGTAAAACATGTGCCAAATCACTATGCGGATCATACGGATGATCCGCTGTGGGCGACCCCTAACGGGAGCAGCTGAAAGAAGAAGAAGATATATATATATGAAGACCACAAAGGGAAACCAGAGATGTCAGGATAAGTCAATTTTGAAGAAACTGAAAAACAAAGTTTCAAGACTTTGGGGACTGTTTAATAACTGTCATATAGATTTCTTTTCCAGTAAAAGGAAGAGTGATCATTGGCCAATCAAATTAAGCATGTAGCATTTGCCAAGCTTCTGTGTTATTTAATTGAAGAGCAAAGAACGAATCAATGTTGCAAACTGACATCACTGGTTATTCCCTTGTTTAGGGCCTGTCACACCTTGACGTTTAAGCTAGCAATGGCAACGTATAAAAATTGATCTAAAACGTTGACGTACGCTGAAATTTTGATGGTTTTTTTGAGTTTTTGGCGGATTCAAAACGTGTTGGTCGTTTGCATAACATATTAGTAACGGGCACAGAACGTTTCGTTGTGTTATACATAACTTTTACCAACGAATGCTTACCTTGTGATCGGCGTTCAAAACCTAAGACAAGCGATAGTTCAACTTACCCTTTGCGCGCTATACGTATCGCCGGCGAACTCGTGGCGTAGCCTGTTGAGACTTGCCGGACGCCGATTGAAATCAAAACTGCCCGAGATTTTGAATTGTCAACATTGCAGTCACACCTTGACGATTTTGCCAGCGTATGCCATTCTATGAAAAATGGGTTTACAACGCTAGGCACACGTCAAATACGCTATAGGAAAGTTGAGTATACGTTAAGATTATGCTCGAAATCATTGAAGTACGCTGGCATATACCTAGTCCGTTCGATACGTCGTGAAATTTCAAGCATGCTGAAAATTTTAAGACGTACTCGACGTAAGGCTCACACGTTTTGCATGCGTTGCATCTGTTCTTGCACGTTCCGCGATCGTTTAAACACGGCGAACACACGTTACTTGTAGGTTATCATAAGTCGAAGCACGTCAAGTTAATGGACAACCATACTTGAAACCCAATTTATAACCGTTGAGTAACGTGCTTTGAACAAATGAGTAACGTCAGCTTAGCCTATGTTTAACGTGCTTGGAAAGTATGAGTAACGTGCATTGAAACTATGTATAACTGGCCTTGAACCAATGGCTACCGTGCTATGAACGTAAGAGTAACGTGCGTTTAACCTATGTGTAGCATGTTTTGAACCCAAGTAAAACGTGCATCTAACCATTGAATAACATGCTATGAACCTATTTGTAACGTATGTATAACGCACATTGTCGTATGTAGACGAATTAAATTGACGTCTTCCGGAAAACCACAGAACTTACTGAAAGTGTTTCTAACTTAAGGCCCAGTCACACCTTGACGTTTTAGCCAACGTATGCCGATTTTTGTAAAAATTGTCTAAAACGCTGGTACACGTCGAATACGTTATGGGTAAGTTTTGATAACATTGAGAGCACGCTGAAAAACACTGCCATACGTCGTTGCACGCTGGCTTTAAACGTTGTACTTTTCGGTTGTCCTCAAAGCTTTCCATGCTTGAAATTTTACGACTTATGCCAGCGTATGACTCACACGTTCCACATAACGCTCGCCATAAGTTGTAGGCACGTCACGCGATCGTTGACACACGTTACTTGTAAGTTACTCATAAGTCGAAACACGTCGAGGTAATGTTTAGCGTACCCGAAACTTATTTCTAAGCTATGAGTTACGTGTTGTACTAACGTTACGCGATCGTTGACACACATCGACACACGTTACTTGAAAGGTGCTCATAAGTCGAAACACGTCAAGGTAATGGTTAGCGTCAGTGTTCCAGACTCCCTGGTTTTATTTTTTTTTTAATTTTTTTTTCTCCTTCCTTCGGTATGATGGTGATGTTGACACTTCGATTTCTAGTGCGGTTGTAATATAATATAATTAATAGACTGCCGCTCAACGATTTAAATCATAACCGCACTGTACACTGAACACCGTCACACCGAAGGAAAAAAAAAAACCGGGAGTCTGGAACACTGACGCTAACCATTACCTTGACGTGTTTCGACTTATGAGCACCTTACAAGTAACGTGTGTCGATGTGTGTCAACGATCGCATATCGTGCGTACAACTTATTCCCATCACATACGGAACGTGTGTCATACGGCAAGTACGTCGTAAAATTTTCAACATGCTTAAAATTACAAGACGTACTCCACTTAATACGACGTATGATAGCGTACTTTAGCGTTTTATTCACGCATACCAAACTTACCCATACCGTATTCGACGTGCGCCAGCGTTTTAGACGCATTTTTCAGAGGTCGGCATACGCTGCAAGATCGCCAAGGTGTGACTGCGATGTTGACACTTCCATTTCTGCGGCGGTTTGATTTGAATCGTTGTGCGGCAGCCTTTTTCATATACCTACGCCACGTCATCGTCGCGATGCGTGCAGCGTGCTATGCATGAGTTAGACTATCGTTGGGCATAGGTTGTGAACGCCGACAACAGGTTCAGCATTCGTTGGTATAAGTTATCTATAACACAACGAAACGTTCTGTGTCCATTACTAATACGTTATGCATAAGACCAAGTCGTTATGAATACGTCCGAATCTTTAAAAAAACATCAAAAGTTCAACGTAAGCCAGCGTTTTACATACATTCTAATACGTTGCCATCGCTGGCTAAACGTCAAAGTGTGACTGGGCCTTTACATCTACGTGTACTGACGTATTGGCAGCGTTTAGGGGAATTGGTATATACAAATGGGCTTACAAAGGAACCCATCATTGTTCCAGACTCCATGTTGAGTAGATGTCAATGCCAGTAGTATCAGTATCAGTAGTAGTAATACTATTAGCAGTAGTTGGTGTGCGTGACAGTAGTAATAGTAGTAGTAGTTGTAGTAGTGCATTGGTAGTAGTAGAATGTCTACATCAGTAGTAGTAGTGGTATGTCTATGTCAGTAGTAGTGGTAGTATGTCTTTGTCAGTAGTAGTAGTATATGTCTATGTCAGTATAGTAGTAGTAGTTGTAGTAGTAGTATTGGTAGTAGTAGTAGGTCCATGTCAGTAGTAGTAGGTGAGCGTGATGGGAGGGTGTGGGTGATGCTGGATCCTCTTATCGTCCACGAATAGGAGACTATTTGCACCATTGTTCGATGTTCTTTTCGGATAATTTTTTTTCCTCATTCCCACGATGAAATATTTCTTTGTTTTACTTTTTAAAGTATTAAAAACGACTTTGACAAATGCATAATGTACTAGTAATGACACAGAACGCTTCGAGAACTTATACATAAGTTATACCAACGATTGTTTATCGTGTTTTAGGCGTCCACAACCTATGCCCAACGATAGTCCAGCGTATGCATAGCATAATAATTCCCAAGCAGTTATTCATAGGTTATAAATAAGTCACGGGTACCCTAAACATTACTTTGATGTGTTTCGACGTATGAGGAACTTTCAAGTAGCGTGTTGCGAAGTGTGAACAACGTTTGTGTAGCGTGCTTACAAAACGTTACTCATAGGTTAGAAATAAGTTTCGGTACGCGAATGTTACCTCTACGTGTTTCGACTTATGAGTAACATACAATTAACGTGTGTCAACGATCGCATAACGTGCCTAAACCTTATGGCCGGCGTAGCGGAACGTGTGAGCCAAACGCCGAGTACGTCGTAAAATTTTAAGCATTCGAAAAAGAGAGAACAAGCACAAAAGTCAACGATTAAAGCCAGCGTACAACGACTTATGGCAGTGTTTTTCAGGGTATTCCTAACGTATACAAAGCTTACCAATAACGTATTCGACGTGTGCCAGCGTATTCGGCAAATTTGTAAAAAAACGGCATACGTTCGCTAAATCGTCAAGGTGTGACAGCCCCTTTAATAATTGCCATGCAATTTTAACCCAGGATGTGTAGCAAATTCATGCTTGTTGGTTATTAGCATACATTACATGACTTTGGTGATCACAGATTATTTTTTTCAACATTTAAACGGTCATTGTTTTTTTGTTTGATTGGTTCAACGCCATACTCAAGGGTTATTTCGCTTATATGACGACGGATTCTCCATTTCTTACTCCGTACTACTTAATATGATGGAAAACCGGGAGGAAACCAAGGATAAACCACCCCCGCGATAGCCGGTCACCTCATGTGACTCCCTCATATACCTAAGCAGGTTGATTGGGCGGTGGTACATCGAATGAGATGGGTACTCAGACGCGCTAACCATTAAGCCACGGCGTGGGTCCCATAAAAGTCACAATAAAGGTTTGACCAGGCATGAACACGATATGCACCAACTACGGAGCCCATGATATAACCAAATAGGCCATTGTAGTGCTCAGAGTTTATGCTGTGATAGTTTACAACCTTTTATAACTTAGTTTCTCAACTCTGAATATTATGATGGACAGTTAACATGAATGACGCAGAAAGCCAATCTTATCTGAGTGAAAACTTTAATTTTAATACTTTGCTGACACAAAACGTATCACATGACCCGAGCTTAGCATTTGATTGGACGAAAGGGAGATAACCAGGAGTAAAGTACTGACAACTCTGGGTTTCTACTTGTTCAGCTTTGACAACACTTGTTGTTTCATTGCATGGCTAAACTTTATACCATATAAATTATGTGACACCCCTGGTATTTGTTAAAGTAATATTGTGAGAGGAAGCCTTATGTTGCCAACTATTGGCAGGTGCAATAACCCTGAAATTTATAAAAAGTGACATCACCGGTTTTCCCTTGTGGTCATAATATATATATATATATATATATATATATATATATATATATATATACACACTGTATATATGTAATATATATATAATATATAATATATATATATATATATATATATATATATATTAAAAGCATGGTCTACGCCCGTGGAGGAGCGAGGACACAGAACGTAACCGAGCGGGAGTTACCAGAGAACAACTTACGGCCCAAACGGCCTCACTATTTCTCAAGTCCGCACCGTGCTGGGTCAATGGTAGAAACGACAGTCAACGAGCTGGTACATTTAACAGGGATTTATTTTACAATAATCGGGAAGGGAGACAGAGCAGAGTTATCCGAATAAAAGAAATGCAATTTACAATAACACAGGCACTTAACAGTCTCTACTTACAGGACGGGTGCCACAGACACACACACAACACCCAAAATAAATGGGGCCGGTTGGCCTTTATTTGACCCTTCAGCCGGGAGGGAAGGCGAGCTGAGGGTAAGAGTTCGGTCGGGCACCTTTCCGCCTCGTGCGGTCTGGTCGAGACGAGCTGGTTCGGGGAGGGGGGGAGGACTCGAACCCACACCTTCGTTGCCGCACCAAGCACCAGGGCCCGGGAATGACGCAACGGACGCCAGCCAGCATGAGAACAGACCAGCGAGACGAGCACTTGTGGCAAGACGAAACGTCAGCAGGCAAAGCGAGACGATTCCAGCAGGCAAAACGAGGGCAAACAAGGCGACGAGGCTTCTTCTTTTTGCCAGCCGGATCGCCCCGCTATTATTCATTCCTCACGTGAGGTGGGAGGGGTCCGTCCTGAGGTAATCGCCCTCCTCATTGGACGGGGGCGTGTCGGGGGGGGGGGTGTGGGGCGTCTCGGTGGCCGCCCCCCGAAGAAGCTCTGTAGTAGTTTCTGGCATTCTGGCTTCCCATTGGCTGGAGGAAACGCTCCATGCCCTTCTTCGGAGCGGAGCCTTATCTGAGGCGATGGAGGCTCCGCCAACGCATTCAGCCAAAAACACGTGGGCAATGGAGTCTGTGCGCAAGGTTGGTTGGGTGGTGGAACGAAGCAGGTGGTGTTGTGTTGTTGGATATAAAAAAACTAACTACAAAATAACTCGCAGCGCACATACCTTAATCACCCATTAAAATAGGACGGGTCCCTAACTATAAACACATACTTATCGAGATAACTGAGCTACGGGGACTGTCTGTGTGCAAAAGGCTTCCAAATCCGTAACAATATAACATTCAATTAAAATGAAGTTGTTCCTCGATCATAAACTGACGTTTGTAGACGGAGACAGACAGACGGACAGACAAAAGTGAACCAATTGCTTAACTCTGCGTTTTGCTTTGCGTGTGCTGGGTAAAAATCATCTCCTGCAGGAACTGGGTAGGGTCAGAGGGCTGAGAGAACAGAGGGAGCAATAACATAGGAGAGTTCACCGACCAGCTGTCTGCAATGTGAGAGCAACAGACCTTTGGTCTTATTTATCATAGGAGATGCCAATAATGTTGAGAGCCTTATATTACACACGATCCAGATGAGACTGGTGTGAAGCAGGAGCACCCGTCCATAGTGGAGAGTAGTAGTTCATTAAGCTATGGACAAAGACCTTGTTGGCTGAGAAGTTCAGATTTACCAAGGAAGGACGTAGCACAATGGAAAATGCCGATTTTTCTCTCCGAGTATGTTTCCATTAAAGAATTAGGACAGTCAAATACCCAGCTTTTTGATTGGGGGCTAATGTTTCACCCAAGTAATCTTACCCAGTCAGCTTATGCAGGAGAAATGTGTCATGACTATTTAAAACGTCATTTAGCAGATTTTTCTGTGTTGCCTTGTGCCAACTCTCTCCTTTATCCCACTCCTTATTCCTTCAGCATCCTGGTTCTTGTTCCTGACCACATCACGCTGGCTTGCTGTGCGCTTAGATGTACTTTGTGCCATATTTGTCACTGCAGTTTCGTTCTGCTCCATCTTCCTTGCTAGCAGTGAGCCCTTATCCTGAGCATGTTGCCTTTCCCCACCTTCAAATCATTTGCTTCACAATAATTTTGGATGGATTTTTTCAACAGTTGAAATTTTTCCAGCAATTATTAAAAAAAACAAAAAAAAACAAAAAAAACCACTATGATAATAAAAATCAACATTGACTTTGCAGTTTTTTTCACTTGTGCCGTTCTTCAAATTGCTCAGCAAACTGATATAACATGAGAAGTATAGTTATTTCATCCTCATTATATTTATTGGAATCTCCCCCCGCTCCACCATGGACTGCTTTCTCTCCCTCTCACTGCAGTACTCGATGCAGGCAGCGTTGGTCTTGCTGTGTCTTATGCCACAAGCCTCACGGGCATGTTCCAGTGGGGAGTCAGACAGAGCGCCGAAGTGGAGAACCTGGTACGATGATGACGTCCACGTCACTGAAGGATTTTTTCCGTTATTTTCATTTTAACTGTTATAATGTATTGATAAAAGACCAAGTAAATGGTTGCATTCATGAAGTCAAAAATAGCAATGCTGCTTGAAAGTGGAAGGGTGAGATATAGACAGATGCCTTTTGTCAAATCATGTCTTATTTGAGCACATCCTATGATAGCCATGGCAGGAGGCCGATTATATTTTGTGAATAGGTTGGCTTGGTTTCCTTCTCCATTGCTCCAAGCATCAGTGTTGCAGAACAAATAACTCTGTTTTTATTTTTCGGCCACTTGCAAGGTTCATAGAAGAGCAAAAGAACAAAGGAAAGCAGGGTGAGGAAACTAACAATGGAAAGGATAGGTAGCGACAAAGCAACCTTGAACAGATAAGTCTAGATTGTGTAGAAAAGATGAGAACATGATTCCATTAAAGAGTTGCATGCTTTATTTTCAAATTAACTTGCCTTTATTCTTTAGCCACCATGACAAGTCCCATTTGCTCTATGCAGAGCGTATTTCTGTTGAAGATGTAGTGAGTGAAATGGAAGGAAACCTACATGGCAGAATCATGCATCGTTGATGATCCACTGAGGTTTTACTTTATTTGTTTTCATGTGTGCATGCACAGGCATGTATGGTTTTACACCGCGTCAATGTCTGGTTGTGCAGATGACGTCGGTTGAGCGAGTGATGGAGTACAGTGACCTGAAGCCTGAAGCCGCTTGGGAGAGTAAGGCTCCACCAAAAAACTGGCCAGCTCACGGAACAGTCATGCTAGATCGGGTGAACTTCCGCTACACACCGGATGGACCGCTTGTGCTGCGCAACCTTAGTGTGGCATTTCAGGCAAAAGAGAAGGTAGATAACAGAAAGCAAAGCTAAAAGGTAGTGGGAGCCTTTATGTTTTGCGACCTCTTGCGCAAGTACTTTTATGAAGTGTGGAAGTTTTTAGTTTTTTTTGCGT
This sequence comes from Eptatretus atami, assembly GCA_035128595.1. NCBI lineage: Eukaryota > Metazoa > Chordata > Myxini > Myxiniformes > Myxinidae > Eptatretus > Eptatretus atami. The sequence continues at coordinate 43,066,439 of CM068960.1, read as the reverse complement.
TGTTCTTTGAAAGGTTTCTGTGTACTTTGCTGTGTGGTTATTGATTTGAATAACTCGAGTCGAACAACATTTATTGGATGACACAGTGGTGTATCGTGGCTGCCTTCGAGCTGTCTCATCCGGATTTGATTCTCAAACCAACTATAAACTGTTCATTTGGTACTTTGTAGGCAAGCTGTTGCATCAATTGGTCTCACATCATTCAAATGGAAGAGCTGGGTATTCCTTCTGCTAGCATTGATTCCAGGTGGACGTTAATGTTCCCGTTCTGTCTTTTGAAAGAATCCACAAAGTCATCGCCAATACCCTCACAAAATTTCGAATTCTTGCTTTAAACCAGCTCCAATATTTGGTCTGGTCAACCAGTCCGTGAAAGATTTGGGCCAATCCTACGCGCTGTATGTGCTGAGAGCTCCTTACAAAAATGGGATATGGCACACAATAATGATGATGACGTCGTGTTAGACAAAGTACCGATAAATTCTTCTTCTTTAACGACCACAGTTATTTCCACGATCTTGTGGGGTTGGCCAGGGGAAGTTTTGGTCCAAGTCTTTCATGAACCGTCTGGCCAGACCTCACATTCGACTCAGGTTGGGGCAGGAAGTTGTAATTTGTCTGTGGTGCCAGCGATAGCTTGCCTACTCTTCACAAAGAACACCTTGGGAACTGTAAGATACATCAACTAATGCCAGCAGACAGGACGTCCAGTTTCACTTCAATCCGAGGGTCGGCACACATATTTATGAATCACCCTGACTGTGAAACACTGGGATTGCAGTTCATAACTGAGCTGAGATTCAAACCCATGCCAGACAGCCTAAAGGTAAGTGTGTGTACCTCTAGGGTCTAGGCCATCCTGCCAGCCTACCTCCAAATGCTTGATTTAGTTATTTATTTTGGACTATTTGCATGAGGCGCTTTATCTGGAGGAAAAAATACACAAAACTGGTTTGTGAGTTTTTGTGCTGAAGTTGAGTGCTCTTCTTTGAGAGGTCTCCACAGGGCATTAGGATGCTACTCAAAGAAACAGCACAAAGCATTGCAGCTGCACCTCCATGATTGTGTCAGCAGAGGACACTGTTGGTGAATGTCAGCCTGAAACACCATTGTGTGTAATCCTGACAGTGGGATGTGAATGTTCGGAAAATAGGATTTTCATTTTTCTCTCAAATTAGGACCAAAATAATTATAAGATGCGGATGGAACAAAAGGATATCTAAATGCTAATGCGTTTGCCTCTGGGTTTTAATCAATTCCAAGTTTCTTATTGAGTTGGATCCAAGTATTCAAACTATCGCTCTGGTAATCTGCATACAGGTTGTTGCATCATAGAGCATGCTGCCCTTTGATGTGGAAGATACATTTGTCGTCGTGTCTGCTCACATCAACGTTCCAGGCGCAAGCACTGACTTGTGAACATCCAAGTTTCAAATTATTATAAGGACAACACTTGTAATGATGTCCTTACGATACTTTGAAAATGATAAACATTTTTGGCCTGTAGTCTGGCCAAATTATAAATAATACCTCCTGACTCTGGCTAAAGACTGCTATAGCTGTCCTTATTGGCCGTGCCACATGGGCTGTACAAAAAGCAAAAAATGTGAACCTATGATTAGCACAATGGAATCATTGATGACGTTCTTTCCTATGTGGATAAAAATCCTGTTGAGGAGTAATAAAAACGAAAAAACAGATTTCACAACTGTGATAGACCAAATCCATCCATTGGGACCATACTCTGTGCAGAGCGTTGGTGCTGCCTCAGCGGTCTCCTGGGCTATTGGGCACAATCCTGGACAGGTCGCCACCCAAATGCAGGATACCAGCAAGCTGGTACTCATTTTGCCGACCTCAGAAGAATGACAGGCTGAGTGGATCCCAAGCCCACCACTCCAGCCATTAGATAGACCAAATCGCTGCCTCATATGTTAATGATGTATTGTTAATACGTGTGTGGGGTACTACAGGGTAATTATCAAAGTGTAAAGCCTTAGCGTGGACTGTGTGCTCGCATAGGATAGATCTTTTATTTTTTTTTTTTTAACTTGTCACAAGGGCTTCATGTTTAGGTCGTCATCTTGTTTTTGTGTGCTGTTGGAAAGCAGTGTTGTGTGCAGTAGAAGATAGCCATATTAAGCATGTCGTGTGATCTGTCCTTCCTATTGAACCAACGAGGGTCAGGCGGTATGGTGAAGGAATCCCCAAGGAGGTCATTAATATGAGGTCATCCCAGCACGTGGCACGATAAAGTTCGCTCCCTTCTCCCACCTCTCGCCGATGTCGGTGAGGTCCCAAAGATGTGATGTCACTGCCGGTGCCAACAAAGTGATCACCTGGGGTGAGGCCCCCAAGAGGACCCTCACACACTGCTGCCACAATACATTGTGCTTTTGGCCAGACCCGCTGACAAGTAGAAGCACAGCAATTGGCTGGAGCTGCAGGCCATGTCCTGAATGGGCCAACTGTTGGAGGCTGCCATCTTGGTGGCCGCGTGATGTCATGTGAGGGGCAAGAGGATTTGGGAGTGGGGAGGAAGTAAGGGAGGACTATTTGAGGACCTAATGTGTGTCATCTTATCTCTTTTTCGCCTTGAACACACTGTGGTGTGGAGTTCTCTTTTGTCAGGGATGCTCCGAGGTATTGCACCGCTGTGCTGTGATCCTTCCCGGTGCTGGCCTGCTCTGCTTTCCATGCTGTTTCCTTAGAGACATTTGAGCCTTTTAAAAACGCTTGTGTGGTTTGTGTGTGAATGTGTATGTTCAGGCCCCGAGATATTTATTGAAACATAAGGGTTTGTTTAGTTATTAATTATCATCCGTAATTGCCTGTCTCTCATCCGTTGGATCCATCCATAGATGTTTATTGCCCATGTCCCTTTCATTCAATAAATCCTTATCTCATAAGATTGTTTGTGCCTGCTCCACAATCCAACTCCTTGTTTCGACGACAATGGCTTTTCACTGGGGATATAAACTGGACTCTTATTGATAACCGGTGCAGTTTAGATAAAGCTGAAGTACTGATCAGTAGAACACCACTTGCTTACCGGTTCATGGTTAGAGTACCGCATTAGTCATCCTCGGGATAGAGTCCTGGCATTGCGTCCTTTTGCCAGGCAGTAGTTAAAATGCTTTTGAGTGGAGGGGTGGTGCGTAAATGTGACAGTATTTTATGGACGTAGAATGATTCGGAAGAAACTTGGTGGACAGGTTGCACGTGTGACGAGGAAGAATTGATTCAATTTTGGTGAAGATGCAAATCTGGATTCGATAATTTTTTATAGTTTTTTTTCCAAGTGAATCTTGACCATTAAGAGATGGAGCCAAAAAGGATACATATGACATGATATCTCAAGTTGTGGACGAGTTTTGACAAAACTTGGTGGATGAGTTTGTTAGGTGACAAGAACAAGCCGATTCGATTTTGGGTCAGGTCCGGATCCAGATCCGGCCCATTAGTGGGATACAAAACATAAACTGTTCAGCCTGGTGGAGGTATGCCTTGTACCTAGTGCTGTTCTAGTTGTTTTTTTTCGAAAAAGGATGATGCTTTTATTAAAGGGGAGATGACATGTCAGATGTTGTTTCTGTTCTTGACTTTTTTTTTTCTTTGCTGATTTCCAGGTAGGTATTGTTGGACGTACGGGTGCAGGAAAAAGCTCGCTGCTCACGGCACTTTTCCGCCTCACGGAACTCGAGAGTGGCCGTGTTATCATCGATGATGTCGTCATTGCCGATCTGGGTTTGCATGATCTCCGTCGGGCCATATCGATCATCCCACAGGTATTCCCACTTCCCTCGTTTCCTCCATCTCATCTCTTTACCTTCCCTTTACCTTAAGTCAGGTCAGGCCAGATTAGATCTGTGACTTGCTACAGGTATCATGTACACCTGTACTAACCTGTTCCATTGTCGGGTTGTCGGCGACTAAACCGTCTCCCCCACCAGGTTTTTTGGTGAGGGATGGGGGGGGGTGTTTGGATATGGACACCCAGCAGGATTAAAAACAAACCTGTCAAGGGCGGAGGAGCTCCTTGTGAGCCAACGGCCATCCATATCTAGTGCCCAACTGTGTCTGCGGACGTCCTCCTGCAGTTGGGTTACTTTCTTATTAGGGATTGGTGGCAGGATTTGCACTCCGGCCACCGTAAAACCCTTCATTCCGCAAAATACAAAAAAAAAGAATTGAAACCCATTCCGTGGGAGTCTCTGTGCAGCTTTCCTTCGCGAGGGCAGCTACGGATGACGGGATTGGGGCAAAGCCTTCGGGACCCCCAATCTTTGATGATAGGAGGAAAACCAAGGGGTAACATTCCCGGGTCAGAATGTGGGAGAGTGTGTCGGAGTGGTGCTAAGGTGTCGTCCAACAGATGGCGGTCTTATTGGGTTAATCTGAGGCGGTCCCTTCGGATGGGTGCCTGGAATGTCCTATCCTGA
>CM068960.1:43033654-43061290 GCA_035128595.1 Eptatretus atami | reverse complement strand
GACACTGGATACCATTGACCAGAGTTGCAGGGCCAGGCTGAATGGTAGAGCTGAGCTGTTCAGGGATGCTGAGGCGTTTAACTGTACGTGCGCTAAGGGTGTACAAGGAGGCCTATGTGCGAGGAATCTGTGAGGGGGTAGAGCATCACCTGTAGTCAAGTGATTGTGGTGCCAACAGACCTAAGGCTCGAGAATATCAGAGATGGCCGTTTTCCTTCGTGTTTGTTGTTCGGACATTCAACCACTGTAAGTCGTCTTGTACCACCCTTAAACCCCATTTTCTTTATTTTTGCAGGTCTTAAGGTGGTGTTTTTAAATTTTTGTGAATGCTTCGTTGCTTCATCTTCATTTTTTTTGTGATTCATCATCAAGGAATTCACAGAGCATGTTTGACGCTTGTACTATGCTCCAATCACTTCTTTGATCTAAACCCTATTGGTATGTTTTCGTAATAGCTGTAAGAATATAGTATTATACTGTGTGTTGCAATTTTTCTCAGAAATGGCCAACGGATATTTGTCGAATTTTCAGAAGTTCACCAGTGAGTCCGCGAGTCTAGTAGGCCACCACAAAAAGTTTTAAAAAAACAAAATTTGATTTCTCAAAATGTCAACAGGATTAGAAACAGCACCGGCAACGCGGAACTCCTGCTGCTATAGTATCAAGAATCAGTAGACTATTATGTAGGGATGGTCCGGGCACTCCATTGCTTAATTACAACATAAATCCTCAAAAAAATCCACCAGATATAACTTGTAACCTATAAAAATGACCTTCAGTCCATCTACAGGGAATTCCCCATCCAATAACACTCATTAAACTTGGGACATCCATCGTTAAACAAATGCCTGTTGTCATTATTATTATTATTCTTCTCTTCTTCTCGTTTTCAGACAGCCTAACTCAAAATTGGTGAACTATGAAGGTTTAAACAACCAATTTGCATATTTATCAGGAAGAGGTGCCAAACTGATCAAAATTGTTAATAGCGTTAAAGGATTCCATGAAAAGTAACAAAACTACGTCCAGTTTGTTAAAGTAATAAGAAGGGATCAGAGGGGTTGTGAACTACGACTGTCAATCAGTCGATGGGGTTGGGACCGCCTCATAATTTTGTGTGTGGTCCATGAGAAAACAACAGACATGCATTCGGGGCTCACCTTAGTTTATATTAAATTTTTGTATTCTTGTTTCTTGTTTTGGAGTAATCTTTATATTAATAATATGGCTGCGATTCCAGGACGGGTTCTGAAACCGATTTTCAAGACATTGGACAGATGGATGATCTCTTGCCTTATTCACGATGGTTGACTTTATGCAGGTGAGAGAGCTTCTGAATGCACCATTGTAGGGAAAGTGTGTGGAAATCTTGCAAGTGTTACATTGACCAAACCCAGATAGACAATAGCATATTTGTCATGCAAAAAGTGGCATTTACTTTTAGCCAAGCATTGATAAAAAAAACAAATCTGATAAATGGGTAAAACTGACATACAAATTCCATTCAGATGGCATGGCCCACACCATTAATTGTCCCTCATGAGCTAACTTGCCATTTTCATTGATCTTGGGTGCATGAATTGCCAAGCATTGTATTGTTCAGACCATTAAACACCAGAACTCTGACAATTGCTTTTAAGGGGTATTTGCATGTCAAAGCAATGCTGTTTCATTTTAGCTCGTCTTTGGACAAATTGAGGTGAGCTTGTAGAGCACCACCGATGTCCTTCAGTTAAAGTCCGTTCCTTCATGCCTTCCTTCACAATCACTGCAGTCAGTGAGTCCATTAACATTTTTTCGGTTTTTTCCCTACTCCAGATTGCAGCTCAACGGATCGTTGGTTAAACTCTGCATGAATGATAGGCCAGCGTATCGACCGTATTTTTTTTCGACTTAATCACCAGCTCCCACACAAAGTATGCAACAGGTTGCATTGAAAAAAGGATATTCTATGAGCACATTAAGCCTGGTTGTGGCTTAGTTAGGGTGTCTGCTTGGGATCTTAGGGTCCTGGGTCCTGAGCCCCGTTGGCCGCTGGATTACACCAGGTGGGGTTGACTCAGCCCTTCATTCCTTCCAGGTTGGCAAAATGAGTACCAGTGCTCAGGATTATGGGCAACATCAGCGGCACAGCCGTGCCACTAACAAAAATGATAGATACTACCCGGCAGCCAGCTGCCATATGCAAGAAGAATATGAGCACACTTTTAGCCTTGTTGGATCAATTATTTCTTGTTGGTCTATGATAATATTCTACATTTTGAATGATACCCCCATTCCAAATTTTTCTTTGACCGTTTTCAAAAATCACGTTAATTGACATAACTTCGATGCAATCACCCCATTCATACAAATTTGGATCAAAATGTTGCAGAATGGAGAGGACAATTATGCTGTTTGGCACGAAATCGATATATTGTATGTACATCCTTAGTGCTTCTACATCATAAAAAAAAAATGGAGTTAATTTCCTCGATTTCTGGAACCGCTGCCTCGAAGATCATCAAACAATCAGGCAAATTCCAAACAGCCAATATTGACATATTGTACCTTTGTACCAACTTTATGATTAATCACGTAATGTGGACTATATACAGTTAAATAATGATACGAAATGTAACTACATCCCAACTGCAGATTAAACCATGTTACCCCTCTATCATACCCGCATGCAAGCATTCCATTATGAGAAAGTAACTCTGAGAAAGAAAAAGAAAATGCCATCAAGCTAGACAACATTTATATCCCCATTATCTCAACCCCAAACATTTTAGGGACAAACAGTAGAATCAAAAGAACACATGCAGTTAAATATGCAATAATAAGACATTATCGTTATAAGCATTTAACCATATTAACATTGTGGATGATAGTGTTCGGTTGCCAGATAGAAGCGATGCGGACTTTGAACGTCTGCATCTGTTCAATCATCATGTCACCTGTCACTACATTTCTTCTTCATATACAAAGTTTCATTGCCACATTGTCTATTCACTGGTGACACACAGAACTCAGTTGGTTGCAAAGCAAAATTTGCTGTGAGCAACTGCAACTATTATTTGTACATCCCCGCCACTCCCTTGAACAAACGTACAAGGTCATCTACATCTCGTTGTTGTGGGTCCACTCGAAGAAGTGGATGCAGTACATTTGCTTTCTCTGTACCATCCCATAGGCCCCTCTGGTGCAGGAATTTCTGACACTTGAAATGAAGGCATCCATCCACACTCTGGCTTTTGTGCACGATCTCTTCACATGTTGGAGAACAAGCTGTGTCAAAAGTTAGTAACTTGTGCGCTGGCACATCTTTCTCACTGCCTCGTTTTTCTCAAAGATTCATTCAAGCTGTGTGAGCCTCAGAGTAATTTCCTTGTGAATCATAATGGGTACTGACTAAGTGTCTTGAAGCGGTAACAGCCTCATGAGATCACCAGTTGCCAGTATGTTTCGAGGGGGACATGTTGTTAAGATGCAACGTCTTCATAGCTTTGCATGCTTTCTTTTTCCATGCCAAAGAAAGCTGAATACACTGTCACAAGCAGTCGGGCATGAAACGCAGAAGCCGTGTGTACATTTCTGAAAGGCAAGCTTTTGATATCCGATGTTACTGGGATGAGCTTGCATACAAGCTGATGTTTCTTTTCTCTATCTCTAGTTCCAAAATCAGTGTGCTGAAGCTGTGGAAAGTAATGATTGCTAAGACAAGAGCATCAGTATCTGTGGATTTATATTGTAATAGATCCCATGTATATTCTACTCGAAAACTGATCAGCAAGCTTGCTACACATGGAGAAACATTCTTGGAATCTGCCCTCCTCCTCGTTGATAACAAGCTGTTGTCTGCTCCATACCTTAGAAGATGAAATACACACTGTGGTGTACCCATACAATAGCCTCAAGCCATGGTAGACCACATCTTGGTTATCTGAAAGCACTTTAGATTCAGGTGGCATTTTTGTATGACGTGACTACAGATGAAGTGTGTCGGAGTAAATTTGTTTGACGATAGAACCATAAAATTCGTCCATTTGTGGTACTGGGTGTCCAGCAATGACCTGGTAACTTTGAACTCCACAGCAGCAGCAAGGCGTCTTGTTCCTTTCTCCTCTGTCTTCACGAATTGTCATCATCATTATGGCATCAAAGATATCGATGACATTGTCAATGTATTTTGATGCAATGGAGCAACTGATTTAAGTAATACTGTGCCAGGTACCAAACGTAGCCACCATTTCTCCAAGTATATGTTATGGATATGCCATGCATCCTGATATACACATTGCATTGTCGTATTATTGCAGACAGCAATGTTCAGTTCTCTTCTTTGACTCGGCCCTTGAGAATATACCCTAGTCAGGCTTGGAGTTTTTTCTTGGAAACTCTGTCTTCATGGGAAGATAATGTCGGAACAGACGTAATGGGATAACTAAAACACATGCTCATGCTTAGCTCAGAGCGGACTTGGGTAAATAGCAAAGCATTGGTGGAAACATCTCGGGCTTGATTACACCATTGCTTTCTGACCCAAGATTAGGATTTTGTGTTATCTTTTGGCAATTGGAGAAGTTTGGATTTTGGATTTTGGGATGAGCTGGTGCATTGCTTCTCATGCCCCTTTAATACAAAGCGATTCTTTATGTTACTCTTCACCTATTTTTTAGTTATTTTTCCCCTTTAGTCATGGATAGATGACAGTCTCTGAATGTCCTTCGATGTGATACTCCACTTGAATATGTCAACAGGCTGTTCATCTGGATGATCCAGTGGTTCCTGAACGGATGTGTCATGTTGTCTTCCACTTGATGAATCAGCTGTTGTAAATGCTGCTTCATCACATTCAGACTTAATGGATTGCTTGTTCATGTCTGATATTTTCTTCTGGATGGTCCACCCCTAGGCACTGTATGGTATTTGCATATTCACCCAAAACATTGACGGAATTATTTTCCGAGTTGTAGAAGTTCTCTTACTAGTATACGTCTGATAGCAACTGCGGTGGTTAAAAACTCCAGAAATGTCAGTTCCTTTATTGATGCGAACTCCAAACATTGGCCATTTCTTCCGCGTATTGTGGCAATTATGACTTCAAAGCTTGCACACCAGTGTTCCCGGCCTTTGACTGGCCGATTTCCTTTGAGATTTCGACAAATGATGCATTTCTCCCATTCTACCACCGACCTTTGTTTTTCTTTTGGTAACTATCTAACTATTAATTGACTAAATTGTGGCTGGTATGGACACGATTTCTTCCGTAGGACTTGTAGTGTAGATCTTGTAGACACTATGTTCAACTAGACTGTCTATCTCATATGATAGAGTGCCAGAACATCTACTTGATCTAGGAAACAAGTTTGTCGAACACTATGAGACTGAGAACGTCTGCCCTCCTCATACTGAGAGGTCGTGCTCTTCACAACGCTGCGTTGATAACAAGATCCGCAACCATATGTTGTTCCTGGATATCCCTTTTTCAATGATACCTTTTAGCTTTGTGTGTAGCGGGTTGAGAAACTCCCTAAAATAGGGCCTTTTTCTGGGGTGTACCGCTGGCTACGATTATGACGTCGAATGCCCAAAGCATCAAGCAAGATACGCTTTCTATTCAAAAGGGGGTACTTTAGTCTCTTGACGAGTGTCCAAAACAACCTTTTTGAGAGTATCGAACTCATTTGTAAATCTTTCTGCAAGGGATGATTATTTCCTATTCAGTCAGCATGGTCACGTTTCACTACATTTGTCAATCAAGTTCTCTGCCCTGCACTGTCAAGAGTTCTGGATCTAGCGGAAATGGCTAACCTGACCCTGGCTGAGAAGGGGCTCTGAAATTGCCTTTTACCATTTCGCCACAACCCTACTTGTGCTGGAAGGCAGGATTTTCTGTACTCAAGCATACTGGTATATAAGTAAAAAAAAAATTGAAAACTCTAACCCTGATCCTAGGTGACTACAAAATGGCAAGACCAACAGGTAGGTGACATCACCAGCTTATGTCAATGAAAACATCTATTTTTCTGATTTCTGAAATACCATTTCAAATTCCCCAACCATGATTATTTCCCTACATTCTTCAAAAGTTTTGTCTCCACGAGTTAGCGCAGAACTTATGTGGTTTTCAAATTTTTTTTCAGTCAAAGGTGAACCAAGCTTTGCATATCCGTGGCAAGCAAAATCTCATGGCAAAGCATGCCATGTGCCTCTACATATGTGAGGACTTTTAAGGAATATGAATTTATTTTACCAGCCCTTGCAATGAGATCTGATTATACACCCAGAATTTTGAGAAGCTTTAATTGTGGACTATGAGTAGCTTCTGCAACTATTTGTGATACATGCCAATGGCTCGTACTTTTTGAGAAGCACTCTGTACGACTCGCATGTTAAAAAATAAAAAAATAAAAATAAATAACACATGTCTCTTTCTGCTGAAAAACTAAGTGTACCTTAAATGACTTCTTCATGATTGACCAAAATTATTATGATGATGAACTCATCTACTGAACTGGAGTGTGAGCTTTACCATCACAATGGATAATTGTACACCAAAGCTACAATTCCCGAAACAGTTTTTGAATCATATTGTGCCTCCTTAAAGACATGACAACTGTATCTGCAGTGCAAACTGTTCTTTAGTAGGCAGAGCTTTGGGTTCAGAGGAGGAAAAACACTATTTTTGATTGTGCTTTTTCAAATTAACATGATGGAAAAATAACTCTCTTGCCTCTTTAGCAGTTTTGAGTTATGACCCACTTTTTAATTGCAATGTCTCAATCTAGTGGAAGAGCCAGGTGACGGAGGGGTAAATGCAACACATACTAACATGGTGCAGTATCGCCACATGCAGACAAGAAGGTAAGCGGGAATGAACAAACAGAAAAAGCGAGGAGGAGAAGGGGAGGAAGTTTTACACTAACCTGCAGAAGGTGGTTCAGTTGGCAGAGTAATGGCGATGAAATGATCTTGGGATGTATGTGGAGGATGACGTCAGAATTGGTCGTGCCACCTGCCTTGATTAGAAGCCTTGTAGAAAACTTCAGTTGAATGCCTCTGAAATGAATTCCAAAAATTGAGAAAAGCAGAACCAAATACTAGAGTGTATGAGAGATGAGACTGGATTTGGGGAGTTTAACCAGGAGGGGGTTAGTGGATGAACACAAGCAGTTTGAGAGCAGCAGAGGGTCAAATGACAGAGAGGGCATGAGGGAACAGATTATGAGGAGAAGCGAATTTTAAAATAGGGCCCACCAACCTGTGCTGTATTATGCTTTGTGTGTTTGCTAAATGGTTAGGGTGGAGGGCTGGGATCCTAGGATCTGAGTTCAAAATCCCACCCACGGTTGAAATAATACCAGGTGTGTGACTCTGGCCTGTCATCCATCGAGATTGGCAAAATGAGTGCCAGCTTGCTGGTATCCTGTGTCAGAGTTGTACCCCATCCAGAATTGTGCCCATAAGCCAAGGAGACTGCCTTAGGCAGCACCAACGCTCATGTAAGAGTATCGGTCCCAAATGGATGGATGGAACCTGCTGTGATGTAGATAGCAAGTAAAGATGCCTTGTGCTTCTTTTTCATTGCAGGAAGGATGCCCAATTCAGATTCTAACAGAATTCAGGAGAGGACAGATGTGATGCTAGACCACCAGCCTATAGGAAGAGAGTCGGGTTACTCTTTGAGATCAAACAATGGTTGGAGTATCTTTATTTTCAAGGAATTAACTAATGAAGACGATGCTGAGCCAATTAGGCTTTTTGAAGGACGGCTTTTGCCGGGGAGAGGCATGGCTAATGGTGTGGCATTCAACATTCAAGAGACTGAATCCTTTCAGTGGCTGACCTGCGAAATGGATAGGGGCTTGATGGTAAGACTATGATCAATCAAATCAGTTCCAGAATATCACATAGTGTTGCAGCTGCTGTTGCCATCAATGTGATTCATCTGCAAAAACGAAGATGCGGTTTGTCCGAAGCATGTGGAGATGTTTGTGCATATTAGAAACGAGACTGGGCCAAAGAAACAACACTTGGGTATTCCAAACCTCCATTTGGAACGGAATGAAATAGAGTTGATGATAATCACATGTTGATTTCCGTTTTGGAACGTTTGTTCTCCGTTTTTTTTCTCCGATTGTTCTTCATATTGAGTGCTCATTCCTGCAATTTAACTGTAATATGGTTTATTCACTTTAATAGCCCAATCACACCAGCATCACTTGCTTCTTTCTTTCTTTTCTTCCCATTCTTCTTTTTCACTTCTTCTGGAATATTTCTCTCGGTAATCCAATAACTTGAGGCAGGGTGTAATAAAAATAAGAATTAGGGGCCCGCATACTTTTTACCAAGTGCACTTCAGCATGTCACTACTCGTCGAAGAAACGTCTTCTTAGTGTTAGAACTGATCCTGAGACGCGTCGCCATCCGATTGTAGGCATACTCGACCTGAAGGTGCAGAAATTTGGAAATTTGTTTTGAATGTCACGAATACATCGCTGCCTCTTCGTGAAAGAGGAGTGCGGTTCTTTAACATCCAGTAGTCCCTCGTCTTAACTCATACTGATGGGGTGCGTGATACACATAGCCCTGCGATTGCGAAACACAGGATGATTTAGCTGGAGCTGAGATCAATACCCAGGCTATACAGATCTTGGTGAGTACGCACTCTCTCGGCGTTCCTACCTGCCTGAGCAGGTTGATCGCATGCTTGAAGGCTTATAGGCATGCCCACGTATTATATTCATAGATTGCTTCAAATCTTCTACCATGCATCTTTTTAAAGCTACCATCACTTGCATATACAACTGACCAAATTTCAACTTGTAGACAGAGATTGAATGATTACCACTATGCTCTAAGTGGGTTATGATCCCTGGTTTTCATCGGGCGACCTGAGATATGAATTCCGGTAGGGGAAGTTCTTTTAATCAGACTCGTACTGTTTAATGGTTAGAGCATCTCTCTCATTCTGTCTGGAAAAGTCAGCATTTGGAACCTGACCTCGGTCGAGCTCATACCAAAGAGTATAAATGGTACATGCTGCATTCCTTGCTGACACTCAGCATCAAAACACACAATAAATACAGGAAAACAACCATTGGTTAGCACCATTGTACAGGCTTGATGGGCCGAATGGCCTCCTTCCTGCGGTTTAAGTTATTATGGAAGGAAACTCGTATTAGATGAGTCTGTTGAAGACAATGAATAATTCAAGTCGAAGGACAAACGTAATTTAACATGGCAGATTGATTTTTAGGCCAGCCAATAAATTTGATGCGTGCGTCACTGTGCCTCCTTGTTTGTTAAGTTTGGATTGTTATTCACGAGTGACAAATGAATTTGATGATTGAGAACATTGTTGTTGTTGTGGAAAGAAAATGTGTTGCAGAGGCGATGGTGCTGAGAACAGCGTAACTAACTCTTGCTGCTTCCTTCAGGTGTAAGATTATTGATTATCAAAACCTATTTTATAACTGCACAAAACCATGACACGCAGTTAGTTTTCAACTTGTCCTCGAAAGATGCGTATGTTCTTATTGCCCACCTTGGAAGGCCTTCAAACCTGTGAAAGTCGTTTAAGTTTAACGTTTCAGTAGCGTGCATCCTTCAAATAAATGTAATTTAACTATCTCAGATTTCTTATTGGTTCACTCAAAAATGGTTGAAGGGCTTCAGAAAGCAGTTGTAAACAGACCGAAATTGACAGGAGATAATAGTAGACTGATGACTTCTTCCAAACATGATTAGAATTTTATTGTTTTCTTGCCACTCCCATAATCATGGCGGGGCGACCATAAGTGTCATGGAATAGCACACAGTGTGCACGCCATGCCTGGAGCCAGCTCAGACTGTTTGGCAGGCAGGTGAGATGGTGAGAGGAGGGCCAACGGTGAGAACATGATCTCATCCTGCCAGGTGTCATCTTTGGCTTGGGTTATGCGTAAAATTTTCACCTGTATTTTGTTTCCATCCAACTTCAAACCTTCAAGATTGCCATTTCAAAGAAATTTGTTGACTATTTATTCTGTTTAATTTCCATTAAGCATTCAAATCTTTCCCGCCTCCCCCCCCCCCAAAAAAAACTCATTACCCAGGCAAAAATGCTACAGCTTTGATGGATGTTAAAAACTGAGGTAGTATATGAGACTTGTACTCATCATGACTCAGTAGTCTGCAAGATAAGTTACTACAGAAAGGAATATAGTTTTGGCTGGGTAACCTTCGTTTGCAGATTGCTGGCGACTAAAGGAAAGCCAGAAATAACGAGAACGGCCACTCGGTACAGCGCCATACCTCCGCCAGGCTGAACAGGTTTGTCTTAGTATCCATTGAAGGCCGGATCTGCATCCGGTACCTAAGTTAAATCGAAAAATTAGGCTATGTTCTTGTCACCTAACCCAATCATCTACCAAGTTTTTCAAACCCGTTCCACATCTTTTTGAAAAGTCATCATGCCATTATATCGTTTTTGGCCACATTAGAAAACACCCGCTCCTTCGGAATCATTGGCAAGTCATCTCCACCCCCTGCGAAGGAGGGGAGGATTTTGCCATGACCCTAACCCTGCCCCGGTACTACCAAACACATGCAAAATTGGTAGGAGATCGGGCCAGCCCTGATTGTTTTTTCTATGATTTTTCAGATTACATACAAACATAATTGCCTGTATTCCTCCGTCATCTACGCCACCAAAGATGGACTGAGTTATGTTTTCACCCCGGTCTGTCTGTTTGCTGACATCTGTAGCGAAATTGGTGGACAGTGGTGTGTGATGAGAGAATTGATTCATTTTGTGAAGATCCGATTCCAATAGTAGAATTAAAAAAAAATATTTCAATTAGATCCCTTTTCTCCAATGAGAAGATAGGAGCCGAAAAAAACGATTATAGGCATTGTACTGATCATTCAAAGTTGTGACGGGTTATGACAAAAACTTGATGGATGAGTTGCTTCGGTGACAAGAACAAGCCATTTCGATTCTGAGTTTAGTCGGGATCCAGATCCGGTTCTGATCAGTGGATACAAAACGTAAACTGTTCAGCTTGGTGGTGGTATGCGGCGCTACCAAGTGCCTTTCTAGTTTAAGTTGTAGGATCTCTTAATGGGTGAAAAATACTTTAAAATTCTCCAATCCAGTCTTCATCAAAATGTAATCAATTGTCCTCGTCACACACTAACTTGTTCACCCAAATTTCCTCCGAATCTTCCATAACTTTTTGAGGACATCTTGCTCACATGCACAGACCTGTTAACGGGCCCCTTAAGACAGACCAAACTAAACAGACGGGTAAAAACAAATCTCCATCCACCTTCGGTTAGCGAGAACGTAAATATGATTTTAGTGACCATTGACCATATTCTTGTACATGAGACGGTAATTTTTTTGAACCAATGTCACCTGTCTGATCAGCAATTGCCTTCAGTTGGCGAATATTAGGCAAATGCGCATGGATAGTCCAATCCACTTCTTTCAATCATGTCTCCCCATACCAACCCATGCTGTTCTGTTGGCCCCTCACCTTCTTCTGGTCGTTCCTCATTTGGCACCTGCTACTCTATTCCTCCCATCCGGTATCCATCTAACTTCTGCCTCTGCAACCGAATTGGCTTTTTTTGGTTTTTTGTTATATCAGACTGTGTCCAATTTTTCTGACCTTTAAGAAAATGATTGGTGGAATTCTTGAAGGCCTTGGTTTCCACGGTGTCAGCTGAGTAAAGTGTGAGCAGGAGCCAGTCCAGAGGGGAGAGCAGTATCTCCTAAAAGCTGTGGATGAAGGCCATGCAGATGATATGAGTTTTGGTGTGCAAGAAGGACTTTGTACGATTGTGAGGATGCCCAGTCAGCGTCTGGATTGGATGGCCCAACTTTGAAACGTGGTTTATCCAAAAAGACTGGCCTGAAGTGAGACCCAGAAGTGATTGAATGACCGGATTGTTTAAGAAAACAGATGTAAGGCTTGCCAGATGTTCCTTTTGGAGAGAGAGAGAAAGAAGAGTAGGAGAGAGAGGAGATGAGAGAGAGAGAGAGAGAGAGAGACAGAGAGAGAGAGAGAGAAATGCTCTCTCTCTCTCTATTCGAGTGCAGCCTTGTGGTGCTGGTTGCATCATTGGTTGGGAACGCGGCTATGCGCTGATTTGCAGTTGTCCCTACCAGTTGCACTGCGTTACTCATGTTGCAACGACCTCGAGCAAGGATGACAGACTGAGTCAACTCCGGTGATATTTAATGGCCAGCGCCCACGGGGCTTTGAACTCAGGAACCCTAGGATCCCAAGCCGCCACCCTAACATTAAGCCAACAACAGGTAGTTGAGAGAGAGAAATGAGAGAGTGGGCATTTGTCTGGATTGAAGACAATCCAAGAGTTTGACCTGCCTGTGATTTTGCCAAGGGTCTGAAGAGCAGGAAGAGTTTTGGTGGCGATGGTACACACACACTCACACACACAGTGGGAATGAAGGGTCACACACACAGTCACAGCCAAGGTACTCCGGGGGTTTGGAGATGTAAGATTAAAACATGGACAGTTGAGAAATTGAGTTATTGATGTAAAGTGCAACTCTGCCCCAGGTGGGTTCAAGTCCAATCAAATAGAGGAGTCCGGGATGGACATCCTGTGGGAGGAAGTATTCTGTTCAACAGCTGATGTCGGTTATCAAAGCGGCCTGCCAATGAGAAGATCGAGTTGTAGTGGAAGCTCCAATGTTTGAGGTCCAAACAGTTACGGGACAGGGAGGAGGCATTGCTTGCAGGGTGCAGAAATGTGAAAGAAGTGAGGAGAAGGGGTTGGGAAGGTGGGAGTTTTGCGGACGGTCTTTCCAAAGGGATGCCACCATTTAAAAAAAATTATATTGTTCTAAAAATTTGTACTTAGCATTGTTGAAAGTATATTGGAATACAGGTTCCAAATTCGGCAGTTTTTTTTTCTCAAGTTAAACACATTTTCAGTGTGATGTACCCTCCCTTGTAGCGCCATCTGAAGATGAACTGTGAAATCATTACAACGCGACAACGTTTCGACAGTATGGTTCTGCACAGCCAATTCAGGAGATTGAAATTTTTCAGTTTGGCAATAGTTGTGTAGTTGTTTCCATCGTATCGATCTTTAGATATCCCCATGGAAAGGAGTCGCAGGGTTGAATGGCGGTGAGTAGGAACCAAGCCAGCTCCAACCATATCCAAAGGTTACCGATTGAAATTACCCCCGCTTTCCAAAACGAGGTATCCTGACATAAATCACAGACCTGTGTTATGTTTTGTTTGTTTGTTAGCATACTTCTTTACAGTTCTGGGCTGATTACATCCAGACATTGCGTACATAGTGGTCAAGCATGACCCAACTTAATGTATTAGGGGTGTTTTATCTTTGCTGGTGGTCTTTCGTGTGGGGGTGGGGGTAGGGGGTTGGGGAGAGGGTAGGGAGGGAAGGAAGCAAATTTCTCGATGTAAATGGGTGTATCATGTAGCGCCGCCTCCAAGTGGGGTCTTCACCATTTACAGTACAGTATTTGCTGTCCCCACGTTTCCAGTAACACGTGAGATAGTTTTTGAATTATAAGCAGTAGCATGTTGTTGCTTCATGCATGTTCTAACCCAGGGGGTTTTTTTGCTTATACAGAGCTGTCAGTTACCTATACACCGCTCAAATAAAGGTATACATCAGGAAGAATATGTTGCAATGCTCGGACAGATTGCCATAGGGCGTGGTACTCTGCTAGTTCAAAGTAATTCCCACCACATTAGTAGTATGTGGCCCAGCCCTGTCCGATGCTGGAAAAATGTTGTCTGCAGATCACTTCCCAAAGTTCTCACAGATAGGCATAAAACATATCTGTAGAGTTCAAGGTAAAAGTTAGGGTTAATGTCTGATCGAAGAAAATGGGGCCGACATACCTTAGACGAAGAATGCACCACCACACGGTGCAGCATGCAACAACACACGAAAGAAGTTTGTTCTTGTCTTCAATTGTATGTGTGTTTAGAGATTGTTTTTGGTGAAACATGTATTGGAGGATCCTTCTTATTCTTCTGCTCTATGATCTTTATTCTGGGACATACAGTAACTTCTTGAGAAAATATTTAATATTTATATCTTTCATTGAACTTCCTGATTTCACTGCCCTTCCCTTCACTCTCGTACTCCTCATAATACATTTGAATAATGGACTTTTACCTATTTTACAGCTATTTCTCATGATCCTGGGTGCGATCATTGTTGCTTGTGAGTGATCATCCCATGGCTGCCTTATCTTGTGCTACCCTATTGCGGCATCTTCATATGTTCTTCGCCGCTACTACTTAGCAACTACGTTACATCAAGCGCCTTGAGTCGAAAAGTATGCATACCACACCTGCTTGTTTCTCCACAATGAAAAGGGTCATCTGCAGATTACAAAGATAAAATGGAAGAACTTTTGATAACTTCTTCCCTTGCTCCCCCTCTCACCCTCGCCTTCCTTTTTCCTTCACCCAAAGTCAATAAATTTCTCCCCCTCTCCTTTCCTTTACTCTCCTATATTTCCCTTTCTTCCCCTTACATCCTTCTCTCCCCCTAACTCAACACCCCTCCTTTTTATTGCCTTATATTGTTCTCTGTATTTTCTCAATTGTCAATCTTTCCCCCTCCTATTTTCATTGGCTTAAATTTTCGTTTTGAAAAAAAGGCTTAAAGTAGATGTTTTACAAAAAAGTCTCATCCTGCCACTGAACGGGAGGATAAGCTTTGGTAATCAAGAGACATTTCAAAAAGCATTTGTAATGATGTATCACAGGATAATGGCAGTTTAGCCTCAAATGGCAGACCATAGTAATATCTGTACGCTTGGGTACTTGTTCAAATCTCCAACACTCATGACATGAAACAGGCGTAAAAGATGGCACTGAAGCATTGACTCAATTCTTCCAAATGATTATTATTGTTGTGGTTCATGTTCTAAGACGAGCTTTAGCTTAACAAAACGATTAACTCACAGCTCTTTCGGTCATTTCTTGTTCCCCAGCTCGGGAGTCAGTTTTTTACACACCTCTCTTCAAGCCTATTGGAACTGAAAACCATTCGTGTGTACAAAGCCAGGCAGCGTTTTCAAAGTGCCTTTGACTGCATGCAGAATCACACACGGTTTGTTCTCAGATACCCTTCGTTGAAACTTTTTGTTTTACCACTTGCCAAACTCGGCTCGTGTCTGTCGTCAGTGTAATACTGAGATTTCAACAAGTCCATGTGCATCATACAGAGAATATGGGGCTGTTGGTGCATCGTGAGATGTTTCGTTATGTTCATTATGTTTTAAGCATTCTTTCTCCTCCTTAATCGTGGGCTCTGAATTTAGTAATACATGTCACAATGCTCACTTGATGCTTTTTACATAGTTATTCCTTTGTAAACAATAGAGTTATTACTAAGTTTAAGGTCAGGGACAGCGTGGCATTTTTTTTGATACAAGCCTAGAGTTAATGAAGAGTGAGGTGACAAGGGTAACTGTAACACAATTGCAGTGGGCCATGCACCGATGTAACAAGAGAATGAGATGAACAGGAGAGAGAGAGAGAGAGAGAGAAAGACGAGAGAGAGAGAAGAGAGAGAGAGAGGAGAGAGAGAAGAGGTAGGGGAAGGGTAATGAGGATACAGAAGAATCACACATAGGATGGAGGTTGACCTAAAATGTGGTGCACGACCAATACTTTTAAGCCCTGGAAGAAGAGGAAGGAGGTCCTTTAAGAGAGAGACAAAGAGTGGACATTGAGCAACAAGCCTGGAGTTTTGGAGGTTTCACAAATGGGTTGTAGAAGAATGTGTGCTGACTTGAAGCAAGACCTGAGGGAGACTGTTATAAAATGGACGAGCCCTCCAACCTCTTGTGTAGACCTTGTGCTATTTTTGTATAAAAAAATCAAGTTCCCAAGAAGAGTGAAACTGACAGAGGGCAAATGACGGTGTACTCGCAGTGGGGCCAGTATGGGAGAATGCACAAAGCAAGGGAAAAAAATATGAACAGCAAAAAAGGAGGTGACAGGGAGGAAAGAAACCTGTAAGAGGGGTAGGTATGATTGCTGAATGAGAGAGTGCAGGTAGGAATTAAGTGTGGTTGGATGGAGGAAGAGGTCGCTGGCAGGAGGAATGGTATTGGATGGAGTCGCCGCACCTCCGCTTTAAAGCTCTGGAAGAAAGAATGGGTAAGAAATGCAGTTCAAGAAGACAGAAGAAAGAAATAAAGAGAATGAAAGAACGCCGTTAACCTGCGATTCTTGGACGCTTTAAAACCAGAATGTATGACTGTAAAACTAGCAGTCATTGAGATATCTTTACTACGTGTAGTCCTTGAGCGAGAAAAAAAGGACATTGCGGGAGTCTGCTTGAGCAGACAAGTTGATTGCGTCGAGATGATGTAAAATTTTTGCCAAGAATATTTTGTCCAATACTGATAAGTGGAAGGGGGTTGGAAAGTGGTGAAAATTTGATTTGTGTTCTACATTGTTCATTTACATAATTCATTTGAAATAAAAATAAAGGTTTTATAGGTTGTAGAAAAAGATTTTGGAAGTTTTACCACCGTTGATGCCAGCATCTTTACATTACCCTGTCTAAAATGTTACATTTGTTATTGTGCTCGTTTGTTTGTGTTTCCTTTTATGACTATCCTTAAACTCACGTTTTCTGTTTTTGGAAGATTTGTTTGTTTTGTGTTCACTGCCAGACGGCAGACGAGTTGAAAAAATTATCTCACTCCCTCTCTGCGCACTATCGATCGAGCACAAATTCAGAGCCCAAATAGTACAGTTATAACTGTCGACAGTCAAGTGACATACTGCTAAACTGTCAAGTCGTGGAGTACCCCATGGCAGTGTTCTCAGCCCCATCCTAATCTTTATCAATTACGACTGGCTGTGTTGGCTTAATGGTTTGGGTGGCAAGCTTTGGACTCGGCCCTGAGATCAATCCACTTGGCCCATTCGAATTAATAACCAGGGGGTCTGTCTCAGCCTGTCATTCCTTCTGAGGCTGCAAATGAGTTACCAGATGCTGGGATGATGAGTCATTCGAATTATCCTGCGTCGAGTTGCGACCCATCCAGGATTGTGCCCAGATAAGCCAAGAGACTGCTTTCAGCACGCACCAATGCTCTTGTATAGAAGTATGGTCCCAATGGATGGATGAATCAATTATCTCACGACTGTCTGGAAATCCTCTATCTCTTCACTGATAACTGCACTCTCTGCTGTGGACATCCCTCATCCTTCTACAGAGACAGGCAGCAACCTCTTTACTCTCTTCAGACTTTGACAAAATGCACAAATTCTTCAAAACACTTGGCAACATATCTTTCAATCCTAAGGGATCCCACACAACCCACTTCACTCTCTCTGAAAGGACCATTCCGCAAACCTTCCATCTATTTTCTCACAACCGTCTCCAAAGAGGTTCAGTCACTCCACACTCCATGGGTCTCACTCTCAGCATGATCTCTGAACAAAAGTCACCCTTTCGAATTTGGCATCAAAGCCGTCGCCGACTGGAATCCTCCGAAGTGCCCAAAGTCCTTCCTTCTCACAACTGAGCTTCTATCCACTGTTGGAAGAAAACACATTTTCAATGAACCCACTCCTCAACCTTGGAAGAAAAAAAAAAGAGTTGAATAATTTATTTCCGCATACATGAGGGGAAGCGCATCGCTCTCTTCCTGGCCTGTGGACCATCTGTTCTCGACACTCTTTTTGATCTCATGCTTCCCTCCCGGTCTTTAAAAAAAAAAAAAAAAATGACAGCTGTTCACCACCTCTTAAAGTCATCCCACATCCAAAATGCCATGATCATTTTTAACAACCTGGTAAACTACCCCCACCCCCTCCCAAAATTTTGGTTTTGTATCCGATCTTTGTCCACCCCTACGTTCTTCCCGACATCCATCGTTACCGCTCACTCTGTTTGTCCTCTCCATCTACCTTTTCCTTCCGCCCTGCGGTTGGTGTTTCCCGCTTTCTACTCCTGTCCCTTTATGTTTGTGGCCTGATCTTTCTGTGTCCTCGCATCTTCCACGGCGTAGGACCATGCTTTTAAATATATATATATATATATAACTATATATAATATATATATAATATATATATATATATATATATACAGTTCGTTTTTAATTCATGTTCCAATTCTACGCTTTCAAAATTTGTTGTGGTGCCGGGGTTCGGTGACGTGAGGAACGACCGCTAGACGGAGCAATTAGGGGCCGCTCCAAACCGAACAACCGAATTAAAAGGTCGTCACCCCAGAGTCGACCGGTCACTAAAGGACCGTGGTCGCAAGTATTTCGGACGGCATGAGGTAGTCACTTGTCTATCCAATTTAACCTAAGTATGCACGCCGTCTAGTTACCGGGGGAAGCCACACCCTCGGCCGACTCTGTCCCGAACCGAGTCGCATGTACCGACTCGTCCGGCGGCCGTAACGACGGGAAGTCATACCAGAGAAAACACTTACGGCCCCAAACGCCTCAGTATTTCTCAAGTCCGACAAACCGTTGCTGGGTCAATGGATAGAAACGAAGTCAACGACGCTGGTACATTTAAAGGGATTTATTTTACATAAATCGGGAAGGGAGACAGAGCAGAGTGTTATGCCGAATAAAGAAATGCAATTTACAATGAAACACAGGCACTTAACAGTCCTTCTACTTACAGGACGGGTGCCACAAGACACACACACACACCAAAATAAATGGGCCGGTTGGCCTTATTTGACCCTTCAGCCCGGGAGGGAAGGCGACGCTGAGGGTAAGAGTTCGGTCGGGCACCTTTCCGCCTCGTGCGTCTGGTCGAGACGAGCTGGTTCTGGGGAGGGGGGGGAGGGACTCGAACCCACACGTTCGTTTGCCGCCACCAAGCACCAGGGCCGGAAATGACGCAACGGACGCCAGCCAGCATGAGAACAGACCAAGGCGAGACGAGCACTTGTGGCAAGACGAACGGTCAGGCAGGCCAAAGCGAGACGTATTCCAGCAGGCAAAACGAGGCAAAACAAGGCGAGCGAGGCTTCTTCTTTTGCCAGCCGGATCGCCCGCCGCTATTATTCATCCTCACGTTTGAGGTGGGAGGGGTCCGTCCTGAGGTAACTCGCCTCCTCATTGGAACGGGGGCGTTGCGGGGGGGGGGTGCGGGGCGTCCTCGGTGGCCCGCCCCCGAAGAAGCTCTGTAGTAGTTTCTGGATTCATGGCTTCCCATTGCTGGAGGAAACGCCCATGCCCTTCTTCGGAAGCGGAGGCCTTGATCTCGAGCGATGGAGGCTCCGCCAACGCATTCAGCCAAAAACACGTGGGCAATGCGAGTCTGTGCGCGAAGTTTTGGTTGGTGGGAACGAAGCAGGTGGTGTTGGTGTTGTTTGGATATAAAAAAACTACTACAAAATAACTCGCAGCGCCACATACTCTTAATTCACCCATTTAAACATAGGACGGGTCCCAAACTATAAACACATATACTTATCGAGATAACTGAGCTACGGGGACTGTCTGTGTGCAAAAGGCTTCCAAATCCGTAACAAGTATAACATTCAATTAAAATGGAAGTTGTTCCTCGATCATTAAACTGATGTTTAGTAGTACGGAGACAGACAACGGACAGACAAAAGTGAACCAAATGCTTACTCTGCGTTTGCTTTCCGGTGTGTGCTGGGTAAAAATCATTCCTGCAGGAACTGGGTAGGTCAGAAGGCTGAGAGAACAGAGGAGCAATAAACATAGAGAGTTCCCGACCAGCTGTCTTGCAATGTAAGAGCAACAGACTTTGGTCTTATTTATCATAGGAGATGCCACATAATGTTGAGAGCCTATATTACACACGATCAGATGAGACTGGTGTAAGCAGGCAGCACCGTCCATAGTGGAGAGTAGTAGTCATTAAGCTTATGGACAAGACCTTGTTGGCTGAGAATTCAGAATTTACCAAGGAAGGACGTAGCAACAATGGAAAATGCCGATTTTCTCTCCGAGATGTTTCCATTTAAAAATTTAGGACAGTCAAATCACCCAGCTTTTTTGATTGGGGGCTAATTGATTTCACCCAAGTAATCTTACCAGTCAGCTTATGCAGAAGAAAATGTGTCATTGACTATTTAAAACGCATTTAGGCCAGATTTTTTCTGTGTTGCCTTGTGCCAACTCTCTCCTTTATCCCACTCCTTATTCCTTCAGCATCCTGGTTCTTGTTCTGACCACATTCACGGCTGGCTTTGCTGTGCGCTTAGATGTACTTTTGTGCCCATATTTGTCACTGCGTTCGTTCTTGCTCCATCTTCCTTGCTGTAGCAGTGAGCCTATCGCTGAGGCATGTTGTGCCTTTCCCACCGTCAAAAATCATTTGCTCAAATAATTTGTGGATGGATTTTTTTCAACAGTTTGAAATTTTTCCAGCAATTATTAAAAAAAAATAAAAAAACCCACTATGATAATAAAAATCAACATGACTTTGCATGTTTTTTATCACTGTGCCGTTCTTCAAATTTGCTCAGCAAACTGATATAACATGAGAAGTATAGTTATTTTCATCTCATATATTTATTTGAATCTTCCCCCCGCCTCCACATGGACTGCTTCCTCCCTCTCACTGCAGTACTTCGAGCAGGCAGCGTTGTCTTTGCTGTGTCTTATGCCACAAGCCCTCCACGGGCATGTTCAGTGGGGAGTCAGACAGAGCGCCGAAGTGAGACTGGCTACGATGTTGACCGTCCACGTCACTGAAGGATTTTTTTCGTTATTTCATTTTAACTGTTATAATGTATTGATTAAAAGACCAAGTAAATGTGTTGCATTCATGAAGTCAAAAAACATAGCAATCTGCTTGAAAGTGGAGGGTGAGATACTAGACAGATGCCTTTTGTAAATCATGTCTTATCTTGAGCAACTCCGTATTGATAGCCCATGGCAGGAGGGCCGATTATATTTTGTGAATAGGTTCGGCTTGGTTTCCATTCTCCATTGCCTCCTAAAGCATCAGTGTTGCAGAACAAATAACTCTGTTTTTATTTTTTCGGCCACTTGCAAGGTTCATAGAAGGCAAAAGAACAAAGAAAGCGGAGTGAGGAAACGTAACAATGGACAAGAAATAGGTAGCGACAAAGCAACCTTGAAAGATAAGTCTAGATTGTGTAGAAAAATAGAACATGATTCCATTAAAGAGTTGCATGCCTTTATCTTTCAAATTAACTTGCCTTTATTTTTTAGCCACCATGACACAGTCCCACTTGCTCTATGCAGAGCGTATTTCTGTATGAAGATTGTAGTGAGTGAAATGGAAGGAAACCTACATGGCAGAATCATGCATCGTTGATGATCCACTGGAGTTTTACTTTATTTGTTTTCATGGTGTGCATGCACACGGCATGTTATGCGTTTTACACCGCGTCATGTCTGGTTGTGCAGATGACGTCGGCTTGAGCGAGTGATGGCAGTACCAGTGACCTGAGCCTGAAGCGCTGGAGAGTAAGGCTCCACCAAAAAACTGGCCAGCTCACGGAACAGTCATGCTAGATCGGGTGAACTTCCGACTACACCACCGGATGGACGCTGTGCTGCGCAACCTTAGTGTGGGCATTTCAGGGCAAAAGAGAAGGTAGAAACAGAAAGCAAAGCTAAAAGGTAGTGGGAGCCTTTATGTTTTGCGACCTCTTGCGCAAGTACTTTTATTGAAGTGATGAATTTTTAGTTTTTTTGCGTTGTTCTTTGAAGGTTTCTGTGTACTTTGCTGTGTGGTTATTGATTTTTGAATAACTCGAGTCGAACAACATTATTGGATGGACACAGTGGTGTATCGTGGTGCCTTCGACTTCTCATTCCGGATTTGATTTCTCAAACAACTATAAACTGTTCATTCTCGGTACTTTGTAGCAAGCTGTATGCATCAATTGGTCTCACATCATTCAAATGAAGAGCGTGGCGTATTCCGTTCTGCTAGCCATTGATTCAGGCTGGACGTTAATGTTCCCGTTCTGTCTTTTGAAAGAATCCACAAAGTCATTCGCCAATACCCTCACAAAATTTTCCGAATTCTTGCTAAACAGCTCCAATATTGGTCTGGTCAAACCAGTCCGTTGAAAATTTGGGCCCAGATCCTAGCGCGTATGTGCTGAGAGCTCCTTACAAAATGGATATGGCACACAATAATGTGATGACGTTCGGTTAGACAAAGTACCGATAAATTCTTCTTCTTTAACGACCACAGTTATTTCCACGATCTTGTGGGGGCGTGGCAGGGAAGTTTTGCGTCAAGTCTTTCAGAACCGTCTGGCCAGACCTCACATTCGACTCAGGTTGTGGGCAAGAAGTTGTATTTCGTCTGTGGTGCCAGCGATGGCTTGGCCTACTCTTCACGCAAGAACACCTTGGGAAGCTGTAAGATAACATCAACTAATGCCAGCAGACAGGAACGTCCAGTTTCACTCAATCCCGGGGTCGGCACACATATTTAATGAATCACCTGACTGTGAAACACTGGGATTGCAGTGTCATAACTGAGCTGAGATTCAAACCATGCCAGACAGCCTAAAGGGTAAGTGTGTGTACCTTCTAGGGTTGTCTAGGCCATCCTGCCAGCCTACCCTCCAAATGCTTAGATTTAGTTAATTTATTTTGGACTATTTGCATGAGGCGCTTTATCTGGCAGGAAAAAATACACAAAACTGGTTTGAGTTTTTGTGCTAGAGTTAGTGCTCTTCTTTGAGAGGTCTCCACAGGCATTAGGATGCTACTCAAAAGAAACAGCACAAAGCATTGCAAGCGTGCACCTCCATGATTGGGTCAGCAGAGGACACTGTTGGTGAATGTCAGCCCTGAAACACCATTGTGTGTAATCCTGACAGTGGGATGTGAATGTTCGGAAAATAGGAATTTTCAATTTTTCTCTCAAATTAGGACCAAATAATTATTAAGATGCGGATGGAACAAAAGGATATCTAAATGCTAATGCGTTGGCCTCTGGGTTTTAAATCAATTCAAAGGTTCTATATTGAGTTGGATCCAAGTATTCAAACTATCGCTCTGAGTAATTCTGCATACAGGTTGTTGCATCATAGAGCATTCGCTGCCCTTTGATTGTGGAAGATACATTTGTCGATCGGTGCTGCTCACATCAAACGTTCCAGGCGCAAGCACTGACTTGTGAACATCCCAAGTTTCAAATTATTATAAGGACAACACTTGTTAATATGATCTTACGATACTTTGAAAATGATAAACAATTTTTGGCTGTAGTCTGCAAATTATAAAATAATACCTCACTTGACTCCTGGCTAAAGACTGCTATAGCTGTTCCTTATTGGCCGATGCCACTGGGCTGTACAAAAAGCAAAAATGTGAACCATGATTAGCACATGAAATCATTGATGACGTTCTTTTCCTATGTGGATAAAAATCTGTTGAGGAGTAATAAAAAAGAAAAACAGATTTCACAACTGTTGATAGACCAAATCCATCCATTGGGACCATACTCTGTGCAGGAGCGTTGGTGCTGCCTCAGCGGTCTCCATGGGCTATGGGCAAATCCTGGACAGGTCGCCACCCAAAATGCAGGATACCAGCAAGCTGGGTACTCATTTGCCGAACCTCAGAAGAATGACAGCTGAGTTGATCCCAAGCCCACACTCCAGCCATTAGATAGACAAATCGCTGCCTCATATGTTAGATGATGTTATTTGTTATACGGTGTGTGGGGGTACTACAGGGTATTATTTCAAAAGTTGTAAAGCCTTAGCGTGGACGTTTGTATGCTCGATAGGATAGATCTTTTATTTTTTTTTTTTAACTTGTCACAAGGGCTTCCTGTTTAGGTCGTCCAATCTTTTTTGTGTGCTGTTGGAAAGCAGTGTTGTGTGCAGTTAGAAGATGCCATATTAGCAGTCGTTGTATCTGTCCTTCCTATTGAACCAACGAGGGTCAGGCGGTATGGTGAAGGAATCCCCCAAGGAGGTCATTAATTATGAGGTCATCCCAGCACTGCGACGAATAAAGTTCGCTCCCTTCTCCCACCTCTCGCCGATGTCGAGTGAGGTCCCAAAGATTGTGATGTCACATTGCCGGCTGCCAACAAAGTGATCACCTGGGGTGAGGCCCAAGAGGACCCTCACACCACTGCTCACAATACATTGTGTTGGCCAGACCCGCTGACAAGTAGAAGCACGAGCAATTGGCTGGAGCTCAGGCCATGTCCTGAATGGGCCAACTTTGGAGGCTTGCCATCTTGGTGGCCGCGTGATGTCATGTGAGGGCAAGAGGATTTGGGAGTGGGAGGGAAGTAAGGGAGGACTATTGAGGACCTTAATGTGTGTCATCTTATCTCTTTTCGCCTTGAAACACACTGTGTGTGGAGTTCTCTTTTGTCAGGGATGCTCCGAGGTATTGCCACCGCTGTTGCGTGATTCCTTTCCCGGTGCTGCGCCTGCTCTGCTTCTCATGCTGTTTCACTTTAGAGACATTTGAGCCTTTTAAAAACGCTTGTGTGGTTTTGTGTGTGAATGTGTATGTTCAGGCCCCGAGAATTATTTATTGAACATAAGGTTTGTTTAGTTTATAATTATCATCCGTAATTGCCTGTCTCTCATCCGCTTGGATCCATCCATAGATGTTATTGCCCATGTCCCTTTCATTCAATAAATCCTTATCTCATAAGATTGTTTTGCCTGCTCCACAATCCAACTCCCCATTGTTTCGACGAACAATGGTTTATCACTGGGGATATAAACTTGGACTCTTATTTGATAACCGTGCAGTTTAGATAAGCTGAAGTACTGATCAGTAGAAACCACTTGCTTAGCCGGTTCATGCTTAGAGACCGCATTAGTCATCTCTCGGGATAAGGTCTGTCTTGCGTCCCTTTTGCCAGGCAGTAGTTAAATGCTTTTGAGTGGAGGGGTGGTGCGTAAATGTGACGTATTTATGGACGTAGAATGATTCGAAGAAACTTGGTGGACAGGTTGCACGTGTGACGGGAAGAATATTCAATTTGTGTGAATATGCAAATCTGTTATTCGATAATTTTATAGTTTTTTTTCAAGTGAATCTTGACCAATTAAGAGAATGAGCCAAAAAGGATAATAGACATGATATCTCAAGTTCGTGGACGATTTGACAACTTGGTGGATGAGTTTGTTAGGTTGACAAGAACAAGCCGATTTCGATTGGGTCAGGTCCGGATCCAGATACCGGCCCATTATGGGATACAAAACATAAACTGTTCAGCCTGGTGGAGGTATTGCTTGTACCTTAGTGTGTTCTAGTTGTTTTTTTTTTATTTCGAAAAAGGATGATGCTTGTTATTAAAGGAGATGACATGTCAGATGTTGTTTCTGTTCTTGACTTTTTTTTTTCTTTGCTGATTTCCAGGTAGTATTTGTTGGGACGTACGGGTGCAGGAAAAAGCTCGCTGCTCACGGCACTTTTCGGCCTCACGGAACGTCGAGGTGGCCGTCGTTTATCATCGATGAGTCGTCATTGCGATCTGGGTTTGCATGATCTCCGTCGGGCCATATCGATCATCCACAGGTATTCCCCTTCCCTCGTTCCTCCATCTTATCTCTTTACTTCCCTTTACCTTAAGTTCAGGTCAGGCCAGATTAATCTGTGACTTGCTACAGGCTATCAGTACACCTGTTACTAACTGTTCACATTGTCGGGTTTGTCCGGCAGGGACTTAACGTTCCCCCACCAGGTTTTTTGGTGAGGAGGTGTTTGGATATGGACACCAGCAGGATTAAAAACAAACCTGATCAAAGGGCGGAGGAGGCTCCTTGTGAGCCAAACAGCCATCGCATATCTAGTGCCCAACTGTGTCTGGCGGAGTCCTCCTGCAGTTGGGTTACTTCTTTATTAGAGATGGTGGCAGGATTTGCACTCGGCCACCGTAAAAACCCTTTCATTCCGCAAAATACAAAAAACGCAAAGAATATCTGAAACCCACTCCGTGGAGTACCTCTTGCTGCAGCTTTCCTTCGCGGGGCAGCTCACCGGATGACGGGATTGGGCAAAGCCCTTCGGGACTCCCATCTTTGATGATAGGAGAAACCAAGGTTACATTCCCGCGGTCAGAATGTGGGAGTGTTCGAAGTGGTGCTAAGTGTCGTCCAACAGATGGCGGTCTTATTGGGTTATCTGAGGCGGTCCCTCGATGGAGTGCTGGCTGTCCTATCCTGAAGAGGGAGGATGATCACCTGTCTCTGTTATCATCTGATCTCAAGGCGCTTTTGGACATCGTATTGCCAGCACTTCTCTGAGGCTCGAGACTGATTGCGGCGAATTCATGGTGGGTGTTAACCTATATTGGTCTGGTTAAACGCTCTGATGGTTACCATTCCAAGGTTGGTTGAAGCTGTGTCCAATAAGCTGACTCCAAAGATAATGCGAGGGGTAACACCGGTAACGAGCGTATTTGAGACTAAGGATTCGTCACTCCTTAGTGTTCATTTCCCGAGTCTTTTTTATGCCCGATGAGGAGAGTGATCTCACGTGAAGGATGCATTCTACGCCACGCTCGATCTGGGTTATCAGCTGCCCAGGTGAGATACTTCTCGTCTTGGGGATTTCAATGCATCGACTGGAACTGATGAGGGATGGTTATGGAGTTGTTGGGCCCCATGGGTCAGGAATCATTTGGAAAAAAACCAGGACTAGCACTAAGTTCCTTGACTTGCAAGAAGTCATGGACTTGGGTAAGCGGTTCATGTTCAAAAGCCGCCCACAAGCTCATCGCTGGACTGTATTCCAACGCTGGCGGTGTGCAAAGGAGATTGACCATTGTCCTCGTTGATGGTCGCTGGAAGGTGATCCAGAACTGCAGGGTCCACCGGAGTGCTCAGTTCTCAATACTGACAACGGCTTGTTTTTGTAGCAACTCTGAAGTTGCACCTAAATCCAGTGAGAATGACCATCCCAGCTAGGCTGGATGTTGGCAAGCTCAAGGATGAGAGGGTAGCTTGAGGAGTTTGAGAACAGGCTGAGTGGGGATGGTTTGGCAGTCTGGGTGCTTTGGGAATCCTGAAGAATTGTGTTGTGCCTTCAAACCACCGTCCTTGATGCCGGTGGATGTCTTGGAACTCACGTAGGCAAAGAGAATGTTTGTCTCAAGGACACTGGATACATGACCAGAGTTGCAGGGCCAGGCTGAATAGCGTAGAGCTGAGCTGTTCAGGATGCTGAGGCCGTTAACTGTACGTGCGGCTAAGGGGTGTACAAGGAGGCCTATGTGCGAGGAAATCTTGAGGGGGTTTAGAGCATACCTGTAGTCAGTGGATTCTCGTTTTCTGCTTACAGGGGAAAATCGCGCATTGCGTTATTCCAAGCCCATCCTCGGTGTACTGCAGTTAGAGCAAGAGGGTTGGTAGCTCTTGACAAGGAGTCCGAGTTGAAAAGGCCGCTGTCCGGTTACTTTGAGCGGTTGTACCAGGCTATCACCAGCTTCGGTTGGGACGTAGGGGTTTACATCCTGTTGTTGACCCTCAATCAACTGTGTCCACCTTCGCTTGTGGAAACACAGGCTGCGGTGAA
Organism: Eptatretus atami; assembly: GCA_035128595.1. Classification (NCBI taxonomy): domain Eukaryota; kingdom Metazoa; phylum Chordata; class Myxini; order Myxiniformes; family Myxinidae; genus Eptatretus; species Eptatretus atami. The sequence continues at coordinate 43,033,785 of CM068960.1, read as the reverse complement.
CCAGTTGAAAGGGGGTAAAGCTCCAGGATCTGTGGCATCCATGCTGAACTTCTCAAGGCGGTGGAAATGCTGCACTCGTGGTCGTTGCATGCAGTTCTATTGCTCTTCTGGAACACAGGCATCATCCACTG
>CM068960.1:43018442-43030322 GCA_035128595.1 Eptatretus atami | reverse complement strand
TGGTGTGTTTTGCAATTAATAAGAGACATAATTAGAACTGCCACTTTATAACTGCTGGCAGTGATGACAGGGAACCAAGACGTTCGGCTTTGATTGGACACCTGACCCTGACCCTGACCCATGACATTTTTTATTATGATTCAATGGAATTCAGAATTGGATTGAAATAAATTCAATTCAAATCAGATGGAAGACCAAATAGGTACAGTCCTGCATTGGAGTAATCAGAAGGAACCCAAACAAGCAAAAAGCAAATAAGAAGTCATCAGGAGGAATCTGGCTAGGATTCAGGTTTCAGCTGCTACTCCTCTACCCTCAAACCCATCAAGGCATAGCCAAGTGAGCCAGATTTTTTTTAAAAAAAGGGAACTCAGATGAAAAAAATAAAGAATTCTGGCTGCCAGACCATGCGTACAATCAAGTTGGAATTTAATATATGTATTCCCCATCACTACTAGATCATAGATGTGAAGTTTCACGTCGATTGATTAAGCGGTTCCAAAGAAAACATTTAATATTTTTCTTCAATCCAATATGGCTGCCAAACCATGTGACCTATCAATTATTCCTGAATAAACTTGTACACCCACGGCTTGGGGAACATTTATGTTACGTTTCCCCTCGATCTGGCCAGCTGTTCTGGAGAAGATTTTTTTAATAGGTTTTAGGGTAATTCCAATATGGCTGCCAAACCATGTGACCCATGACATCATGTGTGAACTTCTTGTTCCTCATGGATAGGCGGTAAAACGTATAAAGTTTTGCCTCGATCTGTTCAGCCACTTCAGAGAAGATTTTTGAAGGTTTTTTTTATTTCATTTTTTAAAACAATATAGCTGGTGAATCATGTGACCGATGACATCATCAATTTTTTTTTTCTGTGGACCATTTTATCCTGAAATGACCCTCAAAATTTTCATACTGGTCAGATATAGTGTTCTCCATTTGCAATTATGACGTCATAACAAAGGCACCTTTATATATATATACAATATATTGTTGCGATTTGCGCCCGCCGGCTGGCGAACGGCCACGTGACTCGAATCGCGGCACGTCGCCCACCGGACGGACATTCTGTCATGACCCTCTCGGACTAACGCCGGGAGCTAGTCACGTGGGCCTTCGGCCTCACCACGATCGTGCCAACGGCCACCGCGCGTTGATAGGGTTGTTCGCCAAACTCGACCTACCTAAGTACCCACGCGGATGGTAAACCAGGCGATCGCACCTCGCCGCAGGTCGACTCCGGAGCGAGCCGCTTGGGCGACCCGTTCCGTACTATCGGGATAAACGAGCGTGTTATCGTCGACCTCGACGGTTCAGATTAATTACCGGGATCTTGCACCCGCTACGACCCTTTACGTGAAGCAGGATGGAGAGTCAATGGAGAAGACAAAGCGAAACGGGCACAGTTCAACATAATGCACATTTATTACCCGGCCCACGGAAAGCACACATATACAGTCAAACAATCAGAATGCACATATATCAGCAAAAACAAAAGCAACAACGACGCAAATCTACTACCGACTACGCGCACACACGGCAACACTTATACAGTTCTACTTTACAGACGGCGCCAACAACATTTACTCAAAAGCAAAGGAAAGAAGCCACCCTCATAGACAAGGGGGCAGACGGGCCTGTAGGCCAATATGTGCGCGGGACCTGAAGGAGCGGCCAGGTCACGAGCCGGGTGGGTCCTACCCGCGTCCTCGTGACGAGCCGCAAATGTGGCTGCGCGGCGGTGCCCCGACTTCGTGCTCCTTCGCGGTTTCGTTGGCACCGCTTGGAGTGGGTGGGAACGGGCCCCCCTTTTGCACTTTGTTAGCACGGGGGAAAGGGGAATTGTTGATGCCCTGGGGGAGGAGAATGGCTGGCTGGCTTGGGTCCCGCGACGAGCGATCCCACGCGACCTCGTCGCCGACCGCCGTCTTCCTGCCTCGGACCCGAGCTCCTTGGCCTCTTCCCACAATTCTCCTCAGCCGACTGCAGAACCCAACTCGATGCCTCGCCACCCGACTCGACTCCGCTCTCCCACCAAAAACTGACTCTTTTTTTCCACCAACTCGACTCACTGCCACACTCTGCCGATGACTCTCCAACCAAAAACTGACTCTTTCTGCCTTGCGCTCGCCTTTTATAGGCCGGCAGGAGAAAACATATGCATTTCCGGATCAGGATGACCTCGGGGCGGGGCCACGCTCGCCCATTGGTCGGAGGAAAGGGGCGTGAATCTCCCCTGATCCTAGATTTGCATATCTCAATTTCACACAGACGCGCCTGGAGGCGGACCAAGCCGCCCCGCGCTTCCTAATTGGACGGATCAGAAGTGGGCGTTTAGCGTTCCTGATCCGATTCTCCCTCGGAAAGGCCGCTATTTGCACTCGCGGCTCGGTGTGTATCGCTGAACGAGCCCAAGACAGCCCGACGCTCAGTGTTCACAGGTGGTGCGGAATGGCCGTAGAAGGAAAGAGGTGAGGGTGGTGGGAGGTTTTTGGTGGTGTCTTGATGGTCATGGTGCCGTTTGGGAATGGCATGATGCGATGAGTGGGAGCGAGTTGTGAAGGTAAAGGTCGTGGCTGTTGGCGTTGTTGTTGTTGTCTGAGGGTTGGAGCGTGGTTGCAGTTGGTGACGATGGCGGGCGTGGTGGTTGTTGTGTGATGGCGGTTGAGACATGGTTGGTTCAAAATAAAGATAGAACAGAAAAACGGCTATCTCAAAGTGTCGCAGCCCGAATGAATCACACAAATTCCCTCTAAACAACGGGTTTGGGGCTAACTACACATGTACTTACAGAGATATTCACCTGAGGGCCCTTTATGGTGTAATGCGAATTTCCACAACCGTAACATATATCTATTATAATATATATATCTCTATCTCTCACACACACATTTTAAGGCCATTTTTCCCTGCAAAGGCACCTATGATGTTAGAAAAAATCACGAGGAGTATGAGGAGTACTTGCCATGTGCCAAGTTTCAATTTTTTCCTTGGTGCGGTTTCAGAGATAAAGAGGTCCAAAGTTTTTCTGTGTTTCCAACATGGCTGCCACACCATGTGACTTATGACGTCATAATTATCAGTACAACATTCTTCATGAGTAGTCGCCCCTATGGTGGAAATTTTGTCTTGATCCGACAAGCGGTTGCCGATAAAAACACAAAAGTTCTGTCCGGACATACAAACAAACAGACAGACACAGAGAAAAATGGACCCAAATGCAATACCCTCTCCTTCGGCGAGGGGAATAAAAACACTAATGATAATGACATAACATTAATCTTATTACAAAATGATTCATACTAATAATTAACTGAAGTCCTCCCTCCCCAAGGAGTTTTTCCTCCGTGGACAAATGCCGTGTTAACATGTATAAATAGCTTATTGTGGCATTTTGTGGGGCACTCCGACTCGGTGTATAGATATGGACACCCAGTGAAATGAAAAACAAAATCTGTCAAAGGGTGGAGGAGCTCCTTGTGAGCCAACCGCCATCCATATCTAGTGTCCAACTGTGTCTGCGGATGTCGTCCTGCAGTTGGGTTACTTGTTTTTTTTAGGTTGGTGGCAGGATTTGCACTCCGGCCACCTTAAAACACTTCATTCCGTAAAACACGGTGGTGTGTGGCGGTCAGATTGTGATGGTATGTGGTGGCCTGGTGCTGAGGTATTGTCCACCAGAAGTCGGTCTCCTTGAGTTAACCTGAGGAGGTCCCTTTGGGTGGGTGCCCATCCCGAAGAGAGGATGATCACCTGTCTGTTATCATCTGAGCTCCAGCGTTTGACCATCGGAATTGCAGCACTCTGCGGTTCGGAGACAGGATTGTGGCGAGATCATGGTGGATGGTTACACCTACTATTGGTCTGGTCACTGATGGTTACCATGCCCAAGGAGTTGCTGTCGCTGTGTCCAAGAAGCTGACTCCCATGATAATTGAGGTAACACTGGTCAACGAGCGTATGAGACTAAGGATTCGTCACTCCTTGGGTGTCGTTTCCCTGGTCTCGATATATGCTCCGACTGAGGTGGGTGATCTCACCATGAAGGACGCATTCTATGCTGCGCTTGAGTCTGTGGTTGATCAGTGTCACAGGCGAGAAACTCTTTTAGTCTTGAGTGATTTCAATGCATCGACTGGCACTGATAGGGATAGTTATGAGACATGTGTTGGTCCCCTTGGGTCTGGAACAGTGAACCAGAATAGTACTAAATTCCTCGACTTTGCAAGAAGATGTGGACTCAGGGTGGCTGGTGCATGGATGGTTTCAGCGCCGATAGGCTCATCGCTGGACTTGGTATTCCAATGCTGGCGGTGTGGCAAAGGAGATTGACCAGTTGCTCTTTGATGATCGTTGGAGGATGATCCCGAACTGCAGGGTCTACCGGAGTGTTTAGTTCCTCAATACCGCACCACAGGCTTGTTGTAGCAACTCTGAAGCTGCAGCCTAAATCCGGGAGAATGGTACCATTCCAGCCTCGGCAGGATGTTGGCAAGCTCAAGGATGAGAGGGTAGCTGAGGAGTTTGAGAACAGGCTGTGGGGATTTTGGCAGTCTGGGTGCTTTGGGGAATCCTGAAGAATTGTGTTGTGCCTTCAAGACTACCATCCTTGATGTTGCCGGTGGATGTCTTGGAACTCACTGTTGGGTGAAGAAGAATTTTGTCTCTCAAGAGACACTGAATACCATTGACCAGAGTTGCAGAACCGGGCTGAATGGCAGAGCTGAGCTGTTCAGGGAGTTGAGGTGTAAAACTGTACGTGTGCTGAGGGTGGACAAAGAGGCCTATGTGCGAGGAATCTGTGATGGGATAGCCGATAGAGCATCACCTGTAATCAAGTGATTCTCGTCCTGCTTCCAGGTGGATTTGTGCATTGCGTTCCTCCAAGCCCTTTCCTCAGTGCACTGCAGATGGAGCGTAGGGTGGTGGGCTCTTGACAGAGAAGTCCGAGGTGAAGGCCCACTGGGCTTGTTACTTTGAGCGGCTGTACCAAGCTGGCTAGTTGTTGAGTTGAGCTGTTGAGTTGGATGTCAGGGGTGTTACCATTCCTCTTGCTGCCCCTCCAATCAACTGTGATCCATCTTTGTTTGTAGGAAAAAGGTTGCGGTGAACCGGTTTAAATGTGGTAAAGCTCCTGGGATCTGTGGCAAATATGCCAAACTTCTCAAGGCTGGTAGAAATGCTGTACTTGTGTCATTGAATACAGTTCTTTACTCTGAAAGACAGGCATCATCCCAACTGACTGGAAGAGGGGACTTGTCCCTCTCGAGAACGGGAAGAGTGATCGCTAGTACTGCAACAACTACCGAGGGGTGACGCTACTCTCAGTGCCGGGCAAGGTCTTTGCTCGCTTAATTCTTGATAGGGTTCACCACCATCTGCTTGAGAACCAGCACCCAGGGCAGTTCGGCTTTACACCAAAGAGGTCAACGATTGACCGTATCCTTGCTCTTCGGGTCCTCACTGAAGGCAGACGAGAGTTTCGGCAGGGCCTGTTTGCAGCCTATGTTGATCTCTGTAAAGCGTACAACTGCAGCTGATACTCACAGATTATGCATGTAACAAATCTCATTTGAGTCTCTCTCAGCAATCGCTTGTTGGAGACAAAGTCCAACCAGCGATATCTCAGGATTCTCCGAAGAGACCTGGTACCAAAGGAATGAGTCTCCATCTCAGATCCCTGGTCAGAGTCCATTGAGTAAGACTGGAAGCACTAAGGACCTGAACACTTGGACTTTTGTCCTCCTGCATAGATTCCGACAGTGCCACACCTCCTGATCCAGTGAATCCATGACTCCCCAGGCCCGACCCAGATGTCTATTGACCTCTAGCTCACAGCCAGCAGAGACATGAATATCACTGCTAAGGCAAGTTAATCTCTCCGTGACCTCAACATCCTCACCGCAAACAGGTACAGACAAGATAACAGCATCCAAGATGTCATTGAAAACCTGGATCTTAATTTTGACCCAGGAAACCCGTAAACCCAGCAGCTCCAACTCCTCATTCAGCACCTCGAGGGCCCCCAAAAGGATATCCAGAATGTCCGAAAAGATGACTGCATCATCTGCGAAATCAAGATCAGAGACATTCCCAAACGATGCACCGCAGCTTGATCTCTCCGACATCCTCCGCAGAATCCAGTCCATACAAGTACTGAAAAGTGTGGGGGGCATTACACACCCCTGACGAACTCCAGTAACAACTGCAAATAAGTCAGAGATTGTATCTCCACATCTCACAGTACTCTCAGTACCGGAGTATAGTTCAGACATCAGATTGATCAGTGTTGATAGCACCCCACAAAGACCAAGAATTCTCCAGAGGGCATGCTGATTCACAGCATCTAATGCTTTGCCGAGATCAACATAGGCTGCAAGCAGCCCCTGCCGAAACTCTCGTCGGCATTCAATGAGGACCCGGAGAGCAAGGATACGGTCAATCATTGACCTGTTTGGTGTAAAGCCTGACTGCTCTGGGTGCTGGTGCTCAAGCATATGGTGGGAAACCCGATCAAGAATTATCCGAGCAAAGACCTTGCCCGGCACTGAGAGCAGTGTCACCCCTCGATAGTTGTTTCAGTCCTGGAAATCACCCTTCCCTTTCCAGAGAGGGACAACAAGGCCCCTCGTCTAGTCAGTTGGGATGATGCCTATGTTCCAGGCAGAGCACAGAACTGCATGAAATGGCATGAGTACAGCAGTTTCAGCAGCCTTCAGAAGTTCAGCATGGATGCCACATATCCCAGGAGCTTTACCCTATTTCAATTGGTTCACCGCAGCCTGTGTTTCCACAAACGAAGGTGGATCACAGTTGAATGGAGGGTTAGCAATTGGGATAGTAACTCCCCTGACATCCAACTCTACAGCTGGTGGGTCAGCCTGATACAGCCGCTAAAAGTAGCCGGCCCAGTAGGCCTTCATTTCGGACTCCTGTGTAAAGAGCCCACCACCGTTTGCTCTCACTGCAGTACACCGAGGGATGGACTTCGAGGAAAGCAATGCATGAATTCCCCTGTAAGCAGGATGACAATCACTTGACCACAGGTGATGCTCTACCCCTTCACAGATTCCTCACACATAGGCCTCATTGTCCTCCCTCAACGCATGTACAGCTTTGTGCCTCAACTCACTGAACAGCTCAGCTCTGCAATTAAGCCTGGCCTTGCGACTCTGGTCAATGGTATCCAGTGTCCCTTGAGAGATAAAATTTTTCTTTGCCCTCCGGTAAGTACCAAGACATCCACCGGCAACATCAAGGATGGTGCTCTGAAGTTACTTCACAACTCTTCAGGATTTCCCAAAGCACCCAGACCCCCCAAATCCCCACTCAGCCTGTTAGCAAGCTCCTCAGCTACCCTGTTATCCTTGAGCTTGCCAACATCCAGCCGAGGCTGGGATGGTACCATTCTCATAGATTTAAGCTGCAACTTCAGAGTTGCTGCAACAAGCCTGTGGGCGGTATTAAGGAACTGAGCACTAAAGTAAACCCTGCAGTTCTGGATCATCCTCCAATGACCATCAATGAGCACATGGTCAATCTCCTTTGCCACACCACCAGCGATTGAATTCTAAGTCCAGCGTTGAGCCTGTGGGTGCTGAAACCATGACCCAACTACCCTAAGTCCACGACTTCTTGCAAAGTCAAGGAACTTGATGATATTCTGGTTCACAGTTCCAGACCCATGGGGACCAACACATGTCTCATAACCATCCCGATCAGTTCCAGTCGATGAAATCGATGAAATGATCAGTTCCACTGAAATCCCCCAAGAGTAGAAGAGTGTCTCACCTGGGGCACTGACCAACCACAGACACGAGCGCGGTATAGAATGCACCTTTCACGGTGAGATCACTCGCCTCAGTCCGAGCATATTCAGAGACCAGGGAAACGACACCCAAGGAGTGATGAATCTTTCGTCTCATCCTCTCGTTGACCGGTATTACCTCAATTATTATTGGAGTCAGCTTATTGGACACAGCTAAAGCAATTCCTTGGGCATGGTAACCATCACGGCGACCAGACCAATATTACTTGTCACCACCCGCCATGATCTCGCCACTATCTGGTCTCCGAACATCAGAGAGCTCTGCGATACCGATGTTCAAACGATTGAGCGCAGATGCTAACAGAGACAGTGATTATTCTCTCTTAAGGCCCTGTCACACCTTGACGATTTAGCCAGCGTATGCCTGACGTATGCAAAATTTGCGGCTAAACGCTGCACACGTCGGAATACGTTATGGGTAATTTGTATACGTTAAAGCACGCTGGCATACGTCGTAGTACGCTGCATACTACCGTAGTATATGCCGAGGTGTTAGACAAATTTCCATGCTTGAAATTTTTCGACGTATGCCAGCGTATGACTCACACATTCCGCATACGCTGCATACGTATGCGGAATGTGTGTCATACGTCGAGTACGTCGAGAAATTTTCAACATGCTGAAAATTTCTCGACTACTCGGCGTATGACGACGTATCATTGCCAGCGTGCTATTAACGTATACAAAACTTACCCATAACGTGTTACGTGTCCAGCTTGGTTCGGCAAATTTTCATATGTCGGCATACGCTGGCTAAACTCAAGGTGTGACAGCGGCTTCACACTTCGATGTCTATGTGGTTATGATTTGAATCGTCGAGCCGCAGCCTATAATAGCCTACGCCACGTGATCTCGGCGATACGCTGCCGCGCTATGCATAAGTTAGACTATCGTTGGCATAGGTTGTGAACGCCGCCAACACGCTCAGCATTCGTTGGTATAAGTTATCTATATTGATTAAAACGTTCTGTGTACGTTACTAATACGTTATGCAATACGAACACGTTATTATACGCCGAAAACATAAAAAAAACATCAATAGTTCAGCGTACGCCAGCGTTTACATACATTTTGAGACCTTGCCATACGCTGGCTAAAATGTCAAGGTTGTACAGGGCCTTTAGGGAGAGGACATTCCAGGCACCCACCCGAAGGGACCGCCTCATGTTAACCCAAGGAGACTGCCGTCTGGTGGACGACACCTCAGCACCACTCCACCACACACACCGCAATCTGACCCAGGAAGTTTACCGCATGCTTTTCCTCCCATCATCAAGAATGGGGTCCCAAAGCTTTGCCCCAATCCCGTCATCGGTGAGCTGCCCTGCAAGGCAGCAGCACAAGAGGTACTCCCATGGAGTGGGTTGACAGTTTTCTTTCCATTTGTGGATTTTGCGGAATGAAGTGTTTTACGGTGGCTGGAGTGCAAATCCTGTCACCAACCTCCTGAAAAAAAGTCACCTAACTGCAGGAGGATGCCCACAGACACAGTTGGGCACTAGATATGGATGGCCGTTGGCTTACAAGGAGCTCCTCCACCCTTTGACAGGTTTTTTTTTAATCCTGCTGGGTGTCCATATCCATACATCCTCCTCACCAGGAAAGATGGTTTAGTCGCTGACAACCCGACCATGAAATTGGTTAGTTCAGGTTTACATGATACCTGTAGTAAGTCACAGATCTAATCTGGCCTGGCCTGACCTGACAATAGTTGTTCCAGTCATGTGACAGACATTAAGTAGGTCAAAATGGCGAACTTAGTAAATTCCTTCAAAAATCTTCTTCTCCAGACCCACCAGGTGGAATGCTACCAAATTTGGGTTACAACATTAGGACAGGGTCCTGATGGTAAATTGCCATCATGCCAATCACATGACCGGAAATGTGTTATGATGGCAGCCTTCGTAAATTTTTGGGAAAATCGTGTAGATTCCTTCAAAAATCATCTTCTCCAAACCCACCAGTCAGAAAGCTACCAAATTTGGGTTACAACATTAGGCTAGGGCCCAGATAAACTCCAGGTCCAATGGTCCTATTTTTACATTTTCTGTGGTAAATACTGTATTTTCAGCTTATCTGGAATTGCAAATCCAGATAAGGTATTGTCATCATGCACCATCCGTCCATCTGTCCATCCGTCTCCTATTTCGACTTCTCCGGCCACATCGCTGGGCCGATCTGGCTGAAATTTGGCAGCAAGCTTTCGCTCCTGACTGGTAAAGGGGATTACAAAGCTCGTTCCGGTCATGTGACTCAAAGTAGGTCAAAATGGCGGACTTAGTAAATTCCTTCAAAAATCTTTTCCAGACCCACCAGTCAGAATGCTACCAAATTTGGGTTACAACATAAGGCCAGGATAAACTACAGGCTCAGTGGTCCTATTTTTATCATCATTGTTTTTTTGTTTTTTTTTACATTTCACAAAACAAAGTACTGTTGGACCCCACTATTCGTAGGGGATATGTTCCTGGAAAATGCTGCGAATGTTGAGGCATTGTTTCAATGGGAAAAATGGGGATAGGTTCCCGGCGGTTCGTGATTCATCAGGGAAAATCAAAAATCCCATGAAAAACCGCGAAAACGCCTGCGAAAAACCATGAATATGCCTGCAAGAAACTGCGAAAGCATGAAAAAAAATGTGAATACGTGAAGAACAGGGCCGCAAATGTCGAAGCAGGTCGTATTTAATCAACTGCAAATACGCAAGGTCTGCGAATAGCAAATCCACAAATAGTGAGGTCTGAGAGTATAACTTTTAATCAAGAATGTTCATAACTGTTCTGATTACAAGACTCTGGATTTAAGAAAAATGCAGGGGTTATTTTTTTACCTTCAGTGGAGATAAAATTAATATCTGGATGTATATGGACTTAAATACAGAATTAAAGTATAGCCAGAAACACTCACTCTCTACAGGATGAGCAAATGGTGGTGGGGGTTGGGGGGGGGGGTGATGGAGTTATTTTGCGTTGTACAACTTGTGGGTGTTTTAAGCAATAATATCCAGTTTTCAAGTTATTCTGTCCAGCAGTCAGTTGTGTACGAGTGCGCTAGCAGGTATTATAATTCACCCACTTCTTATGATAATTCCTCTTCAACTTAAAAGTCAAAGCCGAACTTGGTAGAATGTTCCCATGCACATCCCGAATACAACCACCACATTTCAACTTTTGTCCAGCGGGTTAGGAGTGCATAAAATACAGAGCACGTATGTAAATTTGCAGAGTTTTCAAATCTATCAGGTTTTCATACAGAGATACTATTGTAATACTGTAAACCACTGGGACTTGATACACTCTCCCAGCGTGTGTGGCACGAGACGATACACATTTACATAGACAATTTGCATTGTCCCCCCCCCCCCACACCACCAACGCCTGTGACTGTTTTTTTGATTTTTTTAATCTACAACCTTCCCGGGCACAGCCCAAGTTAAAAACACCAAATTTTAACTCATTCTGTCCAGCAGTTTAGGAGTGCATACAAGTCAAACACAACACACACACACACACACGTTATATATAGTATGACGAGAAACACTTGCTCCCTATGGAGGCAAAATACCCCCTTCATTATACATAGTATGATTACAATGCAGAAAAATATACATTTCATCTGAGAATCAGCTATTTCTATTTTTAGCAGCTATTGCGAGAGTACTGAGTGGGGGGGGAATAGTCGGGACAGTTGATCGATCTGGGTTTGAGCTGACTGGTCTGCCTTGCCGGATTTTTTGTTTTGTAGGATCCTGTACTCTTCACTGGTAGTATGAGGAAAAACCTGGATCCTTTTGATGAACATTCTGACACCGATCTCTGGAATGTTCTCGAAGAGGTGAGGCCACTTGACATAACTTATTTATCCAAGTTTCTATGATGGGTAAATGATGCGTTTTTGTTTTTGGTACTTTTTTGTGTCATTGAAGAAATAAAGTGAGGAAACAGACACTGACAGGTGAAATCATTGACAAGTGAAAAGAGAGGAACAGACAAGGGGCACAGGCCAATAACAGACAATGAGGTCAAACAATAAGAAGTGACAGACGC
>CM068960.1:42987103-43000549 GCA_035128595.1 Eptatretus atami | reverse complement strand
ATCACGTGACATCATCCACGGAGTAAATATCGCATAAATTATGAAAATTCAGACCTAACTAAACACCGTCAAGCAGAAATCCTTTTGAAAAATACATTTTGAAATTTTATGCTTCATGTCCATTATTACGTGGAATTACCCTATTCGGACATTTGCTTTAAAGTAAAAGAGAGAGATCTGCAGCCTCGTAATTTTTTGGGGAAAAATCGTGTAAGATTCGCTTCAAAATCATCTTCTCAAACCGCACCAAGTCAGAAAGCTACCAAATGTTTGGGTTACAACATTAGGCTAGGGCCCAGAATATAAACTCCAGGTCCAATGGGTCCTATTTTTACATTTCTGTGGTAAATACTGTATTTTCTCCTTATCTGGAATTGGAAAGTCCAAGATAAGGTATTGTCATCTAATGCACCATGCCGTCCATCCTGTCCATCCGTCGCCTATTTCGACTTCTCCGGCACATCGCTGGGCCGATCTGGCTGAAATTGGCAGCAAGGCTTTCGGCTCCTGACTGGTAAGGGGATTACAAATCTCGTTCCGGTCAATGTGACTCAAAGTAGGTCAAAATGGCGGACTTGGTAAATTCCTTCAAAAATCTTTTCAGACCCACAGTCAAAATGCTACCAAGAATTTGGGGTTACAACATAAGGCCAGGATAAACTCAGGCTCAGTGGTCCCTATTTGTTATCATCATTGTTTTTTGTTTTTTTTTACATTTCAACAAAACAAGTCACTGTTGGACCCACTATTCGTAGGGGATTGTTCCTGGAAATGCCTGCGAGTTGAGGCATGTTTCAAATGGGAAATAAAATGGGGATAGGTTCCCGGCGGTTCGTGATTCATCAGGGAAAATCAAAAATCCCATGAAAAACCGCGAAAACGCCTGCGAAAAACCATGAATATGCCTGCAAGAAACTGTTTTGTCAGCCATGAAAAAAAAATGTGAATACGTGAAGAACAGGGCCGCAAATGGTCGAAGCATGGGTTTTCCCGTTTATTTAATCAAACTGCAAATACGCAAGGTCTGCGAATAGCAATCCACAAATATGAGGTCTGAGAGTATAACTTTTAATCAAGAGCATGTTAAACTGTTCTGATTAACAAGACTCTGGATTAAAGAAAAATCTCAGGGTTATTTTTTTACCTTCAGTGGAGATAAATTAATATCTGATGTATATGCGACTTAAATACAGAATTGAAAGTATAAGCAGAAACACTCACTCCTTTACAGATGAGCAAATGGTGGTGGGGTTGGGGGGGGTGAGATTATTTTGCGTTGTACAACTTGTGGTGTTTTAAAGGCATAATATCACAGTTTTCAGTTATTCCTGTCCACGACAGTATTGTGTAACCGAGTGCGCTAGCAGGTATTATAATTCACCCACTTCTTAATGATAATCCTCTTACAACTTAAAGTCAAAGCCGAACATTGGTAGAAAATGTTCCCATGCACATCCCGAATACAAACCATCCACATTTCAACTTTTGTCGCGGGTTAGGAGGTGTCATAAAATCAGAGCACTGATGTAAATTTGCCAAGTAGTTTTTAAAATCTATCAGGTTTTCATCACAGAGATACTATTGTAATAACTGAAACCACTGGACTTGAATACACTCTCCCAGCGTGTGTGGCAACGAGACGATACACATTTACATAGACAATTTGCATTGCCCCCCCAAGCCACCAACCACCAAGCCCTGTGACTGATTTTTTGATTTTTTTTTAATCTACAAACCTTCCGGCACACCAAAGTTAAAAACAACCAAATTTTAACTCATTCTGTCCAGCAGTTTCGGAGTTGCAAGTACAAGTCAACACACACAACACACACACCATACACAACCACAGCACACACACACACGTTATATATAGTATGACGAGAAACACTTGCTCGCCTATGGTAGGCAAAATACCCCCGTTCATTAGTGAGCATAGTATGATTACAATGCAGAAAAATATACATTTCATCTGAGAATAGCTATTTCTATTTTAGCAGCTATTGCGAGAGTACTGAGTGGGGGGAATATCGGGACAAGGTTGATCGATCTGGGTTGAGCTGACTGGTCTGCCTTGCCGGTTTTTTTGTTTTGGTAGGATCCTGTACCTCCTTCACTGGTAGTGATGGAAAACACCTGGATCCTTTTGATGAACATTCTGACAACCGATGCTCTGGAATGTTCTCTGAAGAAGGTGAGGTCCACTGTTGACATAACTTATTTAATCCAGTTTCTATGAAGTGGGTAAAGTGATGCGTTTTTGTTTTGGGTATTTTTGTGTATTGAAGAAATAAAGTGAGGAAACAGACACTGACAGGTGGAAAATCATTGACAAGTGAAAGAGAGAACAGACAAGGCACAGGCCAATAACAGACAATGAGGTCTAAACAATAAGAAGTGACAGACGCATCGCGATGCGCATGGCACACACACACACACACACACACACCACACACACACACACACACACACACGAGGTTAGACTAGGTGAGGTTTTACACAAATTGGACACTAAACAAAGACTCATGCAGAACAAAATTTACAGTTCGACAGAGGAAAATGGTTACAAGAAATAGAAAAGTCATTGTGCAGGTATGGAGGACAATATAATGAGATTTTGCCCTTTCTTTTTGCTGGACTGCCATCAAACAATGGCATGCAAACACGGAGCGTGAACCTTGTTTTTAACGTAGGAGGTGTATTCCCATCCAACACATTCTGAGATAGCCAGCGTGTAGAAATTCTACCTGGGAGACAGACCACTTGGTACCTGCAGTTTCGGACAGGATGCATAATTTATTCCAGAGGGTGTTAGCAATAACTTCCCTAACTTTTCACAAAGCAACAATTGGATATTGTCCGGTACAAACAATGACCGTGCTGCAGCATCTCCATTTCTTAACGTCCTTACCGATAACGGCATAACATATCGGCCCCACCCCGCGTGTGAAACACATGGTGAACAGTTTTATTAACTGGGTCGAGATTCAGAACTGCAGGCGAGACAAATGAAAGGTAATGCAACAATACTTAATACACCTTAGACCCTGCAAGAAGCTACTGTCCAGCACTGGATTTCTGGTTGTTCACACTTCCAAGATGAAAACTTCTGCCGATATAAAATTCTCAGTTATACTCGGCAGACTAATACAATACTGTATTTTAACTTCCAGTTTTGTTTTTTTTTACGAATTAAGTCTTCTTATTTTGCCCTGTTGGTGTCATTTTTAATTTCCTTGATGCACTTCTTTCATTTTACTACAATTTTGTAAAGAGCTTTGAGATTATTTTTGTTTTGAATGAAAAGCGTTAATAAGAAATATATTGAAATGAATACCTCAAGGCTATCATGCCAGCTAAAAGACAACATTGATAGCGGTGGAATTATCACCTCGAAGTAGGAGAAGAAGAGGAACGTCGGTTACACTTGGAAAGGCAATTTCTGAGATCGGAGAACAGATGCACAAAGGAGTGAAGTTGAGTGAAAAAATTAGGCTATATTTGTGAAAGGTGAAAGTATGGTGGGCTGTATTAGCAACGTGCCAAACTGTGGGTGCACAGTATCTATGCTCATCGTTAAATAAATAACAGGGAATTTTAGACTAAAAATAAAAGTATTTCTATTTTGCAAGCCCTTTTTTGTTTTAAAAACTTTCAAGTGATGGCTGTTATTTAATCATTGAAATATATTTGGCAATAGAACTGGACCCGGTCTGATCCTGTCCTAATCTCATCCCCTGACACTGAGGCAGAGCACATTCCCATAGTCACCCCATGCTACCACACACACCACTTACTATGACTGACATGTTTCTCATTTCAAAAAAAGATAATGTCAGGGATAATTTATATTTTGAAGGGTGTTTTTCTTTGCTTTTGCTTTTGTTGACAGGAAGGCACACAAAAGAATTGAATCTCCATCTTTCTTTTCAAGCAGTGTTAGACTTAATGTATTTTGGCTGCTGTTGTTATTTAGCCTGGGACGGTGTCTGCCTGCGACCCAGACCCAAAGATTCCTCACATCTAAGTGGTGTCACTCTTGCCTTCGAAACGCTAGGCCACGAGAAGAGAGAGAGACCAAGAAGGTGGGCTACCAGCCATGGGGACCGGAATGGGTGTCTGCCATTGCTGACCTGAAAAATCCAGGCAGCAGGGAAGAGTGGGGAAGATTTGCTCCAACTTGCATGGGGGGGGGGGGGGGTACCAATCACTGCAAAAGAGGCATCACTGATGTTGGCTGTACATGCTGTTGTTGATCTAGGTGAACCTTTTTGAAAGACATGACAAAGGTGAAACACTGTAATTTTTTGTGATTTTTAATTTATTTATTTATTTCCCAAGGTTTCTGATTCCTCGAAAGATTATTTTATTATTGCTTGTTAACAGCTCATTGTGGAGATGTTTGCTCGGATATATTTGATGTTTTTCCATTTGTGTACATAATATTAGACTGTCGAAGAGATAATCAGCCTTGCTGGTAAGCTGGTGATATCTGTCTCCAAAAAGGCTTGAATGAAATGGTGGCTTTGGCGTTTCAGGCATGATGCGTTATCACCGTTGATTCATCTTATGTGTCCATGGGCTTTCAACTTCCCTCATAATCCTTTGGAACTTTTTCAATTGTTTTCCTGGAAAAAAAATTCCAATCTAACATCAGTTCAGCTGCGGCAAGCTGTAAGAGGATCTCCAGGCCGCTTCAGACTCAGAGCTAGCCGAGTCTGGCTCTAACTCAGTGTTGCCAGCGGCAGCTTGTGTCCTGGCCAGGGCTCTCCTCCGTCACAACCGCGCAATCCTTGTGATAGATTGAAGCAACTGCAAAACGTGATCCAGGCATACGACAAAGACTTGTTACTTAACATAGCGTCAGTCGAATCGTTCTGTCATTCACTTTTTCTTCTTAACTTCCTGTTTTTCGAGTTTGGTAAAAGGCTATCTATATATTACATAACGCACAATTGTGATTTTTAAAAAACTATCTCGCATGCCTTATTTACCACCAACCCTCCCCTCCCCTTTTTCCTCCACAATCCCACTCTTTGGCTCCCTTTTATTTTGTAGCCTTTAATCCTACCAAGTGCCTCTGCCATCTCTATTTTCCCCAATTGTCTCTTATTTTTTACTCCACACTTTCCTGCATCTGTAATATATAGATGGCTCATAAGTATAACCATGTAATCTGAAATATTTCATTTGAGTTTAATGATTTAGGATAGAGGATCTTAGTTTGTGGTGGTGGTGAAAGCGAGACTTGTCAATTGAAGGATGTAAGATTATTTGTCCCACAGAAACTGAGCACTCATCCACAGACAATTAGGCAATAAATTTGGTTCAACTGACGGATGCTCACGCATCGCCCATCGGCTCAACACCATTCGTCGACTGCGATCGATCCTAGTGATGGCAGAAGGGCAGGCGCGAAGAGGTTTGCATCACCACATGTACCTCCTTGAGCGGCCCGACGCCTCTTCTCCCGTCTTGTAGAAAGGCCGGGCATGGTGAGGCCCAAGCCTTGAGAGGAAGACGGCAATATTTGGTAGGTTCTTTCCGCGATGTTACGATGCATCACGTGATCATTGATCCTGGTGCCACTTTTATATTCAACTGTTGCAAAAAAAACAACCCCCAGAAAAACATACTGTTGTTAACCTAAATTTCCAACAATAACATCACATTGGTTCCATTGCCTGCTCCTGCTTCCATGGTTTTGAAGGAATTCTGAAGCGAATAGTTTCAGATTCCGTACCCACTCACAACTGATTTGACATGACAACCCACGCAGCAGTGTCCATCATGGAAACTGCATTTTGATGAGTCCATCGAGAGCCTTACCGAAATAAGATCTGTCAGAAACTGTGGGAGCCGCAACGTGATTTGAGCAAAGGACGGCATGAGTTATATCGGAAGCAACGTCTTCTCATGATCTTGAAGAAGATGTAGAAAATGGAGGATTCCCAACTCTACACTTTCTTTTTGAATTGTTAGGTTTTTTGTGAAAGATTTCCAAAAGAAGAGTTTTGTATTTTAAAAAAATAAATAAAAAAGAAACAAAGCAAACCACTTGGCTAGTATGATTCACGACTTTGCAAGGTTCCGGTCCTAAAGTGACATATCACACTCAATTATGTGTTTACCCATAATAAACAAGCCAACCAGTAAAAAAAAAACAAATAAAACAACAACACAACATAATAAATAAACAACACATGAGTTGTGAACTTATGGTTTACATAACTAGCACTTGGCTCGCCAGGCCTCTTTGTAGAAATGGAGGCATTCTGAGACGTACCAGTTGACCATTTGGTACGGTCTCATGTATTGAAGTCAAAATTAGAAAAGTTGGTTGTTTTTTTAATTAATGCTTTTCCCAACACCCATAAATTACTTGTAGAGATTTCGATTTCTTTTCCCTCCCTTTCCCCATCATTTGGTGAATTTTTTTTTTATTTAGTTGCTGCCCCCAATCCCCATCCCCTCTTCCTACCCACTCATATTGTTTAGTGGTGATTTCTTCAACTCCGCCACGAAGGCGGATAAGGTTAATGTTTTCCCCCCACTGTCTGTCTGGTTGCTTGTTGTCTGTTTTTTGAACAAAATATTCATAAAGGTTGTGGACGGATTCGGCAATAATTTGGAGGAGGAACTTGGGTAAATGTGAACCGACTAAATGATTAGATTTTGGTGAAGATGCCGATCCGGATCTTGGATCCGATATTTTTTAAGTGATGCTTCACCCATTTCAGTGATAGGTCTTGAAAACGATATACAGTATCGCATAAAATCCCTGAAAGAAAGTATGGACGGTTTCGGACGAAACTTGGTGATGAGTTGGTTTGGGTGACCTGCAGCTGATTAAACTTTAGTTCAGGTCCGAATCCAGATCCGGCCCATCAAGTGGATACAAAACGTAAACTAATCACCTGGCAGAGGTTTATGTGCACAACCGATTGCCTTTCTAGTTTCAATGAGTTGCTGTCCACCCCACTACTCGCCCAATCACTGTCAATAGTTTACACATGTAAACTGTTGCTATTGAAACTTAAAGAAATTGAGAAAAAGGTTCCCTTCACCTCTATAATTAAGATCAGATTATATTAATGACAATTAGACTTTTTTTTGTTAAGAAAATTATTTTGTGGCTCATTTCTGTTCATTTAATAACAGCTGTGCCTTGTTATAACTATATAATAGAAATTAATCAAATTGTTGATTTTTTTTTTTTGAGCCGTTACAAATGTCTCCTTTACTACATTCCCAGTACAGACAAACAAGGATCGGTCGTTTAGCAATGAACCGACAAACTGCCATAAATGTGCAATAAAGAAGTTTTTTTGTTTTTTTTAAAGAGTATTATCGTCATTGAATGTTAATTCATTTCGGTTTAAAAATATAAAAGAAATTATTCTCTTGGCCTACGACGGTTGACGTGTAATGTTGAAATGGAAATATTGCCACGCACTTAAAAGATGCGATTATCAGACATCCTCAAAAGATGGTCAGGCTGGTTGTTCGAACAGGGCAATGAGGACATAGCTACTGGTGTGCAACATTTTGCTAATTTTGAAGACATGGCTTGCCTCTGTAATAGGACTACAGCTGCTTGTGGTACATTCTAGTGAGTTTAAACGCAGATTTGCACAGTCAATAGAGAGAGAGGTTGGGGTGGGGGCTGGAATATCCTGTGCGGCGTGCGTGCGTGTGTGTTGTGTTTGTTTCATTGGTATCTACATATGCGGGTTTTTACAATGTGATGGCAGTCCCTCGAAGGGCGGCGGCTCAAATTTTTGGGTAAGGCAAGAGCTTTCGGTAAGGAGCTCAATTTTCCACCTTCATTTCGTAAGGAGTCAACGATTCATGACCAAGCTGTGAAGTTTTCTGCCAAGGGCTCTCTTTAGGATTGCACTTGCGTGCTTGGAACAGCTTTCCATACTGTAGTTTGTTTGTATAATCTTCCAGGGATGGTTTTTAATGCTCTGTGAGGTTCTTTTCATCAATTCTCAGTGAGGTTCTCAATCATCACTGGTAACAACTTTGGCAATTCTTCAGCTCCAGGATCTTTCAACTTCATCCTGAGGTCTTGGTATTTGGTCATTTTTCTTGATTTCTGCAATGTTTAGTACAAAAATCACTGGTATTAACACCTCAAATTAACAATGCCTTCTTCTCTTTTTTTTAAATTGGCACCCAATATGATATCTGGTCACAATGCTTTGTTTCGTTTCACACTCGAATGAGATGCAGAGTTGTATCGTGAGCGGAACTTCAATGTTTTCAATAATTGCTTTGGTTCATGTAACCAGAAATTCTCTGGAACGGGGATATCAAAGTTTTTGCAGATGTACCAGTGGATTACTTGACAAAACTCTGTTGTGTTGTGTTGCTGTGTGTACAGCGTTCTGGTTTTTTATTTATTTTTCGTGTTCAGTCATTCGCATAACATATCGTCCTCTTGCTAACCCCACCTCCACCCCTCACCTTTCTATCTTTTCTTCTTTTTCCTTTCCTCCTCCCCCCCCCCCCCTTTACGACTGTCACTCTCTGTCTGTCCTCGGCTCTCATCCTCCTTCCTTGCAGTGTATAGCAACATTTTGGTCGGCGTCACTCTCCCCCCCCCCACCCCCATTTCTCACTCTTTCCCCTATTCCTCGATTTCCTCACTATTTCCTCCCTCCCTTCTTCCCATCCTGCTTTTCCCCCTCCCTCGCTCTTCCCCCCTCCCTCGCTTCCACTTCTCGCCTCCCCTCCCTCGCTCTTCCCCCTCCCTCACTCTTCCCCCCCCCCTTCTCTCACTTCCACCTTCCTCATCTTTTCCCCCTTTCCTCTTCTTTTCCCCTTCCCTTCCGTTCCTCTCCTCTCCCCTTCCTACATCTCATCCTTCCCTCCAGTCCTCTCCTCTCCTCCTCCTCTCCCTCCCAACATCTCTCCTCCTCTCCCTCCATTCCTCTCCTCTCCGTCCTTCCTCCCTTCTCCCGTCCTCTTCTCCCCTCCCTGTCATCCTTCCTCACTCTCCCTCGTCCTCTCCTCTCGCCTCCTCCGCTCCCCCTCCCTCCGCCTCTCCCCTCACTCCTCCTCTCCCCTCCCCCGTCCTCTCCCCCTCCCTCCGTGCTCCCTCTCCCCTTCGTCCTCTCCTCTCTCTACCCCCTCCTCTCCATTCCTCTTCTCGCCCCCCTCCGTCTCTCACCCTCCTCTCCATACTCTCCTCTCCCCTCCCTTTTTATCTTGTGTCTCACTTCATAGTTTATCAACGTTCTATGTAGAGAATATTGCTGTACAAAATCTTTCATGACAAAATTGACATTCAACGTTTAGGCTTCCAAGCCAGCCACCAACCGGAATCCCTCCGTCGTATAAATCCTTCCTGTGCACACCTGAACTCCTATCCACTTAAAAGGCTTTCATCCTGCAGCTCGACGGAAGTACTGCATCCCCTCGAGCTGCTCCCCTCCTCCCATCTTGATCATCTTAATGCCATGGAAGCCAGCCTTTAATATCATTCGGATCCTCACAATGAAGCTGTGGTCTATATGGCTATCACTTCACTATCGCAGGACAGGGTGTTGTCTGTCTTCTACACCTCTCTGTGATCTTGCCAGCCCTTGCTCTTCCCTTGATTTATCCCCCCCCGCCCCCGGGTTCTGCAGGTGTTCACACAGTCTCAATCACACTCTTCTGGTAAAAACTACCCAATCCAAGATCTCTGCTTATCTTTCACAACTCCACTCATTTGTTCCTCTTTTTGCCCAACTGTTGGAATCAACTTCCAATCCCTTCAATCTCATTCTTTCCTGCAGGGTCTTCAAGACAAGCTATTCACCGCTCTCACATCACTCATCCCAATCGGAAAACCATATTCTTTTCTTCGCTCGTTATTCCCCACTCCCCCTCCCCAAAAAAAAATCCCTCCTAATATTCCAGTTTTTCCTCCTGGAATCCCTTCTCCACGCAAATGCGTGTTTTGTTCCGGGTTTTGGTTCTGTTACGTCCTGATAAACCGTTCAGTTAACTAGCTCTCCACGAGCCGCTCGATAAAAAACAAAATCCCTTCCAGACACCCTCCTTCACCAATTCTGTCAACTGCTTGGTTGCCTTTTGGCCCTTGATTTTCACCCAAAGTCCCATACAGTCTCATTTGCGAACCTGGACTTGTCCAGGACAATCATCCATTGGCTTGGGATGGGGGTCCTTGGGCACTTACCACCTAGGATATTTTTAACCAGAATGGAGTGCTTGGGTTGCTGTGCTGGAGCGGAATCGGTCTGCTTCATTGATCAATGTGCTGAGGGAACAGCATTATGGATCAGAATCTGTCTAACTGTGTCAGTTTAAGATACCATTTTGGACCATCGAGTTTGGTTCTCTTCTGAGCACTGTTTTTGAGAACAGCCTAACATTCCATTGAAAACCATTTTGTGCTCATGTATCTCTTTAAAACGGAAGTTGTAGTGTCGTTATGCCTGGTGTTGGCTTAATGGTTAGGGTGGTGGGCTTGATCCAATGGTCCTGAGTTTCAAATCCGCTCGCTGTTGAATTAATATCAGGTTCAGTTGACTCAGCCTGCCATCGTTCTGAGGTCGGCAAAATGAGTACCAGCTTGCTGGCGATGATGTGAGCCATTCGAGTATCCTGCCACAGAGTGGTATCCGTTCCAGGATGTGGCCAATAGCTCAGGAGACTGCTTAGCGAGCACCAATGCCCGCACAGAGTAATGTCCAAATAAGAATGGAATAGAATGTATCATCATTCTCTGTATTTACAGTGAGATCTTTACCATCACAAGTGACAGTTTGCATGCAGATCTCAAAAAAAAAAAAAACACCCTAATCTAATAACATTGTTTGCTACTTCCTCAAACCACTTGTTAGGCCCGTACGTTGCAGCGTCGGAGACAGGGGTTTGCATCTTTGGTTTGCCGAGTATGTCCAGGGCATAACTTCTGTTTCTTTACCATTCGTGATCTTTTTGCATCAAGTTTCAACACAAACCCTATATATGAGAATATGGAGAACACTATAATTGGTAAAAATGTCAAGAACGTGAAGTCAATGAGTTAGAAATAGGCCTAAGCAGCCCATCTGTCACTGGGCTGTGCAAGGACACGGTGTTTTTTTTTTGCTTCCAGTTTCTTTATTCATTTACCATTTGAGCTTTTTGGCAATCAAATTTAACCAAACCCATAGTGATAATATGAAACTTATAAAAATAGGACTGGAGGCATTGAAGAAGCTCAATGGATCAGGAGCAAACAGTCACTCAAAACCCCCGAGACCCTGATTTTATTTTTTTAAAATGCTGTGTCAACAATCTTGGTACATCATGGATGAATGAAGGTTGTGGTCAAGTTTATTCGGAATTGTGTGTGTATTTCGCTGAGAGAAAGTACCTCAATTTGAGGGTGTCAACTTTTTTAGTATCCTTAAGGTGTCCGTTAACATTTTTAGATGTTAACAAAGAAATTAGGTTGGTCTTGGTCTATTTGGCTGCCATTTGGATTTGATTATGGCTATACCGAAAAACAGAAATTTTTTATAACTTTTGAAAATCAAACGTGCTAGAAAACATTGAAACATCTATTCCATACAATTTTGACATTACAAATTTTATTTTTAATATTTGATAATGTTTAATGGGTCATATTCTCAAAAATGGTGAAAAAAACCATGCCTAAGGAATCATATATATGCCTTATGTTGGGTCCATGGTGGTTAAATGCCACAAAAACTACCAACAACATTTAATCTTATCAATTGTATAGGCTTGCTACTGGCATCTAATAACTGTGTCAGCAATGTCGATCATCCTTGTAAAATTTGGTAACCTTGTGACATGTTTGTCAGTCTTCTAGAAAACTCTTAGTCATTTGGGCCGGGGTAAGAATAGTCTCACTCATCCTTATGTATGGAGTAGAAAGTTTCCCTAAAATGAGGCAGCTTGATTAAGTGATAAGATCTGGAACTTGAAATTCCAAATACAATAGGAATTATTTCATTTGTTTAATCCTCTAAACTTGTATATGTACATGAATTATCTTGATTTGTTATACTTCAACTTTAATTGCTAGTTCTGTTGTTTTCAATCTAAGGTTACATATTCCAGATAGGTACATATCAAATAACTTTAGTGAACTTTTTACTTTACTTTGTTGTTTCCAGGTGTAAAGATTTTTAGCAGCGTCTCGTGTAGCGAACGCTGCATCTAAGAAACCTCGGCCGTTTTTGTTCTTCTTCTTTCTTCTTTGAAGACAAAATCCTTTATTATTTAGGACTAGCCTCTTTTATATAACACACGATCTGGATCTCCTTAAATACTTAACACTTGTAACATCCTCTCGCATTGAGGTGCCTTTTAGAGCGTTCTATATGAACTTTTAATATATTGGGGTAATTCCAGCCGTAACGGACGTTAACCATTGAGAAATAAAATTGCATCACTAATGTTTGAAATTTTGAAAGTTTGGCCATATTACAAGAGAGGTTTCTTATTACATATCTAATTGAGTCTCGTATGGCCTTTCGAATATTGTAAAACCCCACGTGTAGTCTACTACTAAAGCAAAAATTAACTATTAAGAGGCGTAACGGACGTAAATCGAAATGGAAACAATAAAACTGGCCATAGCCACAATTCTTAAATCCTGCAAAATAACGAATTTTGTAGTATACCTTTCATTCACGGTAAAGCAAACTAAGCATTATAGCATACTTTCTATATTCCAACGATAGATCTGTCTGTGTTTGTTAAAATATTTGAAAAAGTTCACCTGGTAACGGACGTAAACATTTTCGAAAAATGATAACAGACAGAATACTTACAATTGGAAGACAGTTGAGTGCAGTTATTTAAGGATGGCGCCAAATCACGTGACATCATCAGCGGAGTAAATATCGGCATTTAAATTATGAAAAATTCAGACCTAACTAAACACCGTCAAGCAGAAATCTTTTTGAAAAAATACATTTGAAATTTATGCTTTCATGTCCCATTATTACGTTGAATACCCTATTCGGACATATTGCTTTAAAGTTCGAAAGTTTCACGTGTACATAAAATTTTAAAATTTAAGTCATTGTAAATGTAAATGTAACATTACTTATGAATACACTATATTTAGTAAACTAAACACTATGACGGGTTCTCGACTCTTGGCTAATCAAGGAGTGACGAAATAATCGGAGTTGTTTTTGTTGGTTGTTTTTTTTTGTTTTTTGGTTCCGACAAACCTTATAGACGCTGCTCTTGGACACATTTCGTACTTGTTGCATTGTATCAATGTATGGGCCCTTACTGACTTGTGTCTGTTTGAGGCAGGTGGTCATTCGCTATATGTAAACTGGACCAACAGCATTGTGTTTACTGGAGAAGATGTACCAGTGCCTTCAAAGACAAAGGAAAGATTGGTCCACTGAAGAAACTCCAGAAGTACCCAAGGTTCAGGCAAGCATTCCAAGCAGCCTT
>CM068960.1:42953916-42976596 GCA_035128595.1 Eptatretus atami | reverse complement strand
AAAAGAGAGAGACATTTACACACATATTACCCACACACCACAACACCAACACCACAGGAAGCCACGTATTTACACGTCATACAATCATAAAAAAAGCAACAAAAGCAAAGCAAGAAAGAGTTCAACACACGCAATAAAAGGGGGGCAATTATTTACAACACTTAAACAGTTTCTTACTTTTACAAGCACACCGGCGCCACCCAGCATGCATTCAAAGCCGAAAGAAAAGAAAGCCACCCTCACAGGCAAGGATGGCAGACAGGTCCGAGCCAAGTGTACGCCGGATCCCTGGAGGACGGCGCCAGGTCCACGAGACGGGTAGGTCTTACCCCGTCTGTGACGCGATAGCGGCAACGGCACCACGCACATGACTCATCACCGCAAGCAGCGCGCCCCGACCTCCGTGCCCGAGCGTCGCGAGCCCATCACAGCAGAATAGACACATCACCGAGGCCACCAACACAACCCACACACAAACAATACACTATCTACACATAGCACACACAACTCACATAACGGTGGGGAGGAACGGGCCCCTCGGCACATGTCAACGCGGTGGGGGGGGGGGGGAATTGCTGATCAACCAGCTCAGCCGGAGAGGGGATGACTGACCTGGCTAGAGACCCCCCAACAGCGACGAGAACGAGCGACCCCCCACATAACACCCGCAACCTCGTTGAACGGACCTCCCGTCTCCACTTGAACCGCGCTGAACTCAACTCACTCCGCAGAACAAGAGAACGAAACTCAAAACCAACTCAATGAACTCAAAACCCACACTCAAACAACTGAGTCGCCTTATGCTTGCGTCTTTAGAGCCCTCAGGAGTTTGAGCCTATAATGCAAAATATTCGATCAAAACCGCGATTGGAGCGGCCAGCCGCCACCCTCTGTTCAGCCATTGGTGGGCAAAAAGGGGGCGTGAAGCCTTTTTGATCCGAATTTCTCCCTCGGAAAGGCCCGCCATTCCGCGGCTCGGACGCGGCTCGATGCGTTCGCACCAATCCCGAACGGGCCCTAGACACCCGACGTTCAGTGTTCACAGGTGGTGCGGTTGATGGTTGGAGAAGGAGATGGCGAAGGTGTGGGGGGTTTTCTGTGGTGGTTTGGTGGTTGGCGGCGTTGTTTGGGAATGTGTGAAGCAGTAGTTTTGCGGGAATGGAGTTGTGAAGGTAAAGGTAGTGGCTGTTTGCGTTGTTGGCGGCTTTAATGCGTCGAAAATAACAAATAGAGAAAGAAAAAAAATGGCGAACTCAAAAGCGTCGCAGCCGGATAAATCACACATATCCCCATACAACGGGTTTGGGCTAACTACACATGAACTCTTACCGGATATATCTCACCTGGGACTCTTTATGATGTAAATGCGAATTTCCACAACCGTAACACTATATATATATATAATATATATATATATATATATATATATATAATAATAGTAATAATTAAAAATTCATATAATATATATATTATAGATGATTGATGCAAAGAACAATGCAATATAAAAAGTAGTGTAATTGTTCAGTTAAATTGGTTAAAAAGAAATAAAATCAACAACAGTGCTGTAATGTTACTCACCATCTAATAATGAAAGAGTTCTTGAACTAGGTGTTGATGTAATTTGTTGATGTCGGAAAATAATGAAAAATTAGTGCATGCTGTGTAGCAGTGGTGAGTTCGGACAGCCTGCTTTATCTGAGTCCTGGTCTCCATTCATCCCCTGCCTTCAGCTTTCTGAAAAATCAAATGACTGAAATACCATCATCCAACCTGCAGAAAATACCTAAGTTTCTGAAACATCACCTACCATGAACTGATACCAAACTCGACCAAATCTGTACTCCATAATATATTGTTGTAGAATTCGCGCCCGCCCGGCGTCGCGAACCGACCGCGTCTAACCAATAGCGTCGCTTCGCCCACCGAACAGACAATCCAGTCGTGACTTTTCTGGAACAACGCCAGAAACCAGTCACGGGTGGGTTTTTAATCCCACCACAACCTTGTCCGCACTCTACCCGCATTTTCTAAGACGACCAACCGGCGTCCTCCCGATATGCGTGCGATTCGGGTAACGCTTGGGCAGTGCGTTCGGTAGCTTCAATCCCTGCTTGAGGAGGCTACGTTTTTGAAACTATCTTCGGGGCATTTAACGAATTCCTATCGGTATTCACGTGTCCCCTCGCAGAGGTTACCGAGGTACTAACGGACGCTGCGAGGCCTTTAAGAGCTCGCTTACCTGGATACCGACGGTTTATCGCGACCCGTTGACCCGATATTTCGCTTAAAAACTCAAATCTATATTCGAGTTGCGAAGAGATGTGGCAGTTCAATGAGGGTAAATGACGCAAGCGGAAATTAGTGGTGACATCACACAAGGTTAGCATTTATATAATAAGCAGAGTAGAAGCAGGATGGCAAAACGAAGTGTCAATAACACATATGCAATATACAAAAGCAAGCTACGAAAAATAGAACTACAAACCGTCTACTATATATTACAGTCACTTGCACTTAACAAGCAGTTCTACTTATTAGACGGGCCCACGGACACACACACACACACACACAACACACACACACACACACACACACACACACACACACACAAGAAATAGGTGCAGAGGCCTTTAATACGAGCTCCAAGCTCGGAGGACAGGTGAGCTGAAACCACAGAGACCTATGCTCGACCTCTCCACCTCGTGTGGTCTTCAAAGTTGTTGACCCGGGATCAACAGCGAGAGCGAGCTGGCATCCCTAATATTCGCCAGTGGAGGACCCCTGATTCTCCCCCG
The DNA here is from genome assembly GCA_035128595.1 of Eptatretus atami. Classification (NCBI taxonomy): domain Eukaryota; kingdom Metazoa; phylum Chordata; class Myxini; order Myxiniformes; family Myxinidae; genus Eptatretus; species Eptatretus atami. The sequence continues at coordinate 42,973,801 of CM068960.1, read as the reverse complement.
AGCTCCTTACCGTCGCGGACATCCTCCAGCGCTTCTCAAAACACGTCTCGGACGGCTCGCAAGAGTGGAAGAACTCAAATTGAATGCGAAGTCTTTCGATTTGAAGGATGGGGGGGGGGGGTGAACTCTCTTGTAAATGCAAGAATTAATACAATTTGATGACACACGCAAGATTGATTCGAGGTGTCAACACCTGGGGAACCCAAAAGAAATGTTTGACGTTACGACACAGAAATCGACGGCTCAACCTTCATACGTCGAGCCTGGTGAGACGAAAGGCGCCGATACCCTTAGTTCCCTGTGCATATTGCTGTCGCTTCCCCCCAGAGGAATTCTGACCTCTCTCGCGCCTTGTTACTCAACATCGCGCTTGGGTGAGACGAGGGCAACCTAAGGAAACCTTGCCTAAGTTTCGAATGAAGAAAATGTTTCGTCATATCTGGAACCGAGGAAAGAATGAATTTACTACCATTCCCACTACGAAGAGGTCGACATGAGTTCGCACCGAGAGGGCCGGAGGAACACTAAAATGGATAACACAAGAGCTCCACGAACCAAGAAGAAGAAAGACCAACCACTCGGCAGCTCAGAGGAGCCACACGAGCATTGACCACGCATTAACTTCTTTCCCAAACAGTGCAGAATAATGATAGCGAAAAAGCTTGTCTCCGAGCTCTATAGCAGTTAAAAATTAAGTCCGAAGCTTCACCGGAAACCATACACCAGCAAAAGAAAGCCTCGGCTTCAACAATGAGTCCCTCTCTCGGTAGAGGCCGACCGTTGCCTCAAGCGCATTGAGAGCTCAGCTTGAGGTCCTTAGTGCCGAAGGCAAAGCTCGGCGAGAGCCCGGTTCAAGCCGCTGGAACGTGCATAGTCTGAAGTCATGTGAAGACCTCGGAACGGTCCTGCTGAACGAACTATCTCTCTTCCCTTCTCAACTCCGCCCTCCACACAAACTCTGCCACGAATCAATAGTAGAAACAAGATCTCCCTTATCCTTCTCCCCCCTCCCCCGCTCCCAGCGGAACTCGTGACTCATGCCCTCGGGGGTCCTGCTCCATGGACTCGACTGCGCGTCCTAGTCCACGTACGGGTTGGGAGGGAGTTGTCTGGACAACATGAGTCACGGGACCGGCAGGGTTCTCTTGCCTTGTAAACGAGCAAAGAAAGAGGGGAGGAATTGGTCTCCAATGTTTCTTTTGGCCACTTCCCTAACTATTAAAATCGAATTTCATCGCGAAGCGGCATCTGAGATAGGATTTCTGAAGATGTAAAAGCACGTAACTGAATAGGTGCGAGCTATCTATGGGAATGGGAGCGGGATTCTTAATTTATCGGAGACATAGCAGAACTAGGGAAGGAAAACCTGTGATGTTTGGTGTGCAAATGTACGACAATTTGCCAAATTTTCAAAGATATAACATAAATGAATGGGTTTGTAAATGTTTAGTTAGAATCGTCGCTAGTATTCTTAGAGATAGTGTAACCTCAGGGCACGCGTACGAGCATACGGGTACTTCTGGACGAATCCCTTTGGCAGGGAAGTCAAAGTGTCCTACCTATGCTTCTCGGTAAAAGAGGAAGGAAAGGGGGGAGTGGGCCGGGGTGGGGTTCATCATGTGACGAAGGCCTCATGGCAGACAAGCGTGGTTCCGCATCAGTGGTAATATGGAAGTTGCGGCATAAAGCATCAAGTCCAACAGCGCTTATGATCCTTGGACTTCTTCTGGTCTCTTGAGTGTAAGAGTCACATGCTCTGTGGTCAGTATACCATTATAGCTTCGTGGTATCAGCGATGTTGCCAGCTGTATCGTTCCCTTCTGTGAGGGTTAGTGCAAAGGAACCTTGTAGAATCTTGTTTTGTGATAACTCGCCTTCGTCTTTTTCAACGACATACCACTTCGTTGCTGATCCCTGTAAACGCGTCCACCAACTGTAACATGCTTCGACAGATGGGAATATCGTCACACAGGCTACTTCTAGCGTTCTTATGCGTATGGCGACACACCCAAAACATGGGCATTGTAATTAAACGTTAAAGGAGCAAGGCTAATAGCTTCAGCCTAATTTGAGCCGGTGAGAGACGCCCATTTGACACCATAGCATCAACATTTTAGTTTTTCTATTATTCTCAACACCCATCACCCGGCATTTACTCCATGGACGGTGTAGCGTTGGTGTGCTTCCCTCGGGAGGGTCTTTTGTTTGCGAAACTGGATGCTTTATGCCTGTCTTATACGCGCCACCAATGAACTCAAAGGCGAGATCCAGATGTTCATCCCCCTCCGTTTCATGAGCGTTCGCTCAGCGACAACGATGCCGCCCAAAATCCGTTTTGCGCGCACTTGCGCTGCACAACCTGTTTAGCAACAGTGTCGTCTGTCACCAACCCATTGTCTTTCTGCTTCTGCTGATCACTCCAGTTAGGAGGTTTGCAGTGAGAATAATAAATTAAAACGAAAGGAACACACTGCCCATCATGTGGTCATAACATTAAACGTGCCATGTCACACTCTAGCACATTGGTGCTCCTTAAGTTCTCTAATTTATCTATTCCTCACTGCAAACCTCCTAACCTAGGTGATCAAGCAGAGCACGAGCAATGTGCTTATGTGACCAGACGGAAACCTTGCTTGCTCCATAGGACGTACATGGTCCATCCGCAGTGGAGGCATGATTTTTGCATTGTTCCGTGTGCTGTGATGGGCGGCGCTGTGAATCTGTGCCCTGCTTGCTTCATGCAAGTATAGCGCGGTGTTCATAATTTCTATCTTTTGTATACAAAGTCGAGGCTCGATAAGGCAAGAGTCTACTACATAAACACAGATCAGGACACCAAAGCCGAGCGAGGTGTGCTCGCGATTGAAAGGGGGCACGGGGGAAGGGAGCGAGAGCCTACCAAGAAAACTAGTGGAGTTGAAGAGACTAGGAGATAGATGGCAACTGGCACCCAAGCATATTTCGGGTTGTACTGAGCAGGAATAGTGGACAAAGAAAGGATGCACTGGGGTCAACCAAGAAATCGGAGTACCCAGAACAGAAACTCAGCGGAGGGAGTACAATCCGGAATTTAGCATAAGGAGGGCGCAGCTTATAGGGGTCTGAGGCTGCCTCAGCAGCGCCGCTACACCTGCCTGAGGCTTGGGTAGAAAAGTATTTCCATCGATTTTGAATTGGGGATACACTCTGACAGGTCACTCAGTCATCGAAGACCTGGACGGGAATAAAATGTAGACCCATTGCCGCACGCAGCAATGTTCCTCCTCCTTCCGAAAGAACGGTGGGAGGAACCGGTGAGTGGGAGGTGAGTGGTGGATGTCGAGATTTAGCAGAAGTTTCAGATCACGGTGGCAAAGGGTGTATATGATGGTTCCGGACCGTTGGGGGTGTGCCCTGGAAGTGGGGGGGGGGGAGGAGGGAGGGGTGGGACAATAGCACGACGTAAGTTATGCAGCCCGAGGGTCGCAAGACACCAAAGGACATGCAGAGTAGAGTGCATTGGAGATCGCTACGAGTTTCCTGGTCTGCGTGTGTGCGAGAAATAAACCTCGGGTATCCTGTAGATAACACCTTCATTATTCCATCCTAGCTGGATGACTGTATCGAGTTGATTCGGACTATCAAGCTATGAGACTTGTACGACTCAAACCCTGGTTTTCTCCCCCACGGCTAGACAAGCTAGTTAGATAGCGCAGGTGTAACTACTCTTGCCACCTATTGCCAGCCCCCAATGGTCCCAAACCAGCAAGCAGGTTCAATGTTTACCCGCAACTGTATGTACTGCCCGCAGAAATATGAATCGATAGAATTCGAATAATGAAGGTCTTGTCCGCTTGACACGTAACCTATTCCAATTTTATTGTGCCATTATCGGTAGCCTTTCCTCTTCCACTCAAATCACTTATTCAAATTCATAGTTTTTATTTCTTTTTAAAGATATCGCTTTAGCATTACTCTTAAAATGGCAGTCACTACCTTACAGTTCAGGTAAGCTAGCAGCATATTGGCAACTAGTTATCTTACTGTATTAAAACTGTCCTATGTAATTAACCAAGCTGGCTTACCCGTTTGAATCTTTTGGATGGGCTTTTTTTTGTAAGAGAACTGGTCAGGCTTCGTACTTTGCAACGACTATTTCATACCACGACATGCTGAGTCTTATATTGTATAACGTATTAGGAGACGGACAACAGAATCGCTTTCCGTTGGGTACATGGGTATAAATCTGTATATTCCAACGAAAAATGCTGGTACACCTGGTGTCGGCTTCTTCTACTCACCCTATGCACCATCTAACCGATATATCCACTACGTATGCACATAAGCGCGCTTGATTCACCGCTATCTGCGCGACGACTCTGACGTGGCGTAGGTTATTCGTAGTAAGGCTGTCCGCGCGACGACCATACCGAGATTCCAAATCAAATCACGCCAACCCAGGACGCCTTGCAGAAATGGAATTGTCAACATCGCAGTCACCACATTCGGCTTGATTTGGCTTGCCTATCGTGAATCGCAACGGGAACGTATCTCTGAAAAATATTGGCGTCCTAAAACGCTTGGCGCACGTCGATATACGGATAATTGGGGTAAGTTTTGTGTATTATTTCTGTTAGGCTGGGCAAGTTTCTCTGTGAGATTAGAAGACGTAAAGTAACTGCTATCGGATTTGGGCGTGGTAAAACCGAAGAGTAGTCTTGGTAGATTCTTGAAGCGGCGTGAGAAAATTGTTTTGACCCCGACGTACTTGGCGTAGTGTAGGAACACGCTCCGCATCCCTGTCATCCCGCAACGATAGGCAATCAATTCACACAATGTTTGCTGTAACGCGGATCGTATATCGAGGAGTCAGTCTAAAAGTGGAAACTATTTCCATAGCCGAGAACCACCACCTGGTTACTGTGGTAGAGACTGCTCATCCCAAGTACGCATAATCACTCGAGGTAATGCTATAGGGCGTAAATCAAACGAATGTATCCGAAGACTCTCCGGGTGTCCTTTTTTTTTCTTTTTCTTCGGTTTTGGTGCCGGTGAACGGTGTACAAGTGTACAGTGCGGTTAATGATTTAAATGTTGAGGCGGCAGTCTATTAATCTATATTATCTTACAACCGCAACTAGAAATCGAAGTGTCAAATCAACATCACTACCGAAAGGAAGGAAGAAGAAAAAAAAAAACAAAAAAATCAACAGGAGTCTGGAACACTGACGTAACCATTTACCTCGATGTGTTTTCCGACTATGAGCACCTTACAGTAAGTGTTCGATGTGTGTCACCCGATCGCGTAACGCTGAAGTAGAAACACGTTACTCATAACATGGTTAAAATAAGTTTCCCGGCGAGTATCGTCTCGAACCATTACCGACCGCGTCTCTCCCTCCCTCGACGTGTCCTCGACCTTATTGATAAACTCACAAAGTAACTTTGCCCCGTTGTCGACGTGTGTCAACGATCCACCGTCGTTAACTGGAGCGACCGGTGACGTGCCCTGGATATATGGCCACGCTCCGCTTATCGCGGCAACGTATAGTGAGTCATAACGCTGGCGACATACAGTCATACATAAAACATTGTAAACAATAAGCATATGGGACAAATTTCGAGTATACAATCCGAACAGTAGCTATCACAACGTTTCAAAGCAGCGTAACAACACGCTCATGGCAGTGTTTTTCAAGCGTGCACCCGTCACTATGTCTCAAAACTTACCATAACGATTCGACGTGTACCACGTTTTACATACATTTTAATACGTTGCCATTGCTGGCTAAAACGTCAAGGTGTGACTGGGCCTTTACGTAAGCTGCGATCTTAAAAAGAAATAAAATATTTGAAAGTATGAGTGGAGGAACACCGTTGCACATAATTGGAATGTTAAGTGTCAAAGGACAAGACCTTCATTATTCGACATTCTATCGATTCCTATTTCCCAGTCTACATTGCCGTTGAACCTCTTGCTGGTTGGGGACCATTGGGGGCTGGCAATATGGCAGAGGTATACACACTCGCTTTCAGCTGTCTAGCCTGGGTTTGAATCTCAACTCAGCTATAAACTGTCGCACCGGTGTTTCACAGGGAGGGTTATTCTCCCATCGCAGACAGGTCGGTGGTCTCCATCCTCTACCGCCTCCTCTCTGGTCTTGCACCCTCTGCTCTTACTGTGCTTTGTCCCACCCCTTCCCTCCCCCCCCCCACTCCAGGGCAACACGGTCCACCATCAAACCCCTTCCAGTGAAACTTCCTAAATCTCGCATCACCACTCACCTCCACTCACTCGTTCTCCACCTGTTCTTTCCTGGAAGAGGAACATTCTCTCCAATCTCATTTTTCCCTCCAGGTCTTCGACAGCTGTTGACCATGTCAGATGTTCCCCAATTCAAAATCATGATCTTTTCTACCCTCGCAACCCTCACCCCTAGGCCTCCTTCTAAATTTCCAGTTTTCCCTCCTGAGTTTCTTTCTGTATCCATCTTGTTCACCCATGCATCCTTTCTTGTCCACTATTCCTCTCCACACCCATTGTTTGTCCAAGTCTCCATCTATCTTGCCTTCAACTCCACTATCGGTCCTCCTCCCCCCCCCTTCTCTCGACTGCTCCTTTTGTCCTGATCTGTTTAATGTAGTAGCTCTTCCATGAGCCTCGACTTTGTATACAAAAGATAAAATTTGAACCCCCTATCTTGATGAAGCAGCAGGGCACAGATCAAGTCCCATCACAGCACTTACTGCATGACCTGTTATAGCAACAAGTGTAGTCTGTCACAAACACATTGGCTCTGCTCTGCTTGATCACCAGTTAGGAGGTTTGCAGTGAGGAATAATAAATTAAACTTAAGGAGCACAATGATGCTAGATGTGACATGGCACGTTTAATTTATGTCACATATGGGCAGTGTGTTCCTTTCGTTTAATTTATTATTCCTCACTGCAAACCTCCTAACTGGTGATCAAGCAGAGCAAAGACAATGTGTTTGTGACAGACGACACTTGTTGCTAACAGGTTGTGCAGCAAGTGCGAAAACGATTTGCAGCACGTTGTCCTGACGAGCTCATAACGAGGGTGAAATCTGGATCTGCTTTCATTCATTGGTGGCTATAAAGGCATAAATCTCAGTTTGCAAAGACCTGAGTGCCACACGCACACCATCCTAGTTTGAAGGTGATGGTGTTGGCATAACTAATGTGCATGATGTCAGCGTCATGTCATATATAAGTTTAGCCTGCTCCTTACGTTTAATTAAATGCATGTTTGTGTGTGTCGTCCCTCGCATAGACGTGAAGCTGGGTATCCCATCTGTCAGCATTAGTTGGTGGGCGTTAAGGATCGCACAGTGTCGTTCGAAAAGACGAGGCGAGTTATCACCGAAAACAAATTCCAAGTTCCTGCACTAACCTACAGGGGGCACTGCATCAGTGGCACAGCTGTACCACAAGCAAATGATACTACCCACAGACATGTGTTACATATGAAAGAAGAATAAGGCTGTTGCTTTATTGCCACACACTATAACCCTGCGACTGCTTGTTGCAGTGAGCCTTCGTCATGAACCCCCCCCCCCACTCCCCCCTATTCCTTCCTCACCCAAAAGATTAGGACACTGACCCTCCTCCCAAAGGACCCGAGTACGTATGATCGTAGGCTGAGCTCCATCAAAAACTGCCGATTTTACAAACATACAAACCATTCATATTGTTACGAATTTGGAATTCGATTGCACACAACATACAGGTTCCTTTAGTCAGCTATGTCGATAAGTGCTTGTTCCCTAGATAGCTCACCTTCCATTGTTTAAATGTTCAGAAATCGATTAGATGCGCTGCGGATCGATTTAATAGTTAGGGAACGAACAATGGAGACATCCCTCCCCCTCTTCTGCGAAGAGCAAGAAGAACCCTGCCGTCCCGTGACTCATGATGTCAACAACTCCCTCCCACCCGTGGCTGAGCGGGGGATGGAGCACGAGGGCATGAGTCACGAGTCACGCTGGGAGCGGGGGGAGGGCGGGAGAAGGATAAGAGGAGATCTTTTTCTTTTGTTCGTGGGCAGAGTTGGAGGGCGGAGTTGGAGAAGGGAGTAGAGAGTAGTCGTTCAGCAGACCGTCGGGTCCTGCTTAGCTTGCGTTAGGGTTGAGGCCTTCGGAAGCTTTGTTTGCTTCGGCTGGCTCAGTGAGCTTCGGCTGAGGCCTGGCTCAGGAGGAGGCTTTTTGGAGGCTCTTTGCTTTGATGTGTCCGTGAGCTTCGGCTTCTGCTTGGCTCGGGACAGCTTTTTGCTTCAAGCTGCCCTGTTTGGAAAGAAGTTAAGCTGGTCGCTCGGCTCGAGCTGCGAGTGGTGGCTTCTTCTTCTTGGTTCGTGGAGCTCTTTGTTCTCCATTTTGGTTCCCGGCTTGGTGCGACTCATCGACCTCTTCGTGGAGGTGGTTCCTCGGGGGAGCGACGCATCGACGGGAGGTTCGGTGCCTCGTCTCACCAGCACGTGTTGAGAAGCGCGGGAGGTGGTTCCTCGGGAAGCGACGCATCGACGGGAAGGATCGGCGCCTGCTGTCTCACCAGCACGTGTTGAGAAGCGCGGGAGGATTCGCGGAGCTCGGGAAGGATCGCGCTCGGCGATTGGATCCAGCTCGCTCTCGCTGGATCCGGGCTCCGAACAACTTGAAGACCACACGAGGTGGAGAGGTTCGAGATAGGCTTCTGGGTTTCAGCCACCTGTCCTCCGAGCTGGAGCTCGTTATTAAAGGCCTCCCCCATTTCTTGTGTGTGTGTGTGTGTGTGTGTGTGTGTGTTGTGTGTGTGTGTGTTGTGTGTGTGTGTGTGTGTCGTGGGCCGTCTAATAAGTAGGAACTGCTGTTAAGTGCAAGTGACTGTACATAATAAGTAGACGGTTGTAGTTATTTTGTCGTGCTTTTGTTGCTTGTATAATTGCATATGTGTTTTGCCTTGTTTAATTGCATACGTGCTTTATTATAATAAATGTCCTTGTGTGAATGTAAACTATTCGTTGCGTCCATTCCCTCATTGAACTGCCCCATCTTGCACATCGGATATAGTTGGTTTTTAAATAGCCGTAAAGTGATCGGGTCCAACGGGACTGCGCGATAATACCCGCTCGGTTATCCCAAAAGGAAGCGAGCTGCTTAAGCGGCTCGTTTCCAAGCGATCCCGTTGAGGTACAATCTCTCGGTAACCTACCTGCGCGAATAATTAGGTAAATCGAAGATTTGGCGATAGGACCCTGTAGCGCGGGTAGAGTGCGGACAAGGTTGTGGGGATTAAAACCCACCCGTGACTGGTTTCTGGCGTTGTTCCAGAAAGTCACGACTGGATTGTCTGTTCGGTGGGCGAAGCGACGGCATTGGTTAGACGCGGTCGTTCGCACGCCGGGCGGCGCGAATTCTACAACAATATATTATGGAGTACAGATTTGGTCGAGTTGGTATCAGTTCATGGTAGGTGATGTTCAGAAACTTAGGATAATTTTCTGCAGAGTTGGATGATGGTATTTCAGTCCATTTCGATTTTTCAGAAAGCTGAAGGCAGGGGATGAATGGAGACCAAGGACTCAGAATAAAGCAGGCTGTCCGAACTCACCACTGCTACACATGCCAACAAATTTTCATTATTTTCCGACATCAACAAATTACATCAACACCTAGTTCAAGAACTCTTCATTTAGTGAGTAACATTACAGCACTGTTGTTTGATTTTATTTTTTTTAACCAATTTAACTGAACAATTACCACTATTTATATATTGCATTGTTCTTATGCATCAATCATCTATATATATATATATATATATAATATATATATTATATATATATTTATATATAATATTTATATATTATATATATATATATATTATATATATATATATACAGTGGGAGAACAAGTATTTGATACACTGCCGATTTTGCAGGTTTTCCACTTACAAAGCACGTAGAGGTCTGTAATTTTTATATCATAGTTACACTTCAACTGTGAAAGACGGAATCTAACAAAAATCCTGAACACATTGTATGATTTTTAAATATTAATTTGCATTTTATTGCATGAAATAAGTATTTGATCAACTACCAACCAGTAAGAATTCCGGCTCTCACAGACCTGTTGTTTTGTCTTTAAGAAGCCCTCCATTCTCCACTCATTAGCTGTATTAATGCACCGTTTGAACTCGTTTCTGCATAAAAGACAGCTGTCCACATGATTCAATCAGACTCCACCCTCTCCACAATGGGCAAGCCAGAGAGCTGTCTAAGGATCAGGGAAATTGTAGACTTGCACAAGGCTGGGATGGGCTACAGGACAATAGGCAAGCAGCTTGGTGAGAAGGCAACAACTGTTGGCGCAATTATTAGAAAATGGAGAAGTTCAGATAACAGTCAATCTCCCTCGGTCTGGGGCTCCATGCAAGATTACCTCGTGGAGCCTCAATGTCATGAGAAAGGTGAGGGATCAGCCCAGAACTACACGGCAGGACCTGGTCAATGACCTGAAGAGAGCGGGACCACAGTATCAAAGAAAACCATAAGTAACACACTACGCCGTCATGGATTAAAATCCTGCAGCGCACGCAAGGTCCCTCTGCTCAAGCCAGCGCATGTCCAGGCCGTCTGAAGTTTGCCAATGACCATCTGGATGATCCAGAGGAGGAATGGGAGAAGGTCATGTGGTCTGATGAGACCAAATAAGAGCTTTTGGTTTACACTCCACTCGCCGTGTTTGGAGGAAGAAGAAGGGTGAGTACAACCCCAAGAACACATCCCAACCGTGAAGCATGGAGGTGGAAACATCATTCTTGGGGATGCTTTCTGCAAGGGTCAGGACGAATGCACCGTATTGAGAGGAGGATAGGATGGGGGCCATGTATCGCGGATCTTGGCCAACAACCTCCTTCCCTCAACAAGAGCATTGAAGATGGGGCGTGGCTGGGTCTCTCAGCATGACAACGACCCGAAACACACAGCCAGGGCAACTAAGGAGTGGCTCCGTAAGAAGCATCTCAAGGTTCTGGAGTGGGCTAGCCAGTCTCCAGACCTGAACCAATAGAAAATCTTTGGAGGGGCTGAAAGTCTGTGTTGCCCAGCGAACAGCCCCGAAACCTGAAGGATATCGGAGAAGATCTGTATGGAGGAGTGGGCCAAAATCCCTGCTGCAGTCTGTGCAAACCTGGTTAAGAACTACAGGAAACGTCTGATCTCTGTAATTACAAACAAAGGTTTCTGTACCAAATATTAAGTTCTGTTTCTGATGTATCAAACACTTATTTCATCAATAAATGCAAATTAATTATTTTAAAATCATTCAATGTGATTTTCAGGATTTTTGTTTATGATTCCGTCTTTCACAGTTGAGTGTACCTATGATAAAATTACAGACCTCTCTTGCTTTGTAAGTGGAAAACCTGCAAATCGGCAGTGTATCAAATACTTGTTCTCCCCACTGTATATATATATATATATATATATATATTATATTTTTATTATTATTATATATATATATTATATATATATATATATATATATATATATATATATAGTGTTACGGTTGTGGGAAATTCGCATTACCATAAAGAGTCCTCAGGTGAGATATATCGGTAAGTTCATGTGTAGTTAGCCCAAACCCGTTGTATAGAGGGAATATGTGTGATTTATCCGGGCTGCGACGCTTTGAGTTAGCCATTTTTCTTTCTCTATTGTTATTTTCGACCATTAAGCGCCAACAACGCAAACAGCCACTACCTTTACCTTCACAACTCCATCCGCAAACATCGCTTCACCACCATCCCAAACAACGCCCGCCAACCACCAAACCCACAGAAAACCCCCACCACCTTCGCCTATCTCCTTCTCCAACCTCAACCGCACCACCTGTGAACACTGAACGTCGGGCTGTCTAGGGCCGTTCGGCGATTGGTGCCGAACGCATCGAGCCGCGAGCGCGAATGGCGGCCTTTCCGAGGGAGAAATTCGGATCAAAAAGGCTTCACGCCCCCTTTTTGCCGCACCATGTGCTGAACAGAGGGTGCGGTGCCCGCCTCCAATCGCGTTTTGATCCGAATATTTGCATATAGGCTCCTCCTGAGGCCTATAAAGACGCAAGCATAAGGCGACTCAGTTGTTGAGTTGGGTTTTGAGTTCACGTTGAGTTGGGTTTTGAGTTCAGTTCAGTGCGGAGTTGAGTTGAGTTCGCGCGGGTCAAGTGGAGACGGAGGTCGTCAACGAGGTTGCGGTGTGGGGGTCGCTCGTTCGTCGCGGGTCCAAGCCAGCCAGCCATTCCCCTCTCCCTGAGCATCAGCAATTTCCCCCCCCCATCCGCGCTGACATAGTGCCGGAGGGCCCGTTCCCCCACCCTAAACATGGTGCCAACAAACGCTCGTGCGGAGCACGCCGCGGAGGGCTCGCCGACCGCGCCAGGGCACGGAGTCGGGGCGCAGCTGCGCGAACATTGCGGCTTGCCCGCCATCGCGTCACGAGGACGCGGGTAAGACCTACCCAGTCTCGTGGACTGGCCGATCCTCCAGGATCCACGTACACTTGGTCTACGGACCTGTCTGCCTCCTTGCCTGTGAGGGTGGCTTTCTTTCTTTCGGGTTGAATGCATGCTGTGGCGCCGTGTCTTGTAAAGTAGAAACTGTTTTAAGTGTTGTAAATATTGCCCCCCTTTTATTCGGTGTTAACTCTTTCCTTGCATTTGCTTTTGTTGCATATGTATGACTGTAAAATACGTGCTTCCGTGTGTGTAAATAAAGTGCATTGTGTGAACTGTTTTCCCGTTTCGCTTCGTCTTTTCCTTGTATTGAATCTCCATCTTGCATCACGTAAGGGATTGATAGTGGGTTTAAAACGCCGGTAAATAATCCTAACCGTCGAGTCGACGAACTCCGCTCGGTTATCTCTTGCAGCATGGAACGAACCGCTTAAGCGTTCGTGTCCGAAGTCGACCTGCGGGGGTACGATCGCCCGGTCGACCACTCGCGCAGGTACTTAGGTAGGCGATTGGCGAAGCCCTATCCTGCGCGGGTGGGCAATTGGCACGATCGTGGTGAGGTTAAACCCCACCCGTGACTGGCTCGGGCGGTATTCCGGAGGGTCACGACTGAATTGTCCGTTCCGGTGGGCAGGCGCCGCCTTTGGCTACACGCGGTCGATCGCACGCCGGCGGGCGCGAATTCGCAACACTGGTGTCAGCGAGCGGGAAACAAACTCTCCCGTTCCAAATAAATTCACGGAATCGACCAGGGTGAGTGGAGCGACCTCGATTCCCACCAAATTCGAGCGCATTAAATTTAATCCCTTACAGAAAACAGTGAGAGTCTCAAGGCGAGCGGGAGCCGGGGGTAGATATGGATTTAGAATGTGTAGAATCCATGGTCCAGGGCGAAATCCCCGTGCAGAACATTCCCAGGAATATGCAGGAGCAATCCCCCGCACAAACGAACCCAGAGCTCGAAAGGGGCGCAGCGGCAGCGGCCGCGGCTTTTGACACCCCTCCCCTGTCACCCAGCAAAACAGCGTGGCCATAATGGCGGATCGAGGCAGCTGACTTCGCTTGAAGTGAAACAACTAATGGAGGCGATACAAGGGGTGATAAACGATACGCAATCTCAACGGGGTGAAACGCAGAGCATGGGAAGCATAAAGGCAATGGCACGCGACGAAACGCGGACAAGGGTGTGCAAAATGGCGGCACCACGTGGCTACAATGGAGCCAGCGAGGGGGAGTGCAACGGCTGTCAGGCCCGCGATAAAAACGGGCGAGGTCATAATTAATGGGGAGACCGAAACGTGTAAGACGAGACACGAGGTAACGAAGGCAATAGAAAAATAAAAAGAAGCCAGGAGAGACAAAGGAGGGATTGAAGGTCGTAACGGTGGAGTGTGAGAAAAGACATCAAGACATGACGAAGAGAGTTGATAAGCTGGGACGGGAGGTAAAAACGGAGACAGAGGACTGGGAGACGGGTAGAAACCACAAGGGCAAGACGGAAAGAACAGTTAGAAGCCAAAGCAAGGTCGGAGTGTGCGGAGAATGAGAAAGGAATTGGAAAAGAAAGCTTCTGAGTTACAGAAATACCAAAACAAAGAGACGGAATTACAAAACGAGTTGAGGATGTGAAAGAAGAAAGAACGACAGCAGAGAATGAAACGTAAGAAACCACACTGTACAGATCGAACAGCTGAAGCGAAGGCCAGATTAAAGAATGAGGAACAAGAAAGAGTACTGAAAGAACAAGGAATGAGACAGGAGAAAGAAATCAGTCAGTTGAAAAAATAACGAGATTGCAGAATGAGGAACAAGAGAGACAGTGGAATAAAAACACAAAGAAGAACGAATGAGACAGAAGAAGGAAATCGCCCAATGGAAGGAAACCACGAGATGCAGAATGAGGAACAAGAAAGAGTACTGAAAGAACAAAGATTGAGACAGGAAAAAATCCGTCAATTAAAGAAATAACGAATTGCAGAATGAGGAACAAGAGAGACAGTGGAATAGAAAACTGAAAGAGTATGAATTGAAACTGAACGACAAAAGGAAAAGAATAGGTTGGAATACGAGGAGAAATGAAGGAGCAAGGAATGAAGCAGGAAGGAGAATCAGGCGATTGAAGGAACACGAGATTGGAGAGGGAAGAACAAGAGGAACAATGGGATAGAAAACAAAAAGAACATGAAGCTGAGGTTGACCAATTGGAGAAAAGGCAAGGCTGGAGTGCGAGGAGATAGACAAAGAACAGCGAATGAAACACAAAGGGAAATTAACCAAATGAAAGAAACCACGAAACTGAGAAGGAAGGCAGGAGAGAAACAAGGAAGAGTAGAGAGAGAACAGCGAATGAACACAGGAAGAATGAGCCAATAAAAAACGATGACATTGGAGAATGAAGAGCAGGAGAAACTGTGGGTAGAAACAAGAACAATGTGAGTTTGAAATTGAACAACTAAACGGGAGCAAGATTGGAGTCCACGGAGATTGAAAAACTCCGGAGGACAACGAAGAACCAGGAAGTCCGAGAGGAGACGACTCAGAAGGACCAGAAGTAGAAACAACGCAATAAGGTGGATGTGTGACAGCACCACAAAGGAGCAATGTGGTGGGTGCAGGACTTGATCGACGCCACTCGTCGGATGAAGGAACAGTTAGGACCAACCCTAATAAAGGAACACAAATAAAAATGGAGAAGAGGAAGCAACAGAGACAAAAGAAGAAGTAGAAGTATTGCCAGAGACACGGGAGATAGACCGAGTCGAGAATGAATTAAATAAACGAAGGAGAAACAGAGACGAGGATCCAGGAAGAAACTAATAGAACACAAGAGACAATAGAAATAGAATGTATAAGAGCAGCGGGGATAGAAAAAATAGAGAGAGACTGCATGAAAAAGACGGGGTTAAAGGAACGAACCACCCACAGAGTTAGCGAGGCTTAATGGGGGGAGCTGGCGGACTGTTTTGTGGCCCGGTGCGAGAGCTGGATGGCCTCCTTCGGGACGGAGGGAGACGCTATTCTCCTCGAAGCTGATCACGACCAGGTGGTTCGGTCGTGTCAGCGAGTTGAGGGGGAGTGCTGCGAACGGGTGCACGTGCAGCTTGGGGTATAGAGGCCCCGGGAACCCTTGTGGGACACGAATCCCCAGTGTGGTTGTGCAGGTGTGTGTGTGTTGTTTGCGAGTGTGCGGAGATGCGTGCTTTCCGGCACGCATTGTGCGAGTGAGACCCCCTGGTGTGAGTGAAGAGGTGTCCGTATGAGAGAGACAGTGTGTGAAGAGAGCGGTACGTGGGAGATGACGGTGGCATGTGCGACACATGCAGCCGGTCTCCCGGGTGAATGCATGGATGGAGTGCTGAGCGTGTAACACGCAGGAGTGTGGTGCGTGAACGGAGACGACGGCGACAGAGGGACAAGGGCCGAGTAGCGCCGTAGCTGCATCGGGACCGCGCGGTTTACAGGCAGCGAGCGCGAGTCCGTGCCGTGCACGCACGAGGCCCCCACGTGCGCGCTTGCGGGAGTGAAACCCGGTCCGTAAACGACGCGGTGGATTTGCGATCCCGCGGACGGACAAAAGGTAGGCAGGATTACGGATTTGGACCAGACGGGTCTCCACGCGGCGTGTGTTAAGCTCCACGGCCAGAGCCAATGTGTTCGCGTGGGACCCCTCGAAACGCGAGGCTTGGTTTTTTTTTGAAGCGCAGGGTGACGTCATGGCGGCACGGTGGGTTGGAATCCGCAGGAGGTGAATCCCTGCCAGATGGTACCGTCCAAGAGGACGAGGACGGAACAGCTGCCATGACGTCACGCAAAGGAGCGCGGCTGTGAATTGCCGCGCTGGTGCGCAGGTTGCGAGTTGCGCGCTGGTGCTGCGCATAAAATAAAAAAGAAAAAAGCAAGCTCGCTTCGGGTGAACAGGATTCCCAGGCAAGGGGTGAAGATCCCTTGGCCTGGGCACAGGATACCACTAGTTAGGGGAATGGGTTAGCTTAGCTAGACCGGCTCATGGGGCAGGGGTAAGTCCTCATGGAGCCCGTGGAATGGATTAGGTAGAGGGATTTTAGTGAGATTTAGGTTGGAAAATAGAAGATTTTTTAAAATGATTTGGAGACAGAGACAGACTGTGGATGTGTAGAGGGACGTAGCTTAGCTACGTAGTGTTAAAGGAACGTGCTGTAGTTTAAGGGACACGAGGAGCACGAGTAGTGAGGGGATTAGTGAGAAGGATGCAGGATTCAGCAGTGTGTGTTGAAAAGTAGTGAGGTGGAGAATTGATGAGTGAGTGAGGCCAGGTCTGTGTGTATGGAGCGAATGGGAATGCATGGTGCGATGAGTGATTGGGGGAGGAGTGATTCCCGCCCAAGGACCCGGGGTCAGTGTAAAGTGAGTTAGCTGGGTTAGTCAAATTACAAAATGGAAGTCGTTTGTTGTTGTGGAAGTAGCTCGATACCCATTTGGAGGGGTCAGGAGCCCTGTTGACGGGCTGGGAGCGTGGCTACGAACGGTGAGTATCGCTGAGTGGGTACCCCGGGCACCGGGCTAGTCGGCCGTGATAGGCCAAGGGCCCATGGGGGCGGGATAGTGTAGTGGGCACGAGGGACCCGCTGATGCGGGGCCGGGGCGCCATAGGCCGCGTGCAGTGCGTGGGCACGGGCGACCTCGGGAAGGGGCCCGGGCGCAGCCGCCACGTGAGCGTTCAGGGGAGCCGCCAGGAGGGCACTCCCCGGTGTTTAGGAGTGGTAGGCTCGGAGCAGTGTAGTGCCGGGGTGCCATAGCTGGAAGAATCGGCAGAGGGTAGTTCCTGCCAGGGAGCCACGCGTCCAGCCATGAGACCGTGTGAGGGCACGGAAGAAAATTGGGGGCAAGCCAAAATTGCGACGACACAACACAGGCGACGGGAATCTGGGTTGATAGAACCAATAGTTAAGCGAGAGGCGCTTGTTGAAAGCCCCAGGGTAAGTAACAGTTAATGGATAGGGTAGATAGAAGTGTACCCCCCGCACCATCCATCCCTTCGCTCACGTTGTGGGCCGCTGGACCCACTTTGGGTTAGATCGCTGAAGTCCGAGGAGGCCATCTGGGCTTGAGTTAGGCCTCGACACAGAACGCTAGCTCTCCCTCGTCCCTCCATGAAGGGAGCGGGGGTTGGGAGTTGCTAGTGACAGGATAGGTTAGCCGAACAAGACATAAAGGGGTTAGGGGACAATTTATGTGGGGAAGAGCAAAAAAAAAAAAAAAATTGGGCTAATGTTGGTTTTACAAATTAAGGGAGTGTAGTACAGTGACAGGCAAAGGCGATAGGTGGGAGGGAGACAGGTAGTAGGGTCCGAGCCCGCCTTCTGAGGGCCACGCACCAACCGCACATCCCTCCATCAAACTGCACTGCACGGCAAGAGGCCGGCCAACTCATCGGCTGGCTGTTGCTGCGAGCCTGTACCAGCCGGATCGTCTGCAGCTGTTTCTGCAAGGCCTGTGCCGGTCGGATCGTCCTGCCGGCTGTGTTTGCCTGCAACGGCCTTGTTCTGCAGGCTGTGTATGCCTGCTCACCTTTGCCATGCCATGCTGCTACCGCGGTCTTTTGCCCCTGTTCTGTGCTGCATTTGCCCCCCCTTGTTCATTGCCATGTGCGCCGGATCGTCGGGGAAGTTGCAAGAACGTCCTGTTGCAGCTACAACACGGGCCTGCAGTGGCAGCCCATGCGCCGGTTGACTTTTACCATTTTCCTGCAGAGTCCATTGATCCTGGGCCATGGAGTAGTGTAAAATTATAAGGTAAGGTGTAATTATGTACTGTAATATGAGTGCGCCCCCCGGCAGTATGTCTCAGCGCCGGCAATTTATTTAAGTCGTCTGTATGAGTGGGTTTAGTTTGTTTAGTTACTCAGCCGAGGTTATTTATTTTGGGGACACGATACACTGAATGTCGCACTCAGGATAGGTAAAACGTACTAGGGGAGAACTACACATGGTACATGAGAATTTGACGACTCGGGACGAGTCTGTAAAAAGGGGAGGGTAGTGTTACGGTTGTGGGAAATCGCATACACCATAAAGAGTCCTCAGGTGAGATATCGGTAAGTTCATGTTAGTTGCCCAAACCCGTTGTATAGAGGGATATTGTGTGATTCTCCGACGGCTGCGACGCTTTGAGTTAGCCATTTTTCTTTCTCTATTGTTATTTTCGACCATTAAGCCGCCAACAACACAAACAGCCACTACCTTTCCTTCACAACTCCATCCCGCAAACAGTCGCTTCACCACCATCCCAAACGACGCCCGCACAACCACCAAACCACCACAGAAAACCCCCCACCACCTTCGCCTATTCCTTCTCCAACCATCAACGCACCACCTGTGAACACTGAACGTCGGCTCTCTAGGGCCCGTTCGGCGATGAGGCCGAACGCATCGAGCACGAGCGCGAATGGCGGCCTTCTCCGAGGGAAAATTCGGATCAAAAAGTCTCAACGCCCTTTTTGCCGCACCAATGCTGAACAGAGGTGGCGTGGCCCGCCTCCAATCACGTTTTGATCGAATATTTGCATATAGGCTCCTCCGAGGCTAATAAAGACGCAAGCATAAGGCGACTCAGTTGTTGATTGGTTGGTTCATTTGAGTTGGGTTTTGAGTTCAGTTGAGTTCAGTTGAAGTTGGTTGAGTTCAGTTCAGTGCGGAGTTGAGTTGAGTTCGCGCGGATCAAGTGGAGACGGAGGTCGTCACAGAGGTGCGTGTGGGGTCGTCGTCTCGTCGCGGGGTCCAAAGCCAGCCAGCCATTTCCCCTCTCCCGAGCATCAAGCAATTTCCCCCCCCCCCATCCGCGCTGAGATAGGCCGGGGGGCCCCGTTCCTCCCCACCCTAACGTGGTGCCAACAACAACCGCTCGCGCGAGCACGCCGGAGAGGGCTCAGCCCGACCGCAGCCAGGGGCAACGAGTCGGGGCGCAGCTGGCGAACATGGCGCTTGCCTCGCCATCGGCATCACGAGGAGCGGGTAAGACCTTCCCGGTCTCGTGGACCTGGCCGATCCCCAGGATCCCGTACATTTGGTCTACGGACCTTCTGCCTCCTTGCCTGTGAGGGTGGCTTCTTTCTTCGGGTTGAATGCATGCTGTGGCGCGTGTCTCGTAAAGTAGAAACTGTTAAGTGTTGTAAATAAATGCCCCCCTTTATTCGTGTTAACTCTTTCCTTCATTTGCTTTGTTTGCATGATTGTATGACTGAAATACGTGCTTCCATGTGTGTAATAAAAGGCATTGTGTGAACTGTTTCCCGTTCCTTCGTCTTTTCCTTTATTGAATCTCCATCTGCATCCGTAGGGATGGATAGTGGTTTAAAAAACGCCCGGTAAATAATCTAAACCGCGAAGCCGACGATAACTCCGCATCGTTATCTCTGCAGCACGGGA
>CM068960.1:42939886-42950662 GCA_035128595.1 Eptatretus atami | reverse complement strand
CTTCTTTTTTCCTTCGTCGATTCTTCTCTGCTTCTTCTCGTCGAGTTCTCCTTGCTTCGTCGTTGATTCCTTTCGGCTCTGCTCGTTTCCTTGGTCGTTGATTCCGATTGTCGGCAGAAGGCGTCGAGAGGCGGTACGGGCAGGCGCGCCGGAGGCCTTGCGGCCGCGCTCGAGGGGGGTCACGACCGCGGGACGGGCGCCAAGGACAGCACCTAAGGGAAGTGCGACTTCCATTTCTTTTGGGGTTTTGTGTGAACGTGTGTGTGTCGGCGG
Source organism: Eptatretus atami (assembly GCA_035128595.1). Classification (NCBI taxonomy): domain Eukaryota; kingdom Metazoa; phylum Chordata; class Myxini; order Myxiniformes; family Myxinidae; genus Eptatretus; species Eptatretus atami. The sequence continues at coordinate 42,950,389 of CM068960.1, read as the reverse complement.
CCAAGTCCGTGAAGTAGAATTGTGTAAGTGGTCCGTTGTGCGTTAGTCGGTAGTAGCTCTGCTTCTTTTGTTTTCTATTTGATGTATGTGCATTATTGAATACTGTTTGCTTTATGTGTGCTATTCGTTGTCGCGGTGTAAATAAATGCTTGTCTGTTGTAATTCTTCCCCGTGTCGCTGCGTCCTTCCTTCGTTGGGTCTCCATCTTGTTTCACGTAAAGGGTTCGTCGTGGGCGCGGGCCGCCGAATATTAATCTGAACGTCAAGGCCGACGATACACCGCTCGGTTATTCCGTTAGCCCGGAACGAGCCGCTTAAGCGGATCGTGTCCGAAGTCGGCCTGTGGCGAGGTACAATCCCTCGGTAGGTTACCCGCGCGGGTACTTAGGTATATCGACTTTCGGCGATTCACCCTATTCCGTGCGGGTAGAATGCGGACTGGGTTGTGGTGAGGCCGAAGGTCCACCCGTGACTGGATCCCGGCGTTAGCCGGAGGGTCACGACTGAATTGTCCGTCCGGTGGGCGAGGCGGTCGCGATTCGAGTCACGGTGGCCGATCGCACGCCGACGGGCGCGAATTCGCAACAATATATATATATCTAGCTCATTCAAACCACTGACCCACTCACTGACTTATTTCAAGATCGGTACCTTCTGGGTGACATAGAAGCTGGAATTTTGCATGCCGACGGACAATGAAGTCGATACACCGGGGAAAATCACAGACACCGGAAAGCATCTGCAAATGAAATATAAACAAATAATGAAGAAAAAAATGCAGGTTAGCGACCTGAACAATGGGAAGCACTGTTCATTATTGTTTACAATGTGTAAGCATATCCCACTAGTAAACCCATAAAAGGCAAAAACTCTCTCTCTCTCTCTCTTTCTCTCTCTCTCTCTCTCCTCTCTCTCTCTCTCTCTCTCTCTCTCTCTCTCTTCTTATGTGTTCTATACACGGCCACTCTTTTTAAGTTACAAACTCCAAATTGGTGTACAAATACAACTTTGTGTGGGCGCTAGCGGAGGTTATGTGGTGACAGCCTTACGCAGGTGTGTGTGTGGAGGGTGGGGGCATAAATTATCTATGTGAATGTGTTCCATGTCACGCCTGGTGGTGGTGGGGGTGGCAAAAGGAATTACAATTCCTTTTTACCTGGGTATCGCTGATTTAAAGCACTCTCGCACTGGTAAATTTGTGCTCCCCCTCTTCCCCCAGAAGAGGGGGGGGGAGCGGTATGTGGACGGGGGGGGTTGGGGGTAGGCGTTAAATAACTCTTTGCATGGGTAAATTTGGCAAACAGGACATCTAATTGGTCCTTCGGCGAAACGACATGTCGGGTATGTGTGTGTGTGTGTTGTGTGTGTGTGTGTGTGTGTGTGTGTGTGTGTGTGTGTGTGCGCGATACAGTATGTGGATTTGAGGGTTGGAGTATGCTGTATAATTTTAAATCAGACATGTTATACTTCACCATGACATGTCTGTGCTTTTGGCCAGTGGATAAATGATATTGGGCATATATGAAGGTACAGGGGCAGTGTTCAGCTGCTTTGGGTTCAGGGACAGATCTTTTTTTGTAAAATCTGCCAATGTCTACATTGTGTCTTGTGTAGAACAAAACTGTGTTGATCCTCAGAGACATGCTGTACATGTGTTGGGACGTGTAAGCCCATCTTTACATGTCAAAGAAGCTCCATCAATTAGTGGGTCACCTGAGTTCTTCCTCGTCTTCAGGAGTATGAGAAATCACTGAAATGCGTGAAAACTCTATTGAAGAATGGCCACAAAACAAACAGGCTCTGGACTTGCAACGACTTGTAAAGAAAACCATGGGAAAGGTAGAACTCACGCTTTGATTGGTTTACATTGGCACGATTTATGCACGGTGTTGTCAAAACATCCAAAAAGTTATTGGCACATGTTAATTTCTACCCTTCTACTCTTTTTTTTTTCTGTATCAAATCTTTCTCCTCATGCACATCTGATACATTTTTTTTTTTGTCCAGCAAAATAACTTTGTGTTGTCTTAATGCTTCTGATACATTTGAAATGTTTGTCCTTTTCTTTAAGTTTGCCTTGTTTCATGACAAACTGAGTGTTAAATTCAACAAGACCTATTTTCCCTCCTTCAGATGCTTTGGTAGGAATGGCCATTGTGGGTGGAGTGGTGGTGGGCCTCGCCAGTGTTGTGGCCTATGCAGTGCACAAGGCCAGGTCCTGATGGCGACTGGATCGGAGTGGGTCCAATATTGGCGAGGGAAGCAATGGACTTGAAATGAGTACTTTGAGAAACCTCGAACATGTTTGTGATTTAGCTTTTTGTGTTTACTAAGATTGCATTCGTTGTGCTTGCATAAGGAGATAAGAAATTATGTCGTTGCTTTATACCCTTGGTGGAGGGTAGAGGGGTCATTATTTTTCCATAGTTGATAATTTACCCTGAATAGGATGCAACTGCATTGCACAGTGATTGATGCAGGAGTGGACCTCAAACAGGGCAGCAATTGAGAATTTCTCCAGAGTAGTGCTGCACATTGTTGGATTGTTCTTTTCACGCGATTGTGGAATTTTAACATCCACGCACAAATACAGGGTGGCTAGCTTAATGGTCTCCTCAGGACTGTGCATTTTGTGATGTAAAACCCTGCTTGCAAAGCACTAGGGTGGGGTTTATGATGTACATAGTTATTGTGGATGGACGGGTACAAATAGAGATGACCAGAAACAAATATCTGGCAATGCAAACGAACATGACAGCTGTCTAGGTTGGGCTTTGAGTATTAATTAACCACGCTGCCACCGAAAAAGGTTTGCAGTGATTGGAAGAACTGTGAAGTTATTTCTTTGCCATCATTTTGAGTATTTCATGAAATATGAATTCGCTGCATGAATGGTGGCACCCTTTTACTTAAAATTGTTCACCCGTGGTTTTGAGTTATTTGGTTTGCCTGGTGTTCAATTGTGAATGATTATTGACTTCAGAGCTGTGATGTTACTTTGGCAAACAAATTACAAAGCGATTGTAAACTTCCAAAACATGTTTTACCTTTGAGGGAGTATTGTGGGTGCTTACTTTTCATTAATGATGGAATAGGTTATGGGATTGAGGTGGAATCTATAGAAACCAAAGCTGTTGTTAGTGCCATAATGTTCAATATGCAGCTGAGAGTGAACCTCTTTACCCATTTGCTCCCTGAAGTATGTGATGTTCTGTTAAAAGGTATGCTTCAGCAATGATTACAAGGACTAGAACACCCACTCCCTTTGGGAGCAGTCTGAGGGGGAGAGGGGGTGGGTGGGACAAGGGGAGGTGGGACAACTAACTATATTTTGTGCCATGGCTAATAATCCCCTATCTGCAGCAGGGGGTCAGTAACCACTTGCACTGGCATGTGTACAGGCGAAATTGTGTCGTTTCCACCCCCGCCCCTCCTCGCAGGAATGTGGGTTTTTAATTTTTTTTGTGCCCATATATCTGACCCTGCATACTACCAACACTTATGCAATTAATTTTATTATGCTCTAACAGGAACAACAAAACATGGATAAACGCTGTTTATGTAGTACATCATAAAAGGTGGCATTCGTGGCGGACATAGATACACTTTCTCCAATATATATATATATATATATATATATATATATATATATATATATATATATATATATATATATTGTTGCGAATTCGCGCCCGCCGCGTGCGATCACCGCGTGTAGCCAAAGGCCGCCTCGCCCACCGGAACGGACAATTCAGTCGTGACCTCCGGGAACTACCACCCGGAGCCAGTCACGGGTGGGGTTTAACCTCACCACGATCGTGCCAATTGCCACCCGCGCAGGATAGGGTTGCTCGCCAAATTCGCCTACCTAAGTACCTGCGCGAGTGGTCGACCGGGCGATCGTACCTCGCCGCAGGTCGACTTCGGACACGAACCGCTCAAGCGGTTCGTTCCGTGCTGCAGAGATAACGAGCGGAGTTATCGTCGGCTTCGACGGTTAGGATTATTTACCGGGCGTTTTTAAACCCACTATCAATCCTTACGTGATGCAAGATGGAGATTCAATACAAGGAAAAGACGAAGCGAAACGGGAAAACAGTTCACACAATGCACTTTATTTACACACATGGAGCACGTATTTTACAGTCATCACATCATGCAACAAAAGCAAATGCAAGGAAAGAGTTAACACCGAATAAAAGGGGGGCAATTATTTACAACACTTAAACAGTTTCTACTTTACAGACACGGCGCCACAGCATGCATTCAACCCGAAAGAAAAGAAAGCCACCCTCACAGGCAAGGAGGCAGACAGGTCCGTAGACCAAATGTACGTGGATCCTGGAGGATCGGCCAGGTCCCGAGACGGGAAGGTCTTACCCGCGTCCTCGTGATGCGATGGCAGGCAAGCCGCAATGTTCGCGCAGCTGCGCCCCGACTCCGTGCCCTGGCGGTCGGCGAGCCCTCTCCGGCGTGCTCTGCGCGAGCGGTTTTGTTGGCCACGTTTAGGGTGGGGGAGAACGGGGGCCCCGGCACTACTCAGCGCGGATGGGGGGGGGGGAAATTGCTGATGCTCAGGAGAGAGGGAATGGCTGGCTGGCTTGGACCCCGCGACGAGACGAGCGACCCCCACACCGCAACCTCGTTGACGACCTCCGTCTCCACTTGATCCGCGCGGAACTCAACTCAACTCCGACTGAACTGAACTCAAACCAACTCAACTGAACTCAACTGACTCAAACCCAACTCAAACTGCAACCAACCATCAACAACTGAGTCGCCTTATGCTTGCGTCTTTATAGGCCCAGGGGAGCTATATGCAAATATTCGGATCAAAACGTGATTGGAGGCGGGCCACGCCACCTCTGTTCAGCCATTGGTGCGGCAAAAAGGGGGCGTGAAGACTTTTTGATCCGAATTTCTCCCTCGGAAAGGCGCCATTCGCGTCGCGGGCTCGATGCGTTCGGTCCAATCGCCGAACGGGCCCTAGAGAGCCGACGTTCATGTTCACAGGTGGTGCGGTTGATGGTTGGAGAAGGAGATAGGCGAAGGTGGTGGGGGTTTTCTGTGGTGGTTTGGTGTTGCGGGCGTCGTTTGGGAATGGTGGTGAAGCGATGTTTGCGGGATGGAGTTGTGAAGGTAAAGGTAGTGGCTGTTTGTGTTGTTGCGGCTTAATGGTCGAAAATAACAATAGAGAAAGAAAAATGGCTAACTCAAAGCGTCGCAGCCCGGATGATACACACATATTCCTCTATACAACGGGTTTGGGCGAACTACACATGAACTTACCGATATATCTCACCTGAGGACTCTTTATGGTGTAATGCGAATTTCCACAACCGTAACTACCCTCCCCTTTTTACAGACTCGTCCCGAGTCGTCAAATTCTCATGTACCATCATGTGTAGTTCTCCCCTAGTACGTTTTACCTTCGATCCTGAGTGCGACATTCAGTGTATTCGTGTCCCCAAATAATAACCTACGCTGAGTAACTAACTAAACAACCCACTCATACAGACGACTTAAATAAATTGCCGGCGCTGAGACATACATGCCGGGGGCGCACTCATATTTCAGTACATAACTTACACCTTAACCTTATAAATTTTACACTACTCCATGGCCCAGGATCAATGGACTCTGCAGGAAAATGGTAAAAGTCAACCGGCGCATGGCTGCCACTGCAGGCCCGTGTTGTAGCTGCCAGGACAGTTCTTGCAACTTCCCCGACGATCCTGGGCACATGGCAATGACAAGGGGGGGCAAAATGCAGCACAGAACAGGGGCAAAAGAACCGCGGGTACAGCATGGCATGGCAAGGTGAGCAGGCATACACAGCCTGCAGAAGGCCGTTGCAGGCAAACACAGCCGGCAGACGATCCGACCGGCACAGGCTTGCAGAAAACAGCTGCAGACGATCCGGCTGGTACAGGCTCGCAGCAAAAGCCAGCCGATGAAGTTGGCCGGCCTTTGCCGTGCAGTGCAGTTTGATGGAGGGAGTGCGTGGGTGCTGGCCATCCAGAAGGCGGGCTCGGACCTACCTACCTGTCTCCTCCCACCTATCGCCTTTGCCTGTCACTGTACCTACCACTCCCTTTTTGTAAAAACCAATTTAGCCCCAATTTTTTTTTTTTTTTTTGCTCTTCCCACTATAATTCGTCCCTAACCCTTTATGTCTTTGTTCGGCTAACCTATCTGTCACCTAGCCAACTCACCCCCACGCTCCTTCATGGAGGGGAACGAGGGAGAGCTAGCGTCTGTGTCGAGGCCTAACTCAAGCCCAAGATGGCCTCCTCGGACTTCAGCGATCTAACCAAAGTGGGTCAGCGGCCACAACGTGAGCGAAGGGATGGATGGTGCGGAGGGGTACACTTCCTATCTACCCATCCATTTAACTGTTAATCTCCCTGGGGCTTTCAACAAGCGCCTCTCGCTTAAACTATTGGTTCTATCACCCAGATTCCCGTCGCTGTGTTTGGTGTCTCGCAATTTTTGGCCTTGCCACAATTTTCCTTCCGTGCCCTCACACGGTCTCATGGCTGGGACGCGGGTTCCTTGGCAGGAACTACCCTCTGCCGATTTCTCCAGCTATGGCACCCCGGCACTACACTGCTCCGAGCCTACCAGCTCCTAAAACCGGGGAGTGCCCTCCCTGGCGGCTCCCCTGAAACGCTCACGTGGAGGCTGGCGCCCGGGCCCTTCCGAGGGTGCCCGTGCCACGCACTGCCCACGCGGCCTATGGCGCCCGGGCCCCGCATCAGCGGGTCACCCGTGCCCACTACACTATCCCGGCCCCATGGGCCCTTGGCCTATCACGGCCGACTAGCCCGGTGCCGGGGTACCCACTCAGCGATACTCACCGTTCGTAGCCACGCTCCGCCGCGTCAACAGGGCTCCTGCACCCTCCAAATGGGTATCGAGCCTACATTCCCACCACAACAAAACGACTTCCATTTTGTAAATTTGACTAACCAGCAAATCACTCTACACTGACCCGGGGTTGATCTCCATCTTGCATCACGTAAGGGATTGATAGTGGGTTTAAAACGCCCGGTAAATAATCCTAACCGTCGAAGCCGACGATAACTCCGCTCGGTTATCTCTGCAGCACGGAACGAACCGCTTGAGCGGTTCGTGTCCGAAGTCGACCTGCGGCGAGGTACGATCGCCCGGTCGACCACTCGCGCAGGTACTTAGGTAGGTCGAATTTGGCGAGCAACCCTATCCTGGCGGGTGGGCAATTGGCACGATCGTGGTGAGGTTAAACCCCCACCGTGACTGGCTCCGGGTGGTAGTTCCCGGAGGTCACGACTGAATTGTCCGTTCCGGTGGGCGAGGCGGCCGCTTGGCTACACCGGTCGATCGCACGCCGGGGCGCGAATTCGCAACAATATATATATATATATATATATAATATATATATATATATATATATATATATATATATATATATATATATATATAACATACGATATTATCACAGCTACCTATGATCACGCGACAGTATATACGGCTATAGAAAGGAGCAAATGGCGAAAAAACTAACGTGACTCAAGTAATTATTTTTGTTTGGGAGGAGAAAGTGTATCTATGTCCAGCCACGAATGCCACCTTTTATGATGTACTACATAAACAGCGTTTATCCATGTTGTTTGTGTTCCTGTTAGAGCATAATAAAATTAATTGCATAAGTGTTGGTAGTATGCAGGGTCAGATATTGGGCACAAAAAAAATTAAAAACCCACATTCCTGCGAGGAGGGGGCGGGGGTGGAAACGACACAATTTTCGCCTGTACACATGCCAGTGCAAGTGGTTTACTGACCCCCTGCTGCAGATAGGGGATTATTAGCCATGGCACAAAATATAGTTAGTTGTCCCACCTCCCCCTTGTCCCACCCCACCCCCTCTCCTCCCCTCAGACTGCTCCCAAAGGGAGTGGGTGTTTCTAGTCCTTGTAATCATTTGCTGAAGCATACCTTTTAACAGAACATCACATACTTCAGGGAGCAAATGGGGTAAAGAGGTTCACTCTCATCTGTGCATATTGAACATTATGGCACTAACAACAGCTTTGGTTTCTATGATTCCACCTCAATCCCATAACCTATTCCATCATTAATGAAAAGTAAGCACCCACAATACTCCCTCAAAGGTAAAACATGTTTTGGAAGTTTATAATCGCTTTGTAATTTGTTTGCCAAAGTAACATCACAGCTCTGAAGTCAATAATCATTCACAATTGAACACCAGGCAAACCAAATAACTCAAAACCACGGGTGAACAATTTTAAGTAAAAGGGTGCCACCATTCATGCAGCGAATTCATATTTCATGAAATACTCAAAATGATGGCAAAGAAAATAACTTCACAGTTCTTCCAATCACTGCAAACCTTTTTCGGTGGCAGCGTGGTTTAATTAATACTCAAAGCCCAACCTAGACAGCTGTCATGTTCGTTTGCATTGCCAGATATTTGTTTCTGGTCATCTCTATTTTGTACCCGTCCATCCACAATAACTATGTACATCATAAACTCCCACCCTAGTGCTTTTCAAGCAGGGTTTTACATCACAAAATGCACAGTCTCTGAGGAGACCATTAAGCTAGCCACCCTTGTATTTGTGCGTGGATGTTAAAATTCCACAATCGCGTGAAAAGAACAATCCAACAATGTGCAGCACTACTCTGGAGAAATTCTCAATTGCTGCCCTGTTTGAGGTCCACTCCTGCATCAATCACTGTGCAATGCAGTTGCATCCTATTCAGGGTAAATTATCAACTATGGAAAAATTAATGACCCCTCTACCCTCCACCAAGGGGTATAAAGCAACGACATAATTTCTTATCTCCTTATGCAAGCACAACGAATGCAATCTTAGTAAACACAAAAAAGCTAAATCACAACATGTTCGAGGTTTTCTCAAAGTACTCATTTCAAGTCCATTGCTTCCCTCGCCAATATTGACCCACTCCGATCCAGTCGCCATCAGGACCTGGCCTTGTGCACTGCATAGGCCACAACACTGGCGAGGCCCACCACCACTCCACCCACAATGGCCATTCCTACCAAAGCATCTGAAGGAGGGAAAATAGGTCTTGTTGAATTTAACACTCAGTTTGTCATGAAACAAGGCAAACTTAAAGAAAAGGACAAACATTTCAAATGTATCAGAAGCATTAAGACAACACAAAGGTTATTTTGCTGGACATAAAAAAAAAATTGTATCAGATGTGCATGAGGAGAAAGATTTGATACAGAAAAAAAAAAGAGTAGAAGGGTAGAAATTAACATGTGCCAATAACTTTTTGGATGTTTTGACAACCGTGCATAAATCGTGCCAATGTAAACCAATCAAAGCGTGAGTTCTACCTTTCTCCATGGTTTTCTTTACAAGTCGTTGCAAGTCCAGAGCCTGTTTGTTTGTTGGCTCATTCTTCAATAGAGTTTTCACGCATTTCAGTGATTTCTCATACTCCTGAAGACGAGGAAGAACTCAGGTGACCCACTAATTGATGGAGCTTCTTTGACATGTAAAGATGGGCTTACACGTCCCAACACATGTACAGCATGTCTCTGAGGATCAACACAGTTTTGTTCTACACAAGACACAATGTAGACATTGGCAGATTTTACAAAAAAAAAGATCTGTCCCTGAACCCAAAGCAGCTGAACACTGCCCCCTGTACCTTCATATATTGCCCAATATCATTTATCCACTGGCCAAAAGCACAGACATGTCATGGTGAAGTATAACATGTCTGATTTAAAATTATACAGCATACTCCAACCCTCAAATCCACATACTGTATGCGCGCACACACACACACACACACACACACACACACACACACACACACACACACACATACCCGACATGTCGTTTCGCCGAAGGACCAATTAGATGTCCTGTTTGCCAAATTTACCCATGCAAAGAGTTATTTAACGCCTACCCCCAACCCCCTCCCCGTCCTCACATACCGCTCCCCCCCCCTCTTCTGGGGGGAAGAGGGGGGAGCACAAATTTACCAGTGCGGAGAGTGCTTTAAACTCAGCGATACCCAGGTAAAAAGGAATTGTAATTCCTTTTGCCACCACCACCACCACCAGGTGGCGTGACATGGAACACATTCACATAGATAATTTATGCCCCCACCCTCCACACACACACCTGCGTAAGGCTGTCACCACATAACCTCCGCTAGCGCCCACACAAAGTTGTATTTGTACACCAATTTGGAGTTTGTAACTTAAAAGAGGTGGCCGTGTATAGAACACATAGAACGAGAGAGAGAGAGAGAGAGTTTTTGCCTTTTATGGGTTTACTAGTGGGATATGCTTACACATTGTAAACAATAATGAACAGTGCTTCCCCATTGTTTCAGGTCGCTAACCTGCATTTTTTTTCTTCATTTATTTGTTTATATTTTCATTTGCAGATGCTTTCCGGTGGTTCTGTGATTTTCCCCGGTGTATCGACTTCATTGTCCGTCGGCATGCAAAAT
>CM068960.1:42906345-42919429 GCA_035128595.1 Eptatretus atami | reverse complement strand
ACTCCTCAACGACCCCACTGTACTGTTCGGAGGTCTTTCGTACTTTTAGTGGGACCGAATGGAAAAGCAGGCGAGAAGACGCAGACAAATATGACTCCATTCTTGTTGGGGTTGACAAAAGCTACCATTGAGCGATGACTTTTGCGCCGCCTCGTTTCGCAGAGTGCCATTGCTGACTATGCATGAATCCGGAAGACGTACGTGGTTTGGAAGGCAGTTGTAATTTTATGCAGTTGGTGCAAGGTTCCAATTTAAAAAAAATGCCGTCAACCATGTGCTTTTAGTGGCAGCATTTGCAACAGATTCTGTTCCTAGCCTTCACGACAAGTACACCAATTGTTGTTCTGGCAGATGAAACTGGTAGACGTATGATAGTGATGCGAATGCGATTGCAGTCGTATTCAAAAACCTCAGCATTGCTCCTGGGGCACTGAGGTATTATCGCTCCAGGTGGTTTGGACTTCATCAGTCTGTCGAATGGGTTTGCGATTCATTTCTTATGATTGCACAATCAGCCTGTTGTCATATGTATTTAACAAAATTTTACAGACTGACGTTGGTGCAGCCCCACATTGATCATGAGCGGCAAAACTTCCGCCTGAAATACGGGCTGGCATGAGACAATCCACCGGTATTAACTCGTATTGTCCAACGAGTCATAGTGGGTTCCATTAATCGCGCCGTCAGGGTACATAGGATATGCATCATCTTCATTGCTTGTTTCGGCCCGAAAAGTGCTTCGGATAATCCTTACTGCAGTTTGCCGGTCCAACATACATAGCAGACTCGGATCAGACCTCCGGCAAGGCCATGTACCATACAAAGATCTTATGACCTCGCTACAAAGAGGTTCAGGTGTTAGCACTCGGGATTTCCGGCATTATTATTTTATCAATATCTTCCCGTTTACCCTCAATTTGGATCATTTGATAGAATTAACAGTAAATGCAGTGGGGTAATCCTCGTTTCTGAATTCGGATACATACACGTACGCAACAACCACGCCAAGCACGTGCTTCTGTGATATCATCAGAAGTTCAGTGAGGTGGTGTTTAATATACCTTCTGCGCCACAACATCTGGTCTGATGTTCGAGTTTTCTGACCTGCAGGTAGGTTGGCCACTAAAGCCAGGTGTTTCGGGGTTGCATGTGAAGATCAAGAAAATATCTGGCTTTCCGAAATTTGCCGACATAATGGCAATAGCGTCCTGGAATCTGCTGTAAGGCACGTGGCGAACCTTGAAATGATGACGGCAAAATGACAATTTGCCGCATTTGTCAGGACTGCGTTTGTATTGTCTAGCAGTCCTTGATACAAATGCCACTCTGATGGTTATCTGATGAGTTCGCTCCGCAGAAGCTCCAAGCGGGCAGCCTCGTCATGGACGTAAGCATCCGACTACATACTGTTGGAACAATTTCCCGCCGTTAGAAAAGTGGTGAATTCAAGCCCGCGATGCAGGCAGGATGAGCGTAAAATGAGAGGCGAGGTGTGAGCTGTGTCGCTTTTGTTTTGTTTATGCCGGTAGTTATTAGCTGCCAGCGAGATCACCACGGGGGAAAAAGACAGGATAGACCATGGCGCGTTATATTTCTGACATGTAGAATTTTTCTGGGTGGGCTGATTTCGAGGTATGAACAACGATTCTCTATTGAACTGGTGATGAGCACCATCGTCACCCCCCCTTTCCCATACAAAACCACAGCATGCCACTTCATCATGGCTCGGATGCATTATTATACCGGCGCTGATCTCTCCCTTTTTATTGGTGAGTATTTGGCAGGATCACTATTGTTCTGAATCGCCGACTCAACGGCGTCCTTCTCCACCTGCAAACATATGTTCGTAGGCCATCGCGGAATGGGCTATTGCGTTGTATGACATCAATCAATAAATTCATCGTATCACGCCTGCGGTTGTGATTTTCCGGATACCTCAGCCGTGTTCTGCTGGCCTGATGACCTTTTAGTGATTATAGATAGGATTTCTCCCTCTCACTTTGCGTGGTAGATTCTGCCATGCAAACGAAAAAGTGTACGGCCCTCTTCCTGGAGGATACACTAACTGTGCCCCAAATGAAGCAACATGACGAGGTCAGCTGGTGTTACTGCCTATATATTGTCCTGGAAGTTTTTAGATTGTTCATCACCGCTACATAATAGGATCATTCATTCCTCTGATATTTTTTGGCAACTGAACCTTCCCGTTATGACAGCAGTGCGTCTCCCATCTGAATCGGATGGGCACCACATTCTCACAGAGTCCGCATAAGCCAATCCGTTGCTTTGGAGGATGTTGTGGCCCTGTCTCAGCTGCAGCCTGCACATTGCTGGTGTCCGACGTTTTTAGAGCATCCGGCCGATTAAGGATAACGCGTTACTTGGCATGATGCATTGACGGATGTTGAGGAAAAATGTTATGATTTCGGTGGACTCTTTACGCTGGCTCAGCTGGGGTGACGTCACACGTCGCCATGATAAAACGATTATTAGTTGACTATTGCCACTATTTTGTGCGTTGACACTCTTACAGGTACGAAATTTCTTTCAGTCCAGGTCACAGTACCGAGAAAAACGGACGCGACGCTAGGAAGCACAAATTGTCCTTCAGTATTTAATATATAGATAGAAAGGATACTGTACAAGTTTCGGTTACATTTTTTCAAATTCAACATTCTGACGGGTAGTCAGCAATGTGCAAAGAGGGTTTTACATTGCAGACGCTATTTCAAGGAGTCGGAATTACACCGCTTCGCGGGGTACGCGTCTGTCGACGCATAGAACTTAATGACGTCATCGAATGACCGTTGGATTCATGACGTCCTTCACGCCTCTTCAGCGGTGACGTCACACTCGCATGTAACGAATGTAAAAACGAAAAGTGTTTATTTGCGCTTCAGAGTTGAAAGTTGCTGATGCCACGTGTTCGATGTCACAGGTACGTTTCTTTCAATTCAGGTTCACAGTACGAGGAAAAACGTGATTGGACCGACATAGGAGGAGCCACCAAAATTGGGTCTTCAGTATTAATATAATGATGATGGAGTTCGTTCTGACGAGGGACATCTGCAAAAGCGTCCTAACCAGCGCACAGATCGAACTATACATACTTCCTTACTTAGCAACGGACCGTGTGTTTGTTTTGTCAGTACTACCTACATCTGATGATAAATTCAGATTTGTTACATAGATCAGCAGGCCCCATTAATGTATTGGGTGTCTTAATCTTTCAGCTTATTCAGGTTTCAGTTCGATCTGTGACCGCTACAGGTACCATGTAAACCTGTACTAACTGTTCCATGTCGTTTCGGCGACGGGTTAGAACCTTGTCTCCCCACCAGGTTTTTGGTGAGGAGTGGTGTTTGGATATGGACCCAGCGGAATTAAAACAAAATCTGTCATAAAGGGCGGTAGTGATGCCCCTTTGAGACCATGACGGCCATCCATATTCTAGGCCCAACTGTGTTCTGGGACTCTCCTGCAGTTGGGTTATTTTTTTTATTAGAGTTGGTGGTAGGATTTGCACCCGGCCGTCGGTAAAACCTTCATTTCCGCAAAACAACACAAAACGCAAAAAAATCTGAAACCCACTCCGTGGAAGTAACTCCTGTGCGCTCCTTCGCAGGGCAGCTCACGGATGACCGGATGGGCGAAAAGCCTCGGACCCCCCAATCTTTGCATGGATAGAGGGAAACACGGTTGGTAACATCCCGGGTCAGATTGCGGCGAGAGTGATGTCGGATGGTGCTGAAGGTTCGTCCACCAGACGCCGCGTCGCCTGGTTAACCTGGCGGTCCCTTCGGTGGGGGCCTGGAAGTCCTATCCCTAAGAGAGGATGATCACCTGTCTCTCTGTTATCATCTGAGCTCAAGCGTTGATGACATCGGATGCAGCGTTCTCTTCTTAGTTCGGAGACCGATTGCGCGAGATCGAATGGTGTGGGTGGTTACACCTTACTATTGGGTCTGGTCGCTCTGGTTACCTACCCAAGGAGTTGCTTAGCTGTTCCAATACGCTGACCCCAATGATAATTGAGGTAACACCGCTGGGGTTCAACGAGCGTTATGATGATTATAGCGATTCGTCACTTCTGCTAGGTAGTCATTTCCCTGTCTCTGTTATGTCCTACTGATGCGCTTGATCTCACCGTGAAGGTGCATTCACGCCACGCTCGGTCCTGGTTATCAGTGCCCACGCGAGACTACACTTTTAGTCTTGGGGGTCACTGTCTGACTAGAATTGGGATGGTTTGCAGTGGTGGCCTTGGTGAATGACAAAATGCACTAAGTTTTCCTTGACTTGCCAAGAAGTCATGGACTTAGGTGTGCTGGTTATTGTTTCAGCGTCCAAGCTCATCGCTGACTGTATTCCAGACGCTGCGCTGTGGCAAAGGAGATTGACCATTGTTCCTCATTGACGCGTCGTTGGAGGATATCCAGAACTGCAGTGGTACGGAGTTCAGTTCCTCTAATACGTGACCACATGGCTTGTGTTGACTCTAAACATGACTTAGAATCCTCAGGAGGAATGGTACCATCCAGCCTAGGCTGGATGTTGGCAGCTCAGGTGAAGAGAGAGTAGCTGAGAGTTTGGCGAACAGCTGAGTGGACACTTGGGGTCTGGTGTGCATTTGGGGTCGGTAGAGTCTTGAGCTAGCTTCAAGACGACGTCCTTCAGATGTTGCCGGTGGAGGTTTGGACTGCCCGCAGGGACAAAGAAGCAGTTTTGTCTTCTCAAGGGACACGCGATACCATTGGACCAGAGTCGCCAGGCCAACTGAATGGCAGAGCTGAGCTGTTCAGGGAGCGAGGCGTAAAACGTCACGTTGCACTGAGGTGGACAAAGGCGAGGCGCATGTGCGAGGCTAATCTGTAGGGGTAGAGCATCACCTCGTGGACAGGGTTCTCGTCCCGCCTTACAGGGAATTCGGTGCATTGCGTTCATCCACCTTGTTGCACTGCAGTTAGAGCAGAGAGTGTAGGCTCTTGACAGAAGGAAGTTGAAGTGAAGGCCCGCTGGGGTCATTAGGTTGTACCAGGCTGATCCCCCAGCTGTCGAGTTGGACGTCAAGGTGTTAGCCAGTCCCTGTGCTGACCTCGACTCAACTTGTGGTCACCTTCCTGTGGAAACACGGGTGCGGTGAACCAGTTGAACGGGGCAAGACATCCAGGGATCTGTGCCATCCATGTGAATACTTCTCAAGGCTGGTGGAAAATGCTGCACTCGTGTCGTTGCATGCAGTTTTGTGCCTCCTGCCTGGAACACTGGCATGTCATCCCAACCATTGGAAAGCAGGCCTTGTTGTTCCTCCTCTGGAAAGGAAGGGTGATCGCGCAGAGCTGCAACATACCGGGGTAAGCGCTGCCTCTCTCAGTGCCGGGCAAGGTTCTTGCTCGGATCTAAATTCTTGATTAGGGTTCGCCACCATCTGCTTGAGACCCAGACGTCCAGAGCGTCAGGCTTTAACCAAGAGTCAACGAATTGACCGCTTCCTTGCTCTTCGTGTTTCCTCACACGAACGCAAGACGAGAGTTCGGCAGGGCTGCTTCAGCTATGTTGATCTCTGTAACTTTCGATTCAGTGAATCGGATGTGCTCTGAGATTTCTTCTGGGTCAGTAGTTCCACACTGTGACGATCAACTCTACTGTTGAATCTCATGTGTTGGACCATCTCTGACTTATATTTCCAGTTGTACTGGAGTTCGTCAGGGTGTGTACTGGCCCCCACACTTTTCAGCACTGTTGACTGCGGTTTTAGGCAGGATGACCGAGAAGGCAGATCAAGCTGCGTGCATCGTTGGATAGTCAAGATCTGGACCTTGATTTTCGCGATGATGCAGTCATCTTTGCAGAGACTTTAGTAATCCTTATGCTCTCGAGGTTCTGAATGAGGGTCGGAGCCGCTGGGATTACGATGTTTCGTGGGTCAAAACTAAGATCCAGGCTTTCGGTGACATCTTGGAATGTGCTTTGCTGTCGCTGTGGCTGTTTGTGGTGAGGATGTTAGAGGTCGTGGAGATTACTGATTGGATTGATATTCATGTCTCTGCTGGCTGTGAGTCAGAGTCAATAGACGCTCTGGGTTCGGCCTGGGAGTCATGGATTCACTGGATCATGGGTTGTGGCGCTGCCTTTTGGTCACTGTGTGGAGGACGAACGTAGTCCGAGTCTTCAGGTCCTTGTACTTCCAGTCTGTCTCTATGGAATGCGAGACTTGGACTCTGCCCAGGATCTGTAGCACTAATCTTAATTCCTTTGGGTACCAGGTCCTTCGGAGTAATCCTTGTGCTTATCGCTGGTCGGATTTTGTTGATCAGACGATGCGGTGCTGAGAAGACTCGGATGAGTTTGTTAGCCTTGCATAGTCTGAGTGAGCAGTCGTGCGCTTTGGACAATGTGGCTCGTTTTCCTGGTGCTGATCCTGCTCACCAGATTCTCTCAGCGAGGAGTCTACTGATGAGGTTTTTTCCAGAACCACGTGCCGGTGTTGCAGCAGGTTGACCATATCTCAAGGAGATTGGGGATGGGTTTTGGATGGCCAGACGCAGGCCCCTGGTTAGTACCGGCGGAAAGTGGACGCAGCGACGTGCTGTTCTGGCACATGCTCCCATACCTGACCTGACCTTATCCTTTCCGGTGGTCTCAGGGATGAGGGGGGTAGTGGGGGGATGCAAGTTATCAATGTAAATGTGTATTGTGTAGCGTCGCCTCAAGGTGGGGGAGGGTATTATAAATCTCCACCATTTACAGTGCATTCTTTCTGTCCCCACGTTGTTCAGTACAGTTTTGTGCTTGCGTATGGCAGCTTGGCTGTCGGGTAGCTATCATTTCTTGGAAGCAGTACACGCAGAAGGATGACAGTCTGAGTCAACCCCACCTCGTATTAATTCAGTGGCCCACAGGGCTCGAACTCAGGACCCTAAGATCCCAAGCCAGCCACCCGAACCACGAAGCCAACAGTAGGCTTACAGTGCAGTGAAGTGAAGAACGTGCTGCATGCTTGTAACAAGATCACCCTTGTTCCAAGCATTGTGGGGCGTACTCTGCTGGTCTACCTAATACAACACACAGATGCAGGTCACTGTTTACTCCCCATTTTCATGTTCATTCATTGCCATGCTCATTGCGTCGGACTGTCAGCCAGTAG
The DNA here is from genome assembly GCA_035128595.1 of Eptatretus atami. Taxonomy (NCBI): domain Eukaryota; kingdom Metazoa; phylum Chordata; class Myxini; order Myxiniformes; family Myxinidae; genus Eptatretus; species Eptatretus atami. The sequence goes on along the minus strand of CM068960.1, from coordinate 42,912,282 downwards.
GTTTCCTTACAAACATCTTGTATCTCAATCAACAAACACGTCATGCTTACGCTATTTGAACCTGAACCATGATGCAGGTGTTCTGATGAGAGCATGAACAGACCTACCCGAATGCTATATGTGATATTGTTGGATTTTAACCTTTTGAGAATCATTATGGATTGATAATTAGGAGGAAACAAAACACTCTTAACATGATCACAAGTTCACAACAGTACATGGAGCGAACAAACCTTGAGCCTGAAGCTTCCAATCCCAATGAAAAATAAATAATCTCTTCGCTCATCTTCTGGAGAACCAGGAAGAAGCTCTAAAGTGAACCAGGAAGAAGATTTTCAATCAATACTCATCAAACATTTGCACCGAAAAGGAAACAGAGAATGTGACTGACTGAGCTGCAGCATCACGAGTCGCAGCATCAGTCGTACCTTCGAGCAAGAGTACACCGCGCCGGATGTCCATGGCGTACTTGCTGCGCACGAGACACCAAGCGTACTCGAACTGCGTTGCCTGGGAAACCGGACCCCGAGCCATCTCGCCGTTGAACTTCTTCTCAAACTTCTGAAGTCGGAGAACACAAAAAGCAAGGTCTGTTGGATCGAGTTCTGTTCACGTTTTGTGGAGATTTATCTATCTATAATCCCAGCAATCTGTGTGTGTGTCTGTCTGTGTGTGTCTGCGACGCTCGCTGTTTCTCGACAATCACTGGTCCGATCTCATTGAAACTTGCCAGGTTTATTGCTGGGACCTGAGTATGTGCCTTTTTCAAGGTTTGATATTAATCGGACAAAGTGGTTCCCAAGTTATGGCCATTTATTTACCAAACCAATGACAAGGACACGGTGCTATGACGTCACGATTGACGTCACAATTCTTTCTTTTTTTTCTTTTTTTGTATATAGTATATATTTTTTGCATGTACGGCAACGCACGTACGGCCAGGCACGTACGGGCACGCACGTACAGCCACGCACGTATGGGCCCGCATAGAGTAGATAGGATAGAGGATAGGATAATAATAGGATAGAGGATAGGATAGAGGATAGGATAGGGTAATAAAGGATAGAGTAGATAGGAAATGTGGCCCCCTTCGCACTATCCATCCCTTCGCTCTCCGTAGGCCGCTGGACCCACCTTGGTAGATTGCTGAATGGCGGGTCGTCACTGCTGCTCGTCCGTGCGTGCCGTACGCTGGCAACAAATAATACAAGAAAAAGAATTGTGACGTCAATGTGCACGTCAATACACGTTGACGTCATACAAGGAGCCTGTCCTGTCAAGTGGTTTGTAAATTACAATGGACCAAAACTTCAGATGTAATTCAGTAATACCACTTGGCGCGAATCCATTATTAAATCTTTACCAGGACCCCTAATGGCTTTCATGCAATAGGGGTAATTGGGGCAACAAAACTATGTTGAAAATGGTACTTGAGGCATAAAAAATGGATCCGGATCAAGATCTTCAACAAATCGAATCCAATACCTCTCTTCGTCAGACCCCAAGATGACCACTAGTTTCGGCAATCGGTCCACTAACTTTTTTTGATGATTATCCTGCTCTGCAATTTTTTTGGCTCTTCGATGTGAACGATCATCAATATTATCAGAATCTGATCCTCCACCAATTTCCTCATTCTGTCAGTTGAATCGAGTATGCTCTCTCCTTGGGATGGGCACCTCCTCCTCCACTACTCCGCTATTGATGCTATGAAAGCAAGGCCCTCAGTTCATTGGGATGCTTCTGCAATGAAGCTGAGCCGCCTAGACCGTTACCCACTCTCTTGTATTGGTAATCAACTTTTGGTCTTGCTACCCCTCGATCTCTTGTGCCTTCTTGTCTTTTGTGGTGCTTTGTGTGTGTGTCCCGACGATTTCCCACACCTGTCCACTTAATTGGAAAGGCCAGGTCATTGCTGGGGCCTGCTGCGATTCTGCGGTTTTCAAAAAAAGGGTTTGGATTTTAATTTCGGCAGAGCTGGCTCTGTGCCGGGACAAGTGGTTGCTCCAAGCTTAGGCCATTTATTTACCCAACCAATGAAGGACAACGGTTGCCTTATGACGTACGCATTGACGTCACAATTGAGTCACATTCTTTTTTTTCTTTTTTGGGCACGTACGGCCACGTCACGTACGACACGCACGTAGGACCCGCACTAGTTTTATAACTCTCGCTCGCGTGGCTGGCGAGAAAGCATGCGAGTATAACCCACTAATTAGTGATAAAGATCGGGAAATTAGTTTGTATTCACCGTGTCGATTTCAACAACAAATCAAGACATGATTAAATTACCGTTTGAGGTTTAACCTCACCATTAGATCATCGGATGCGATGGAATCACAGGATCATCTCCTCCATTTCCATCACACGAACTTTACGCCAAAACAGCTTTCAAAAAAATTCCTTCCTCACTCATTCGATCTGAAAATGTTTTTCCACACGTCATTCCTATTGGCGTTTTTTTTTTTCACTAAAACAATCAGCATTCAGTGTGAAAACAAAACAAAGAATCAATCAATACGTCTTACTTCCTCCATCATCTGAAAACTCAACGAAAAGGTGAAAGAATGCAAAAGAATAAAAAATGGAACGTTCACTAATACACGCCTATTATTTTTTCTCTGCTGCACCGCTCTTATATTTCGACGAAATACACACGGATATTTGGGGAAAATACAAAACGTAAGATGGTGGAGTAATGATAAACCGACAAGCGAATTGTTGTTAATTTTAAATGCCCTGAAGTAAATCGATGAGCGAGGGTTTCCGAAAAAAGACGACGAGGCTTGCTGTCAAACAATCAAGATTGGAAGAGCGCCCATCAAGTGCCTCGTCAGAATCAACTTAAAGCGAGCATCCCAATTAAACAGTCGATAAGGACGACTGGCTGTCAAGCGCATAGTATAGCTGATTGGTCACGGAACACGTCCTACGAAGCGCGCAGAACGCAACCCTTGACCCTGGATCCACACAAGCTCGGCTCCCCCGCCCTCTTCGTCGCTTGAATTCATCGAAATGTTGATTTAACGGTCTCAGTGCGGTCGTTTTCGGAAACCCGCTTATTAAACGGCACACGTGAAGTCTGCAGTCCACATCGTCAATTCCGCGTTAACAAATGATTAAAAAAATTTTAAAAAACATTCAACAATGTTTTCACAACTCAAAGGGTGAAAACGAAAAAGCGCCGACTGCCGTGCTCATGGGTCCGCATGCCGTGACTCGGATTCGACCGAGGTGCTGCGGCCAATCAAGCAGAGTTATAACATCTAACGATCACCGGCGAGCTACTGTGGAATGCCCGTGGTCGTCCGCTTTTAAGCCTTTACAATCTGCCGTTATATTAATTCCTTTTGAGGAGGCGATGTGTTAACAAATTTAAAACATACTAGTGATCATGCCCGTTCGTGCGTGCGCCCGTACGTGAAAAAAATAAATTGTGACCTCATAGCACCGGTGTCTGTCTTGGTTTGGTAATTAATAGGCATACTTTGGGAACACTGCCATTAATATCACCTTGAAGAAGGCAACATCCACAGGGGTCCGCAATATACTGGCAAGTTTTCAATTGATCGGAGCGTGGTTTGTCGAAGAATACATGCGGTCACAACACACACGAGAAACCACACACCACCACACACACACACCCACAGACACACACACACACACACACACACTAGTCACACATTGCTGGAATTATAGATAAGTGATAATTACTGCATATGTAAGTCTGCTTTAACGCACGCTTATTCGTTATGACGTCATGTCGGTTTCATGTGTTGAATTTTGATCCAATTTCCTTCAATGCAGGGATGCGGCGGCGGGTTCTTGGAGGGGTGGGTGGCGCGGTAGTCCCAGGTTGTGTGAATTCATTTGTGATCCTTCTTGGCCACCTTGGCTTGGGACTTCCGGTTGGAGGCCTGCATCGGAGGATAGAGTGGCTGTTCTTGGAATCTCTGGTAGCGTGAGCATGGGCACGATTGTCATGAGTTGTCTTTCTTACATGAAGTGAAGATAAAATGATGCTCGGCAGCCAAGCTCTGTCAGGAGTATGGTTAGTGGAGCTGGCTGGATGTCTGGCAGGACATGAGTTATTCAAAAATAATTCAGTTTTATATTTGGCATTACCTTACACTGTAGCTAACACAGTATAATGGTATTTGAAAATATAAGCTATTATAACCAGCATTCTTGTGTGGGTGGGGTGTGTGTTGTGGTGTGTGGTGTGTGTGGTGTTGTTGTGTGGTTGGGTGGTGTCTGTCTTCGTCTCGTTTCTGGTCTGTCTTGTTGTTGCCTGCGGCAGTGCCCATCTGATTGAACCTTGCCAGGAATATTCTGGGGGACCCGCGCGATGTGCCTTCAAGATTATTTAATCGGACGAGCAGTTCCCAACTTATGGCCATTATCTGTCGCCAATGACAGGACACGGTGCTATGAGTCACCAATGATGTCACAATTAATTTTTTTTTTTGCAACGATGCGTCATAATTCTTCTTCTTCTCGTTTGCTTATGAGTCCTTGCGACGCTGGGCTGAGTAGTGCCTTTTCGGGTTTGATATCGTCTTTTATCCTTTTCAGCTGTTTCCCAAGTCGTTTCCCCAAAGGTTTGAAGCTGATTTTTGTTTTCCTCCCAAGGCTTCGAATTTAATTGTTCAAATTATCTAATTAATCAGTTGAAATTTCCCAAGGGAAACGTGTGTTTCCCAGGGTCTCAAAGCTGTTTTTCCAAAAGTTTGAATTAATTGTTTACTTTGTGACCTTTGTGAACATTTACAGAGAGAGGGGCGAGAGAGGAGTGGGGACGAGATGGAGGGGGGAGAGAGAACGGCGGAGAGAGGGGGCGAGAGCCGGGGGGCAAGAGGGGGAGGGAGAGAGGGTGCAGAAGGGGGGCGTCACAAGCAAAGAGGGGGAGAGAGGACGGAGGCGAGAAGAGAGGCACGGAAGACGGGGATGAGTAGTGGGTGCGAGAAGAGAGGGGCGAGAGAGCAGGGGGAGAGAGAAGGGTGACGACTAGGGGGAAGAGGGGGGGCAAAGAGAAGGGGGGAGAGCTAGAGGGGCTAGAGAGGGCTGCACATACTGGCACGCCCTAAGGGCCCGCAGTAATAATAATTATCTATAATTCCAGGCACATCGCTGTGGCGTGCGGCGTGCGTGCGTGCGTACGTCATGTGTTCTTGTGATCACGTTTACTCGACGAACCACCGTGTGCCGATTAATTTGAAACTTGCCAGCTATATTGCTTGGGGACCTGAGTATGTGCCTTTTTCAAGGTTTGATATTAATCGACAAGTGGTTCCCAAGTTATGGCCATTTATTTACCAACCATGACATGACAGATTGCTGCCGTAGGCGTGGCGATGGGGAAGAGACCTCCAGCCGTGTTCCATTACGGGTTTACATGGCCGCGACGTAGCGGGAAACTTCCGGATAGTGTGATCTAGTCATTCTAAAATAATTTCTCGATTTCTATGCGCATTTATAGACTAAACAAGATGCCGCAGTATTCAGTCGTGGCATTTACGAGCAGCGAAGGAACGGCTGTGTGGTTGTTTGAGAGTTTGTTTCTTGGTTTTTTTCACTCGAGTTTGTTTTTTTCTTTCTTCTCACACGAACCAATAATAACGGGGGGAGAAGGTCAGCGCGTCCCCTGGATATCACAAATGACAAAGCAGGTCAAGGCCTGTCAGGCTTCCTGAGCCCCTGCCTCAACACCTGACCTTTATGATGCATGGAAAGCAAAGGCCCCTCAATGTTCCTGGGGTGATTCTGCATGAAGCTGAGAGCGATCTAGAACAATGTTACCCATTCTCTGTATTGATTCACGCTCCTTCTTTGGTCTTGCAGACACCGAGCCTGCCGATCCTCTTGTGGCTACTGTCCCATCCCAGAGGTTTTCTGTCTGCCAGAGTGACACCTATGCGTCTGCTCCAAGTTGCATCC
>CM068960.1:42868284-42879691 GCA_035128595.1 Eptatretus atami | reverse complement strand
TGTTTCCGATCATGCTGTCTCATGCCCGTTAGTGTGCTGAGCACAGTGTACAGTCCGTAGCAAACTTTGCTTCTCCATTGGGCGAGGGTATATCATCTGGTCCTTCTCTTCTCTTCTCCTTTTTGCTGTGTAATAATACGCCAACACTTTTCTGTCATGGTATTTTTACAGGTAAAATCACTACACTGTCAAATGATCCAAATGTGGGAAAGTATGGCAGTTGATGATGTTCTGGAAGGCTTCTGCTAGTTTTTCATGACATTCAGTGCTGGACAACATCAAAGGCCCACAATATGTTCAGTCAGACTCACCTGACTTCTTTCTTTAGATGCTGGGCATCCTCCATTGCTTAAGAGAATAGGAGCTTGTCCAAAATGGATTAGGTATGACAGAAACTGAATTGGTTCTGCAAACAAGGAGTTTGAGATTACGTTCTGAGCTCTTTGAATGTGATACTTTCCATCATCTTACTTACATTGTGCTTAGGTCAGGTCAGGTATGGGAGCATGTGCCAGAACAGCGCGTCGCTGCGTCCACTTTCCGCCGGTACTCCAGGGGCTTCCGTCTGGCCTTCCCCAGGCCGATGCCCAGGCCCATCCCATCTCCTTGAGATGCTGGTCAACCTGCTGCAACCACGAGGCACGTGGTCGGCCCATTGGCCTCCTCCACTCACGAGACTCCCTCGCTGAGAGAATCTGGTGGCAGGATCAGCGTCAGGAAAACGAGCCACATGTCCATACAGCCGCAACTGAGCTCACGGACCATGCAGGTAACAAATCTCATCCGAGTCTCTCTCAGCAACGCTCGTTGGATACAAAATCTGACCAGCGATAGCCAGGATTCTCCGAAGAGACCTGGTACCAAAGGAATTAAGTCTCCGTCTCAGATCCTTCGCAGAGTCCAAGTCTCGCATCCATAGAGCAAGACTGGAAGCACCAAGGACCTGAAGACTGGGACTTTCGTCCTCCACAGGTACCGGCAGCGCCACCCCATGATCCAGTGAATCCATGACTCCCAGGCCCGACCCAGACGTCTATTGACCTCTGACTCACAGCCAGCAGAGACATGAATATCACTGCCAGGTAAGTGAATCTCTCCACGACCTCAACATCCTCACCACAAACAGACACAGACAGGACAGCAGCATCCAAGATGTCATTGAAAGCCTGGATCTTAGTTTTGACCCAGGAAACCCGTAATCCAGCGGCTCTGACTCCTCATTCAGCACCTCGACGGCCCCAAAAGGATATCTAAAGTCTCCGCAAAGATGACTGCATCATCTGCGAAATCAAGGTCCGAGATCTTGACATTCCAAAAACGATGCACCGCAGCTTGATCTTTCCGACATCCTCCCTAAAATCCAGTCCATACAAGTGCTGAAAAGTGTGGGGCCAGTACACACCCCTGACGAACTCCAGTAACAACTGGAAATAAGTCAGAGATGGTACACCACACTTCACAGCACTCTCAGTACCAAAGTAGAGTTCAGACATCAGATCGATCAGTTTTGGTGGCACCCCACGAAGACAAAGAATCCTCGAGAGGGCATCCCGATTCACTGAATCGAACGCTTTACAGAGATCAACATAGGCTGCAAGCAGCCCCTGCCGAAACTCTCGTCTGCGTTCGGTGAGGACACGAAGAGCAAGGATACGGTCAATCGTTGACCTCTTTGGTGTAAAGCCTGACTGCTATGGACGCTGGTGCTCAAGCAGATGGTGGCGAAACCTATCAAGAATTATCGGCAAAGACCTTGCCCGGCACTGAGGGCAGCATCACCCTCGGTAGTTGTTGCAGTCTTGGCGATCACCCTTCCCTTTCCAGAGGGGACAACAAGGCCCCTCTTCCAATCAGTTGGGATGATGCCTGTGTTCCAGACAGAGCACAGAACTGCATGCAATGACACGAGTGCAGCATTTCCACCAGCCTTGAGAAGTTCAGCATGGATGCCACAGATCCCTGGAGCTTTACCCTGTTTCAACCGGTTCACCGCAGCCCGTGTTTCCACAAGCGAAGGTGGACCACAATTGATTGGAGGGTCAGCAACAGGGATTGTAACACCATTGACGTCCAATCGACAGCTGGTGGATCAGCTGGTACAACCGCTCAAAGTAACCGGCCCAGCGGGCCTTCACTTCAGACTCCTCTGTTAAGAGCCTACCACTCTCTGCTCTAACTGCAGTGCTCGAGGGATGGGCTTGGATGAACGCAATGCGCGAATTCCCCTGTAAGCGGGACGAGAATCACCTGTCCACAGGTGATGCTCTACCCCTCACAGATTCCTCGCACATAGGCCTCCTTGTCCACCCTTAGTGCACGTACAGTTTTACGCCTCAGCTCCCTGAACAGCTCAGCTCTGCATTCAGCCTGGCCCTGCGACTCTGGTCAATGGTATCCAGTGCCCTTGAGAGACAAAATTCTTCTTTGCCCTGCGGTGAGTTCCAAGACATCCACCGGCAACATCAAGGAAGGTGGCCTTGAAGTTAATCCATAACTCTTCAGGACCCCAAAGCACCCAGACCCCCAAATGTCCACTCAGCCTGTTCGCAAACTCCTCAGCTACTCTCTCATCCTTGAGCTTGCCAACATCCAGCCTAGGCTGGGATGGTACCATTCTCCAGGATTTAAGGTGCAGCTTTAAAGTTGCTACAACAAGCCGGTCGTCAGTATTGAGGAACTGAGCACTCCGGTAGACCCTGCAGTTCTGGATCATCCTCCAGCGACCGTCAACGAGGACATGGTCAATCTCCTTTACCACACCGCAGCGTTGGAATACCAAGTCCAGCGATGAGCTTGTGGGCGCTGAAACCATGAACCGGCCACCCTAATTCCATGACTTCTTGCAAAGTCAAGGAACTTAGTGCTATTCTGATTCATAGTTCCTGACCCATGGGGACCAACACACGTCTCATAACCATCCCTATCAGTTCCAGTCGATGCATTGAAATCCCCAAGACTATAAGTGTATCTCGTCTGGGGCACTGATCAACCACAGACTCGAGCATGGCGTAGAATGTGTCCTTCACGGTGAGGTCACTCGCCTCAGTCGGAGCATAGACAGAGACCAGGGAAATGACACCCAAGGAGTGACGAATCCTTAGTCTCATAATACGCTCGTTGACCGGTGTTACCTCAATTATCATTGGGGTAGCTTATTGGACACAGCTACAGCAACTCCTTGAGTATGATAACCATCAGAGCGACCAGACCAATAGTAGGTGTAACCACCCACCATTATCTGGGAGACAGGTGATCATCCTCTCTTAGGGATAGGACATTCCAGGCACCCACCCAAAGGGACCGCTCAGGTTAACCCAAGGAGACCGCCGTCTGGTGGACGACACCTCAGCACCACTCCGACACACTCTCCCGCAATCTGACCCAGGGAGGTTACCCCGTGGTTTCCCTCCTTTCATCAAAGATTGGGGTCCCGAAGGCTTTGCCCCAATCCCGTAATCCGGTGAGCTGCCCTGCGAAGGGAAGCTGCACAGGAGGTACTCCCACGGAGTGGGTTTTCAGATTTTTTTGCGTTGTGTGTTTTGCGGAATAAGGTTTTACAGTGGCCGGAGTGCAAATCCTGCACCAACCTCCTAATAAAAAGTAACCCAACTGCAGGAGGACATCCGCAGACACAGTTGGGCACTAGATATGGATGGCCGTTGGCTCACAAGGATCTCCTACGCCCTTTGACAGGTTTTGTTTTTAATACCTGCTGGGTGTCCATATCCAAACACCCTCCATATCCAAATTGTGCTTACCGGTCTATCATTTAGGGGATCTGTTTTCCCTTTTTGTGAATTGAAGTGATAATGGGAAACTTCAAAGAGGTACTGAATCTAGAAATTCCTCAGGACAGAAATACATTTGTTCTGGCCTCTCTGGAAGACTTGTAGATTGTCAGCTGTGGAGTTAGCCTTCCATGAGGATTGAGCAGGTTAGCTATTTAGTGCTATTGGTCTTCTCAAATGCCTTCTTCTTCTTTTGTATGCAACACAAGGCTGTGTGGTAGCATCATTGGCTGATGGAGCAGCTGTGCTGCTGATGCAATGCCCTCTATAGGTTAGAGTAGGAATTTGGAATTTGTTCAGGGTGCTGGCAATAGCTTGTCTACTCTTCGCGAAGGACACCATGGGATCTTTAATGTCCAACAACTACACACGCCTTCCCCAGACATGCCTCAAAGAGTAGGAATGGTGAACTATCTGAGGAAAGAGAACAGATGCTTGTTCGAATCAGTTCCAAAATCTGTTATATTTGTGAGGAATATTTGACGAGTCAGTGGTGATTAGAGAGGACTGCAAACCAGTCCAGTTAGCACACTTGTACTGCTACACATTTTGGCCTCTTGCCTCTTTTATGAAGGTGCTAAGCATATTTGAGGCTTTAATCACTGCACCGTCAGTTGATGCAAATTGGATATGTTGTTAGTTCGTACTTTGCCAGTTTCCCACCAGCTGGCATGTTGGCAATTGAAACCATCACAACATGTAGGAAGGGATAGTTGGAATTGGAGATTATGAATGAATCCATATCTGTGGAAACAGTCATTATGGGGGTTATCATTGGCGGGACAGTTGCCGACCAAATGGAGAAAGCATATGTTGTTGCAGAGAGGGACATAAAGTCAGATGTACAAACATTGGTCCAGGTGGATTTAAAAGGGGATGTGAACTGTTTGGGACAGAGCTGTTGACAAACATAGCCACATCACCACCAACTGTTGGTAGAAGATCTGTCGGTCCAGAGGAGTTTGTAGCCAAAAAGCAAGACTGTGGAGTTGGGGACCAAAGGGGAGACAAGAAACCCCTTAATAGGAAACAACGGTGAGGTAATTGAGCAAATGCCTTTAATATTTAAGAGCCACACAATAAGGAATGGTGAAGTCATGTGTTTATGAGCAAGAAGAAGAGGCACTTCATAATACTCAATAAGATTATTCCACAAGCGTTTTGTCTCATCAGGGTAGAGGTCACACGAATTTCGTTTTTTCACAGGAAGATAGCTTTACTAGACATAATTTTGGTGTATTATTGAATAAAAATAGCACATGTAAATTGAAATAAACTTTTATCATTGGGCAAGACTGTTAATTTCATTTTTAAAAATCACTGCAGACATAATTGTGCATGCTCTACCCAAGCTCAACAAGCTCAGATGAAAAATTTAGAAAATATACGATTGAGTTTATTCCCAAGCACTTGCTGCTGAGAACGTTCCATGTCACACATTGACTATACTCCGTGGATAATGCATTTTCTCTGCTAGTTACCCTATTCACACGACCTTCAATGGTGGATCCAAATATATCTGTGAACCAGTAGTTTCCAATAGATGCCCGTTCCCTCATCCTTTATCAAGTTCTCTGTGATATTGATTTTTATTTATTTATTGAATCACTCAGAACTGCCCCCATTTATCCACCTCTGACTGCCCTAGATGGTGTTGACATAACTTTTACCAGTTCATGTGGATTTGTAGTGTAGAAGCTAAGGTAATGGTAAGTGGAGATCGTTTACGTCATTCCTCTAATGGTAATATTAATAGCCGGTTTGTCGTTAATGTTAGTGTGACTTTAACTATAATTTCTCTTTGTCTCACTTAGATTCTGTTCATTCTTCCCTCCTTTCATTCTCCTCGTCCAGGATGACACGGGACTCCTTGTTTTCCAGCTCATTTCCTTCATACTTGTTATTCTCTCTTCCCTCCGTACCATGCAGAACTCCCTTACAGCAACAGGTAGCGCAAGTGAGAGGTCCCTGGTTCAATTGTTGGAGAAGGTGAAATCCAAAGCAAGTTACCTTACTTCAAAAATTCCTCTTTTTACCGAGCAGTACTTAAGAATTTGATTGTTCCTCAATTGACGGGTCCATTTCTGGGGTCACGATTCTACCTGTGTGGGTTGGAAGTTGTCCGCTCTTCTCGGATATTCTTTCCACCCGGTTACACTGTTTTCTATCTCATGGTGTGATTGATGTTTTGGCAGCAGATCCGACACTATAAACAAATTCACCCATCCAGGTATTTGCATATCACAGGTGAACGGCTATCCTCACCTCCATGGGCAACATTCTTTGCTCCCTTCTGCAGAAATTCATAATCAGCTGTCTATTAAATCTCATAATACATCATAGATTTATGTGAGGACTACGCTATACTAGAGTACTTTCTTCTTTGAATATGATACTGCACCACATTTTACTCTCAATTCAATATTATCCAAAAGTACAACAAATAGCAGTGGTAAATAATAATATGCTATAGTCATGTATAAAGCACAATGTGGCAGTAAATTCCATCAGACAGAATATATAAGAAGTGTATTGAAGGTGTGTGTGCACATTTAAATGTTTTAATGAACACGGGGGAGATTTGTGCCTCTCGAAACGAACACCCGTTCAATAAGCGGACTGGCAAGCGCTTTGTGATGGACAAACGCGCACAGACCCGTAAGGTCGTTAAAGCGACAATTAAATGCTCCATTGTGAACGTGACGCATTTGAAAACGCGAGGGAGAGATGAAAAAAGCAGGAGTGGGCGTTTCACGGGTCACTTCCCACGAACCGGGTCGCCTTTTATAAGGTTTCGCACCGTAGAGGCGTTTACTTCACGCAATCAACGGTGCGACGGAGGGCCCATTGTGCAGAGCAAAGGCGAGGAAATTAACATGATAATTCCAAATGCTTCGTTAACATTTCTGACAGCGATCCACTTCCCAATGCTGCCATCCAAATCTAGGGCATTGCAGTGTGCGTGTGTTCTGCAAAGACCGTTCGCAGCAGTCATACATCTACCTTTACACTATCTCGCGCAATATGTGATGTTGATCGCTTTGAATGAGATAAGACCAAAATAATGAAGAAATTTTTGCTTTGTGCGTCTTCCTATAACTGACTGACACCCCCTTCACTCCACATTAAGTCACTCCGACTCACCCGAATGAAGTCGAGACGGTTATGGTATTTATAAGAACTTTCCTCTGAAACCATTTTAACACTTGCAAAACGTTATAATATCCGTACTAGACAATCCGTGTTAATGCACAATTATTTTGAGTTCAAAGAAATGTAATAATTTCTGTTTAAGAGGAAATAGTCAATTGTTTTCATTCCAAAAATTAAACGGCAGGAAATAACGTATTCACAATCCTGAAACATAATACTTTCGTTTCATACTATCTAGTCTGTATCTACATACGAGTAAGTACAACGCAGACTAGTTAGTACGATGTGGACCATGCTTCCATGCATACTAGTTTGCAATATATATATATATATACTATATATATATATACTTTTTTGGGGGGGATTTGATGTACCATTCTTCTGACAGAGCATTGGGCCTGCCAAAACAGTTTCTTGGCAAGGATTATACTGGGTAGTTTGCCATTCATTGGTTTCCCAACGTTGTTTGTCTGTGCTCTATCCTTTTAAATGCTGAGTATCAAGTAACAAATCAGCACGTACCATTTTTAAAGTCTCCGGTCTGACTTGGCCAGGTTTTGAACCACCGAGTTATGAAGTGGCTTGTGAAGAGATTATAGTATATATATAATATATATATATATATATATATATATATATATATATATATATGATGAAGTGGATTGTGCTTGTATTATGCAAGCAGCTAAATAAATTAAATAAATCAAGAATGAGTGATCAGAATGAGCTCTTTAGTTAACAGTTTTAAAGGTACAGTAATTTTTATGTAAAAAAGAAAAAAAATTCAAAAATTAGAGAACAAAACCATTGTTCACATTTTATTGGGTTGATATGCAATGCTAAAGACAGAGTTTGTGATTCTAAGTTAAAGACAAACGTTAAGGCATGGAACTGGAACTTATAAACAAAAGTTGAAAAAAAACCGCAATTGTGATAGTCTTGTCACTTTTCCCACATCGCATGTTGTTATAGCAACAGAGCCAATGCGAGTTATCATCATGTTAAGTTAACATCCTTCCATTTCGATAAACTGATTGTTTTTAGATTTTAACAATTGTTTTAATCGACTGCTGGAGATAGTGATTCTTTGTCTGATCTGGGTTCAATAGGTGACTTTCGAAAAGACATAATTTGCCCCCATCATGCTGGGTGCACATGCGTAGAAACCTCTAGCAATGAAGTCCATTGGGCGGCCAAACTTTTCTCTTGCATGCCAGATAAGGACTGTAACATTAAAATGGCTCACAAAGCTGTGGAAAGAAGCCGAAAATACTTGGAAACGTACCTGCAAGAAAGGGGTGTGCTTCTGCACAATAAAAGATGTGGAGATCTTTCTGATAAACTCGCCTTTAAAGGCTGATATTTTGCAGCCCATACTGAAAAATGTCCGGACGATATGGGTCCATGCAAGGCCTATGGACTGGGGCATTCTACCCAACTTCCCTGATCATCCCTGTCAGTGAGTGCAGTTTGAAGCTTGCGAGATTACCTTGGGTGAACATGGCCAACTTCGTGATTTATTTAAGAGTATGCAATTGGAAAGCCGATGCCATGATTACCAACATTCAGGGAGACTTCCCAGAGGAAGACACCGTGTATGGTTGAGTTGCTTCTTAATACTGATGTGGTCATATCTCGGGCTGGTCTGTGCACAGGGTAAGTTCATAAATGATATTTACTATTAATCATGTTTGCTAGGAGGGGTGTGGGAGTGGGAGGTCAATGTGAATGGGCTACGAGTGCCATTCTAAATATATATTTTTGTTTGATTCTGGGGCCGCAAGAGAAATCATACGAGATCATTTTTGTATCGATTGGTAAAAGGAGGAGCATCTTTCCGTCCATTGTATGTGTATGTACTGTACGTGTGTTATATCCACTGCCTCTGCTCGTTTGTATTAACAGGAAATGGTAACAATTTGGCACCTCTCATTCACTGCTGCTATTTTTTTTTGTATACCTTGCAGGGGTGCAAATTAACGGCCGCCCGGTCGCCAATGGCGCTCTTTTGTGTGGGCGGGTACACAATACTGCCTTACTGCCCGGCTGGCGAATCACGGGTGATTTCTGTTATTTTGTACTATTTGTACTAGCTTCTCTACTAGTTTTTCAACTAGAACTACTGTTTTTGTCCGCATAAATCCGTAGAAATCACGGTAATTCTGCGGCGGCCATTTTGTTGTTTTTCATCTCGTTCCAAATCACGCGAGATTGCGCGAGATTTGCCGGTTTGGCGCGGTTCGGGCGCATTTTCCTCATGCCCAGGTTGGGCACAAAGGCGATAATCGCTAAACAGATAATTATCGAAGTTAACTTTTTTTATCGGAAGTTAACTTCCATTTATCGTTATCGGACCAGTTAACTTCCGATAACTCGATTTTTTCGTCCGATAATGTCCGTTAATTTTTTTGTCCGATAACATTTTAATCGTTTCCGGGTCGCATTTCGCCGAACTAATTAATTATCAAGGAGGAGAAAAATGTACATGATTATAGATTACGTACTTGTTTTACAAGATAATACTGAATCAGGCCGCCGCCTGAAGAAAAATGGAAGAAGAAGAAGAGGAGGAGGAAGAAGAAGAAGAAGAAGAAGAAGCCTTGCAATGGCGACTTCCTCAGCCATGCGGCTGCTCGGCTCTGCAGGTACTGGGTTCGGTCAAGGTTGGGAAACGTACAGATCGGTTAATTCAAACACAAGGACGGTCTAACCTTTGGCAGAGCGACGGACAATCGGACATGAGTGTTGAGGCGTGGAGATACCGTGCGCCATGTTTGTAACTGTTCTCGGTGTGTTTGAATTATCGGTGCCTTCCTGTTTGTGTGCGCAGCGTTCCGCGGACCTGTTCCGTTGCTCTTTCGGTAAGAATGGACATTAATTTGTTTGTTGGATTCACCATTGTGTCCTTGACCCGTCCCGTTAACCCCCCAATGCATGTTGGACTCCGTCCGGTTAACCGTGCTGTGTGTGTGTGTGTGTGTGTGTGTGTGTGTGTGTGTGTGTGTGTGCTGTGTGTGCTGTGTGTGTGTGTGTGCTGTGTGTGTGTGTGTGACGACTCATAGACTCTAAAAAGATGCAAAATGCTTATTTTATCCTTGGGTTTAGCATAAATAAGCCTTTTCTATGGGTTTTGAAGCTTTTTCCTTGTTTTTTTGAATTTGTGTTAAAAAGTAGTTATCGTTATCGGATTATCGTTAACTTCCGATAACTTTGTATTATAATTATCGTTATCGAAGTTAACTTTTTGGTTATCTGTGCCCAACACTGCCAGGTTGGTTAAATGAGTGAGGTTGGGTGAATGAGTGAGTTCGATGGGTGCGGTTCGGTGGATGAGTGAGTTTATATGTGATGTTGGTGGACGAGTAGTACCCCACCATTGTCCATCACCCACAACCCCCCCCCTCCACCCCATCGTCCATCACCCAACCCCCCCCACCCAACGTCCATCAGCCACAACCACCCCACACCACCCCATCACCCACAAAATGCCCCCCCCCCCAGCACTACTCACAACCCCCCTGCCCTCCCCCATCACCCACACAAAAAAGGTCTCCCCCCCCCCATCACCCACAACCTCCTCCTCCTGCATCACCCCCACCCCCACCCCACTCATCAAACTCGCTCATCCATCCATCCAACTCACTCATCCACCCAACTCCTCCATCAAACTCACTCATTCTGCAAACCTCCTCCATTAAACTCACTCATCCAACCAACCTCACTCATCAAATTCACTCATCCAACAACCTCATCATCAAATTCACTCATCCAACCAACCTCACTCATCAAATTCACTCATCCAACCAATCATCCTCAAACTCACTCATCCAACCAACCTCACTCATCAACCAACCTCATCATCCAACCAACCCTACTCATCCACCACCTCACTCATCCAACTCACTCATCCCAACCTCACTCATCAAACTCACTCATCCAACCAACCTCACTCATCACAACTCACTCATCCAACCAACCTCACTCATCAAACTCACTCATGCGAGTATATTAAAAGTGTTTGATATCAAATTTTTGACTTTTGTCTTTATTTATCGGGCCGGTAGAAATTCTGCTGGGCGGTACTTTTTCTAGTCACCGGCCCTGCTGGCCGGTGGATAAAAATGTTAATTTGCACCCATGCCTTGTCGAGGCTCATATGAGAGCGAACACACAACACTCAGCAAGAGGGGCGGGAGGGGGAGGACAAAACAATGGGGAACAGAAACATTAGGAGATCTGTGGAAGGGAGAGGAATGGAGCGGGGAACACTGAGAGTACAAGATGGACATTGCAGGGACTTTCAGGAAGGAAAGCAGGGAAATTGAAGGAGGTGGGTTTGGGTGGATTAACGGGGGTAGAAAAGATCGAGGTTTTGGATGAGAGATGATAAGAGGTGGTGGTGAGCAGCTGTTTTGAAGGCCTGGAGGGAAGAATGGTATTGAACAGAGTGAGGGAGTTTATTCCAA
>CM068960.1:42845236-42857464 GCA_035128595.1 Eptatretus atami | reverse complement strand
TTTCGGATCATTGGTATCTCCCGTGATGAGGCTGAGTCTTTGGGCCTCTCACCACCGCAGGCAGGTCGGTGGTCTTTCTGTTTTCTACCGTCTCCTCTCTGGTCTCGCGGCTAGCCACGAGGGGAGATACCAATGTGATTTGTTTTTCTGAAATTGAAATGAAAGTATTTGAGAAGGCACTTTCTTCCACATTAAGTGTACTTGTGTGTCATTATTATATGTATAGTTTGTACATTTTCTGTCAATGTAAGTCTGATTTTGAATTTTAAAAATGCTAATTAAAAACAAAAAATTTGATTATTTTTTCCTTAAAATTGAGATAGCATAAAAACTTGACCTGATTGAGCGAAAGAAATTAGATACATTTCTGAATTCAGCATGCAAAAACATTATAAGAACCGTTGAGAAAACCTAGACCTCTGAAAAAAATATTTCAAATGCAGCCCAGTGTTATCAGCCAGTGTCTACTTGGCAGCTCTGCTCAGCTGCACCTGATATGGTAAGTTCCATGTAAGTACGCATCGATCGAGGGCACGTGATCCCCCCCCCCCACTTGGTAATGCCGTCCACAGGTAAGGTATCACATGGAGTAGTGTAACCCTGCCAGGATTGGCAGTGCCAATTGGCGTTCATGGTTGGCGTTCATGGACGCAAGTGCTCCCCCTCATGGCAAGCCTCAAGCCGCGGGTCCGCAACTATATATATATATATGTGTATATATGTATGTATATATATTGAAGAAAGACCCACCCACATATCTCACCTGTGAATGGAGGGAATAGCCAATTGGCTCTCACCTAATCAAGTAAACCCAGGTGGCTAGGATTATATAAACAATTGACACCTCACACTCTCCTCGAGCTGAAGAAGCTCCATAAAGAAACCCACGAAGGCCTACACAAGGTAAGTGCTTTGCTGTTTCAAACCCTCCCCAGGAGTTCCTCCACAGCTATAAATATGTTCACACATAGTACACACATGAGAATCCCAATGCTATTCGCCCCCTCAGCTACCGGACTGGTTTCATCACTTATTGGTGAATCATCAGCGATAGCGCAGACAGCAATGCAGAGCAATGAGGCTCCCAAGCATGTACCACGGACAAACGTCAAAAGCAGTCAATATTGACTGTTTAAAAAAAATAAAAATGGCAATATTGACCTACAAACACCGTGGCCTACGAACATCAATCCCAATTGTTATGCGTATATTTAAAACCATCTCATCGGCAAAAGGGTTTCATTAGTATTACTAAAACAGCACTCAGTAGAGCGCATACCTCCACCAGGCTGAACAGTTTACTTTTTGTATCCCACTAATATGCCGGATCTGCATCGGACCTGCCTAAAAATCTAATCGGCTTGTTCTTGTCACCTACCCAATTCATCCACCTAGTTTTGTCCGAATCCATCGACAACCTTTTGAAATATCATGTTGTATGTCGTTTTTGCCCCAAACTCTCAATGGTGAAAAATCACTTTAAAAATTAAAAAAAATTCTCGTATCTGGATCCGAATCTTCACCAAAATATAATCAATTCGTCCTCATTACACACACCTAACCTGTCCTTCAAGTTTTGTCCGTGTCCGTCCATAACTTTTTGAGATATCGTGCTCACAGACAGACAAACAAACAAACAAACAAACAGTGGAGAATACATAACCTGGCCACCTTCGGTGATGGAGATAATTTTCCATCGGATTTTACTGTATTCCTTGAAATCGTGCAGAAGAATGAGAACCTGATCATTGTATCACGCTATACGGTATAATGTTGCTGGGTATAATGACTTCATTCTTGATAAATCGTTTTCGTCGGAACTAAGGCTGATACATCCCACGCTATTGTGTACACCTTTACAGGCAATGTGTCCATAATTCTGCAATGCAGAATGGCACATGCATGGCCTGACGTTCCGATATGGTTTCCAACCAATTTTGCTGCATCCCTTCGCAAAAAGTCCCACCAAGTGGTGTCAGACGAGAAAACAATATAGCCTCCAACGTGTTGCGATCTTTTGATCGATCGCACAGGCCGAAAATGAAAGACCCTGGCTCGCAGAGAAAAGACATGCGTCATGTGGCCCACAACGCAGACTCCCCACCATCCTCCTCCTGCACCCTCCGCAACTCCACTCCTGCCCTGAAACGAGGAGCGCTGCGGCCTGCGTTCCCCTAGATAATTATTCGTCTCCGGCGCTCGCTTCGCCTTTTTCATGGAAATATGCGACACGGCGCCGTTAATAGTGCCCAGCTCGAGCGGCCAAGGCCGGGCGGGCGTGCGCCGAGCAGATACGGAGGAGCCTTTCACGGCGCGCTCCGTGCGCGCTCCGTGCGCGCTCCTGATAGCGCGAACACGCAGCTGCCCCAAACGGACTGGCGCCCAAAAACGCGTTTACTTTCACATTTTCTGTCCAACAAAAGAAAGCCTTCTGCTTTCTCCCTCTGGACCTATTTATTTCTCTGCCATTTTTCATGCTGACGGTCTGTCGTGCCGAGCGTCCAACTCCCGTTCGTAGAGGTACGACAGCCAAATGGCAAGAATACACCTGACTCGTTGGTCCTTTTGCGCGTTTATATTTGCTCATTTGGTTCCATTTGTTTCGTCCAAGAAAATCGCAGCTAGTGCAATGGAGAGAACACTTGTTGCCCTTTCTGGGGAAATTGTGCAAGCAGAGAAGTGGCGCACACGCATTGTCTGGCAACCCATGGGTCACCTACATAGTACTCTGTGGGTTTGTCTCTTTCTGTCTTTCTAACCGCACATTTCTTCTTTCTTCCCCCTTCTTCCTACCCCTCTCGAGGCTCACTCAGTTAACCCTCGCAGTTGTTCTCTTCCTGGGGCCGTGATGGGACAGTGACATTGCAAGACCTGCCCGACGCATCCTCACCCACATGCATCAGCTGCCGGGATGCCGAGCGAAAGGCTTGGCTCCCATGGGCTTCTGCGGGCTCCCTCCCAGCACTCCCACTACAATTTCCCTCACATTTCCATGGTAATGAGAAGGTCTGATGAAAACATCTAGGACAACCCACACAGGTCCAGTCCGCTCGTTTTCTTTTTTTTCTGAGCTGATGCAAAACATGCACAAGTACAATACAGTTGTATTGAAATAAAAAAATATACACAGAAACACTTCGATCATTCAAGCACAATGTGGGTCACAAATTTTTATATAACGGTGATTTCTAACAGGTTCTTAATTTATTCTTATACGCTGAAACTATTACATGATACCGTAATTCAAAATAAAGGTGAAAATGTTGCATACAATGTTCCGTTATGTCATATCGAAGAGCCGTCCATTTGTTATAATCATTTCACCCTGTTTTTCATCCTGACATCCTGAATGTGGTTTTACCTAATGTTGTTTCGCACATGTTCCGTACGTAACTTCTCACAGACTCTCTATTTTACCTTTTACACTATATTTAGAATTATCTTCTTCTGGAAAATTTGTCTTCCACCTGTTCTTGGAGACAATGGCTGAATCGATCAGTATACGTATCATCATGGTGGAAACACCTTCCAACTTGTATCATCCATCTGCAGTATGCAGGCAGTTATAAGAAAACTTGAAATGCGTTTCCTAAAAGGAAATATTTCTTTAGCCACCCCCAGGTGCTGCCATCACCAAGATGAGAAATGATGTCTCACACTCATCGACTAATCCGAATTGTTCTACAAACCGTTACATTTGATCGCGTGACGGTTTCTCCTTTGTGGGCTAATCAACTTTTGAATCGGTAAAAACATCTCGGAAGAGGTGCTTAATTGTTGAACGAACACCTCAACTTCATGCACGGTGGCCAAGGCAGCTCTTAAGCCAAGCATGCAGTGCTTCCCTTGGGTAGTTAAAATCTCAGCAAGAATATTTACCTTCCACAGCGACCCGAGGAAGACTAATGACTTGTTCAAACGGATCTTGTCTTTGACGTTTGTCAGCTTGTATGACTAGAGTTGACCTTTCCTGGGACTGCATCTTAGAAAGCTTGTCCACAAGGCATCTGAGAAAACTTCTGGAAACAAGGTGTCTATGAAAGCTTGTCCACACGGCGTGGAAGCGATATGGTGTCATACCCAGAATTTTGTTTGACTTTGAATAATATGTTACATGCGGAGTTCCATAAATACTGGAAACGCGATACGCACAACAGCACAAGAAACTCCAACTTTTTGTTTTAAACTATATGTGTATAGGATTAATAAGAAAGTTGTTACCTCTGCCACCAAAGGTGAAGGAGATTATGTTTTCACCCCTCTCTGTCTGTTTGCTTGTTACTTGCAAAATCGAAGATTTTTCAAGTACACTGGTTAGTCGATTTTGTTATTGGGTATAATCGATCTAGTTGAAAAAAAAAATCTCAAAAAAATTTTTGAGATTTTTTTTTTCTACCCTTATTATATCAGTATTTAAAATGGCGATTTCAGTTAATACAATGGCGATTTCGATGAAACTTGGTTGGTAGGTTCATACCATGACCGAGTTGTGTGCAAATGAGAACCGTTGCTATGGACACCACCGTTGCCTAGCAACGGGACTTTGAAATTTTTGAAAAATCATAAAAAATTTATTTTTTCGAAAATCAAAAATCGGGCCACGAGGGACTGTGGGCAGTACATTCAGCCATATAGTCAAAAATTTCCAGCCGGATCCTATGAAAACTGTCGGAGAAGATAGACTTTGAATGAACCCTGGTCGAAAACAATAAAAAAACGAAGTTTGTTATATCTCAGAGACTGAGTCAGATATACATGAAACTGGTATGGTAGGTTCATGGTATGTCCTAGTTATGTGTGAGAAAGAACCGTTGCTATGGACCCCTCCGTTGCCTAGCAACGGCCGAAAAATCTCTAAATGTGGGGGTATTTTAACGAAAAAACAATCTGCAGCATTAACCCTTGAAGCTAGAATCATGAATTTTCTGGTGCTTAATCCTCAGGTCATTCCCCATCGAACGGGCCCATCGCGTCAGGTTCTATTGGGTAGGCGACTACCCATGTCCGCCTACCGGCTTGTTTGTCTGTTTGTCTGTCTGTGTGCAGGATATCTCAAAAAGTTGTGGCCGGATCCAGATGAAATTTGGTGGGCAGGTTGGGTGTGTGACAAGGACGAACTGATGAGATTTTGTTGAAGATCCGGATCCGGATCTAACTACTAGAATTATTTTGAACGAATTCTTCACCATTGAGCGATGGGGCTATACTAATACATAGCACGATATCTCAAAAAGTTGTGCACGGATTCGGATGAAACTTGGTGGACACTTTAGGTGTTTGACAAGGAAGAATTGTTTCAATTTTGGTGAAGATCCGAATCCGACTCTGGATACGATAATTTTTTTTTGTGGTTCTTCACCATTGAGAGATAGGGCTAAACTAATACATAGCACGATATCTCAAAAACGTTGTGGACGGATTCGGATGAAACTGGGTGGACAGTTTGGGTGTGTGACCACGACGAATTGATTCGATTTTGGTGAAGATCCGAATCCAGATCTGGATACGAGAATTATTATTATTTTTTTTTAAAGTGATTCTTCACCATTGGGAGTTGGGGCCAAAATGATATAGTACTGTATAGCATGATATTTACCTTCGCAAACTTTGTTGCGAAGGTTATGTTTTGATCGCTGTGTATTATTTATTTATTTATTTATTTATTTATTTGTGAATATGTGTGTTTGTTTGTTTGTTTGTTTGTTATTCGCATAACTCCAAAAGTATTGAACTGAATCGTAGCAAATTTGGTGGGATGATTGGTTATTATCCGAGGACCATTTGATTAGATTTTGGGAGCGATCGGGTCAAAGGTCAAGGTCATGAAAAGGTCAAAATCGTCTTTTTACCATAGCGCGGTCAATTTGTATCCAATTTGCATGCAACTAATGCCAAAATGTTCAGAATTCAATGCCCCATCTTGTGATATGTGACATGACACAATGACGTAATAACCCTTATTAGCGGTTGGGAGTCAAAGGTCAGGGGGGTCACGACATTGCAAAATGTGCGGTTTTAGTCATAACACGGTCAATTCTTATCCGATTTGCATGAAACCAACACCAAAATGTTGACTGTTCTGTTCCCCACACTCTAATACCAATTACAAAATTAAGAGTACAAAGGTCAAGGTCGAGGTCATGAAAAGGTCAAAATCGTCATTTTGCCATAGTGCGGTTTGATTTTTATCCAATTTGCATGCAACCAATGCCAAATGTTGTGAATTCAATGCCCAATCTTGTGATATACGATATGACACAATGACGTCATTACCTTTGTTAGCGGTTTGGTCAAAGGTCGGGGGGGTCAACGACCTTTATTATCATAACGCGGTCAATTCTTATACAATTTGCATGTAAGTAGATTCAAAATGTTTAGAATTCATTTCCCTATCCTGTGATGTGTAATATTTGATTTCTTATAATGTGACCAGTTGTCATCAGATTGACTTGACACCGACACCCAAAAAGGTCGGGGAGTTCATACAGAAATTGTACAATGTACGTGAATCAGTGTCAAACAGCAGGAAATTTAATGTTTTTAAGCCATCATAACACATATGAGATGGCAGATGTGGTATGGGATTAAATACCCTCACAATCAACGGTTTCTGGGGGGGGGGGGCAAAATGTAGCGGTTGGCGAAGGTATGCACTCTACTGAGTGCCCGTTCTAGTTCAAAAATGTATTGGGCCCGATATGTTCTCATGGTTCAGGCATTACGTGGTGGAGGTATGTGCTCTATTGAGTGCCCTTCTAGTTTAATTATGTTTCAATACACTTGGGTGTTAAAAAATAAATAAAAAATTTAGCATTTCCTTCTCCTAGATGTAAATAGATGCTTTATTGCTATGTCATTGTACATTCACCGATACACCAATGGACTTCAAGCACCCTGTTGTGTCGAAATGTGTGTCATCTTCATTATCATACATATAAAGCTCTTTCTTACCACTCTCACTCACTCACATAAATGTTTAGTACTCCATTGGGGGGCTAGAAAGCTGAAATTTTGCATACAGATGTAACTCGAGGCTATTGTTCCAGGAAAAAAATCACAAAACTGTCCATAAATGTCTGTACATGAAAATACCTGGAAATAAAAGTCATCTGATGCAGCTTCACTCCTGCTAATGGATGGTCACACGACCGACCGCAGTGGCATGCCACGTGATCTTGCCCTGGAACGATTGCTCCCCAAGGGAGCTGGTGTTTCTCCGTTTTATGGCGGTATGATGAGATAGGTGTCTATGGGTTTTATCGTTTACGGATCATTTGCAGTGGTAGGAAACATTTACGTAACCATTTATCATTTAGAGGTGGTGTACATCAGCAGGTTTTACTGTGCATATTTGAAGTACAGTATTGCGTGGTTACATATACAGACTAGCTCTGTATCATGTACCCAGCTGATTATAACAAACATTCTGAACATATTTCATGTTTTAACCAATGCATATTCTCCCTGTATTAATGATTGACACTGCCAGAAAATGTAGAGAAAAAAAGATCGCTTTGTCCTGGCAATATGAACACAGACGCAAGTTCCTATGTTCGAAAATCATTGATACGTGGAAGGGGTTGCCAAAATTAATTATCAAAAACATCAAAATAAACAATCATTTTATTATTCCCTGCATTTTTGCACCACTCCGGTGGTGAAATACATCACCCAGGGACTCTGAGCGGGGCGAGGCTTACTTGGAAGAGTCGGGGGAAGAGGCTCGGAGAGACGGAATTTAGGTTTTTTGGAAACAACATTTATGCTTCCCAGCAGCATTTTGTCTACCCAGTGAGGCATGCCTTATTAATCATCAATTAAAAACATTCAATATGACTGTTACACTGTACTGTGTTTATCGTTGGGTTGGGAATTGAACCCAGATCAGACATAAAATCGCTCGCTATCTCTCTTGCAGCCTTTTACACGGGCTGATAGGATGACTGAGAGGTATGCACACTCACCTCTTGGCTGTCTAGCCTGGGTTTGAATCCCGGCCCAACTATAAACTGTCATCCAGTGTTTCACAGGCAGGGTGATTCATAAATGTGTGTGCCGTCCCTTGGATGGAGGATAAACGGATGTCTCGTCTGCCGGCATTAGTTGGTAGACGTGAAAGATCCCACTGTGTCCTTCGAGAAGAGTCGGCGAGCTGTCGCCGGCATCATGGTCAAATTACTCATTCCTGCCATAGCCAGCAGAGGGCATCAGCGGCACAGCTGCACCCTCAGCCAATGATGCTACCCTGCAACCCCGTGCTGCTTCCGGAATAAAAAAAGAAGTCCATTACGTTAATTGTTAGTGATCTAAATTCAACAATCAACGTATGAAAATGGAAAGATGCCAGCTCAACACAATAACTCAAATTGCCTCTGTTGTTAATGATGTCCAATGCAGGAGCAGCTACAATATCTGATAATTATTGTTTGTTTTCCACTTCGGTGTACAAGTACCAGATCCACCCGATAAGATTTGTTTGTTTTTTTATTTAGAATCATGAACTCTTGCCTTTTATCATTGCCTAACAACCAATTAGAACGTAAAGAATAGTTTTATGTTATAATTTTTGAGGTATTTACATCAAAATATTTTGACTTGTAAACTATTGTGAATGCAAGCACAATCCACCGCATCAAATAGATTATGTTCTTTCACAACACACTTCATCAAATATACAAAGCTTGTATTTATTATGTCTGCACGGAGGATGCGCCCCAGCTTATTCCTGCAGTCTGCAAGCATTATCGGCACGATAATGAAGCTAAGTGTTTGTTATCTCCTCCTAGACGAAGCATCAACGGTCCACAAAACTCTGCTATATTGTACTTGGTATAGATGACGATGGATCGCTATCACGAGCGAATGAGAAAAAGTTAGGGGGGGTTAAAAAGTGAACCCGAGGCCACCGAGTATGAGCTATGCAGCCCGAGGTACATCACCAAACATGGTTGGTCCAGTGCTATCACGTGCCGACCCCCAGAACAAACCAATGACGGCAGGTTTACTATATCTATCAATCACATACACTTGCTCCATTGTTTATATTGATAATATATGAGAGACATGGCAGAAGTAAATAGACACGATGATTTTTAAAGAATTTATTTATTGAACATTTGAAGTATATTTGACCCATTTTAATACATACACTAGTATATTTTGTAGACTTGCCATTTGCAGATTTCATTGCTTTTACTCTTTCAGACATAGAACTGACGAGTTCTGAAATTTTCTCTTGTGGGATTTCTGCCCAGGCTTCACGCAAAGGGGTTAGCAATTTTGCCCCTGATGTTGGTTTCCTGGACTTTTTTCCGCACAGCTCGATCCAATATGGACCAGAGGTGTTCAATGTGATTCATGTCAGGAGACTGACTTGGCCATGGAAGTCGCTTGATCCCATTTCTGTCCTTGCCATTCTTTGGTCGTTCTTTTTTGCAGGGTGGCATGGAGCTCCATCTTCCATGAACAAAGTGTTTGTTTTGACCATCTAACCAGTGGAGAAGACAGGGAGACGTCCATCCTCAAGGAAAAAATGTGTGTCGTAGAGTTGATGATAAAAAAAAAAATAGAAATTGTGTCGTAGAGTTGATGTTGCCAACACACTCCACAGCTCTGACCGATCAGTGCTCCAGACTGCTCCCCACACAATCACTGAAAAACTAATGTGCATTTGACAGTTGGCTGCAATCGGTTCAAAGAAAACTCTTGATTGGGAAGTCTCCAGACCCATACGTGTCTACTTTCAGAAAATTGAGCAAATTGGGACTCATCTGAAAAAAATACAGTTTGCCAAAACTCCAAGGGTCTGTTGGTCATTTCGTCAGCCCACTTCTTTCTCCTTTGAATGTTGGCTGGTCTAAGAAGAGGTTTTCTCCAAGCTGCTCTCCCATATTAGCCCGGTTGATGAAGATACCACACGGCAGTTCTTGAGCTAACTTGGACCTCCTCTGCAACATCTGCTGCCTTGCAACAGGGAGTTTTCTCAATGGACCGGCTTGACAGCTCGAAGACACCTTTCTGAGGCCCAGGTCGACCAGAATGGGAAGCTGTGGATTCATTGCCTTCGCTGGTGAATTGCACAATCACCCGATTGACCGTAGAAAGCAGAATGCCAAGGTTCTGAGCTATCTGATGCTGGCTGACTACACCTTCTGAATGGCCAACAATTTGTCCTCTTTGAAAATAGGAAAAAAAATACCCCAAAAATACAAAAGACCCTAAAGACCCCGGGAAACCAAAAAGACCCCGAGTACCGAAAAGACCCTGAGGACCCCAAAGACCAAAATACCCAAAGGACCAAAAGACCCAGAGGACGCAAAAGACCTCGAGGTCTCAAAAGACCAGGGATCCAAATGACCGAGACACAAATGACCCACGGGACTATCTGGGACCCATGGAAATTAATCCCCCTTTCTTCAAATATTCAAATCCCCTCCAAACTTTCGGCTTCACGCTGTGGAACCAAGGCATTAGGATCATTGGCATCTTCCGTGGTGAGGCTGAGTCTTTGGGTCTCTCACTCTCTCACCGCAGGCAGGTCGGTGGCTTTCTGTCTTCTACCGTCTCCTCTCTGGTCTCACTCCCACCCCCCTTTGCTCTCTCTGCAATATGGGGGGTCTCCCCCCCCCCCCCTCCTCATATTACCGCAGGGTGCTCAAGTTCCGCCAGCAACCCCTTCTGTAAAACTACCAAAATCAAGAATCACTGCTCACCTTCACTCTTTCATTCCTGTTGTTTACCCATTGGAATAAACTCCACACTCCTCTTCAATCCCAATGTTCCCCAGGTCTTCAAAACAGCTGTTCACCACCACCTCTTATCACCCCCCCCCCCATCCAAATCCTCGCTCTTTCTATCCCTGCTAATGCACCTCAAACTCACCTCCTTCAAATTCCCTGCTTTTTTGTTCCTGAAAGTCCCTGTAGTGTCCACCTTGTTTACCCTGTTGTACCCTACCCCATCCCTCTCCCTTCACAGATCTCTCATACGAGCATCATCAGCACCCGGTTATAACAAACATTCAGAACATGTTTTCGCCAATGCATATTACACTGCATTCAGGATCTGTTTAGCTGGAAAACCAGGGTGTAAAGAAAATTTGCTTTGTCCCTGGAAAATGAATGCAGACACAAGGCCGTATGTTGGAAGATCCTCAAATACAGATGAGATTGCCAAAATAATTATCCAAAACATCAAAATAAACCATCGTTTTATTAATCCCTGCACTTTTGCAATCGCTCTGGTGACGAAATACACCACCAATGCAAATGCATCTGTGCAGTTGAGGAAAAGTCAACCTTCGCACCCATTTGAGTGTAAATTATAGTTTCATTGCAACGTTTGACTCTTTTAACATAAAAAAATTATGAGACCTGTAAACGGTTTAATAAGAGTAAAACTAGAACGGTACTGAGTAGACTGCGTACCTCACGAGGCTAAACATTTCACGTTTTGTATCCTACTGATAGGCTGGATCAGATCTTCCACCAAAATCGAATCAATTCGGCCTTGTCACACAACAAACATGTCCGCGCTAAGTACGAATCAGTCCAGAGCTTTTTGAAAATGCACTCACCTTGCTGGATCACCTGTTCTGCATCCAATGCATCACTCACCTCACTTCACCGTTTGCCGTGGCCTGTGTTCCACCCCACGGTTCTGTTGACTGCCACTCGCTGCAGCCCTTACCAGGTGACACGTTCCAATTATCATGGTGGTTTTCTTTTCTTTTTTGTTTGAACTGCAGCAGCATGCGACCACACTTATGGACTGCCCTTTGTTGCAGCCTCATACCAGCTTCATACCAGCACATACCAAGTCACATACCAGTCTTCTGTCAGTTTGCTTCTTTTTTGCCACAAATTACCATGACCATGAACTGCACAAACACAGCTCAGTGGAGGAAGTGGCTTGGTTTCTTGTTGCTGCTTCCTTGATCATTTTTATTTAGAAGGCCACAACATTTATGGCCTGGATGCCGATCACTGGCCTGCCGGTTTGTTTTATTAGGTGGGTTGATGAAGAGCATGAAGGTGGCAAGAAGTCAACAGGTGCCCCCCCCCCTCCACAATTTTCCATTTGAATTTCTGTAGGTCTGGGTCAGAAATTGTATATAGTTTTATAGTTGTGTCGATATTTAAACCCCACCGGTTATAGTTTTAGTTTCAAAAATTCCGGCATTTTGGTGGAGCATAAGGTTGTTTGTGTGAGTCAGTTAGGTAGTGTCCC
>CM068960.1:42789200-42830167 GCA_035128595.1 Eptatretus atami | reverse complement strand
AGCTTTCGTCTGCAGCCTGATGGAGTACTGCTCTCCCCTCTGTGCTGGTGATCATGCCTCTCACCTTTCTCGGCTTCACGCCAGGGAAACAAAGGCATTTCGGATCATTGGCATCTCCCGCGATGATGCTTGCGTCTTTGGGCTCTCGCTGCTCGTTCGAGCGTGTCGCGAGCTATGTCGGTGGTCTTTCTTTCTTCTCCCATCTCCTCTCCGACCTCGCCCTCCCTGCTTCCTGCAATATGTCCCCCCCTCCCCCCATATTTCTGCAGGGTGCTCAAGGTCTGCCAGCAACCCCTTCTGGTAAAACGACCAAAATCACGAATCACTGCTCACCTTCACTCTTTCATTCCTCTTTTTCCCGCCTTTGGAAAAACTCACACACACTCTCTTCAATCCCACTCTTCCCTCCAGGTTTTCAAAAACAGCCGTTCACCACCATCTCTTATCTTCCCCCATCCAAAACCAGATCTTTTCTACCCCTGCTAATTCACCCCAAACTCACCTCCTTCGAATTCCCTACTTCCCTTCCTGAAAGTCCCTGTAATGTGCCATTTGTTTCCCCCAGGTACCCACCCCATCCCTCCCCCTTCCACAGATCTCCTAATGTCTCTGTTCCCCCACTGTTTTGTCCTCTCTCCCACCCTTTTGGCTCCTGCTCCCCTTGTTGTACGCTCTGTGTGTTTGCTCTTTATATGAGCCTCGACATTGCAGACAAGAATAATAATAATAATAATAATAATAATTGTCACTCTCTTCAATCCCACTTTTTGAAGGATGAGTGTGAAAGTTCACAGTTTGATTTACTATTATTATCCTAATGGCTGATTTCACAAAGTGGCGTTAGCTGCTTCAGATCCATGGAAAATTCGGATATTCTGGGTTTAATGGATGGAAACCTCAAATTTTCAGGTTCATCTGTTCACCCTGCCAGGCAACACTTGTTTAACATATTTTTCTTTAAGTTACACATGTATATGTATGTATGTGTGTGTGTATAATATATACAAACATATATTGTATGCAAATATATACATGTGTATGTACTATAGAAGGCCAGATGTATGTATGCATGCATGCACTGGCTATTTATTTTCTTTTTCAACGTTTTATTTTTTTCAACAATTATTGTGATTTAACCTTTTTATTCACAGCGCTTATACATTGGCGTCACTGCGGCTACTTTTCAATCTGGTATCTGCACCTCACACCGCTCGCTCAATCAAAGTCCCATTGGATTAAGGAATCTGCTTGAAAGAGGCTCGAAAGGCGATATATTTTGGTTCCTGCTCGGTGGTTTGAAATGAATACTTGGAGAAACGGTAGCAAATTGCGCGGGCACCCGGGTCTGCGAACTCCTGACACCAATTTCCCTTATTTCAAATAAAACCGTTTGCAACGGACACTTTTTCACATTATTTGCAGAATTTTTTTTATTTCTTCTTGTTAAAAGGAATTGAAAATGAGAGGGTTCCTTCGAATCTTGCAGCTCGCGGGGTGAAAGCTATTAGCAACATGGAAGCTCTCGGGGCCTACGCGGGCCCGAGGCAGGCTCAGAAAAAGCACGTGCGAATACCAGCCAGATCACCCTCTGTTCAGCACATCATTTGTTTAGGCAGATCAGGTGGCCAAATAGAAAATATTCATGGCTTCAGAAACCTCGCCGCCCAAGGCAAGGCCATGCCAAGAAATCACATCTTGGTCCAAAAACTTTTAATCACGGTGACATGGTGGCGAATGGCTCTGGTTTCCAGGTTTTTCATTCTTGCTGTGGCCCATCTAATGCACTTCAGAAAACTATACGGTTTATGCTTTCTATAAACACCTGTTGGTGTTATCCCTAATTAGTTTGATCTGTCTTTGCCTGTTCACTTGTAGGCTACCTCACTTTAATAGCATGTGTGGCTGAACTTACTTTGACTTATGAAATTAGCCTTGTGTTTCAATCAATCGAGGGAGTGAAGTCTGTGTAATGTGACCAGCCAAAGGGCGTACATTATCAGCTCTACCTACTGTGCCTCTATACCTGCTCACTGTACAACCCTATGTACTCTACTTGCATTCTGCATAACCCATATGCTGTACATACATGACTGTAAAACCATTTTTATTGGACTGGCATACTGCCTATTGTTGAACTCGTTATACTATACCTGTTTGCTGTATAGTCGTATATACCGTACCTCCATTCTATATAACCCTCTGTAGTCTAGGGTGATCCAAAATATCCATTGACTTTATAAGTTCCAGTCCTGTATCTGCTGGGGAAAGGAGCATATGACGTATTGACCCAGTTTCTTCAAGCTTTTCAATTATCGATTTTATTGTCTGAAATACCTGAAAGTGAATCATTCAATTTTTGGCACAACTGGTGATGTACTTCAGACACAATTTCATGTTTGTAAATCAACTTGACAACTACTCTAAACCGCAATACCAACGATACACTTATTTCATATTACCCTCAAATACACGCACTTTACCTGTAAGGGCCGTATATGGAAAACCTACAAAGTTACTTAAAGTTAATAAAACAGCATTTTCGAATGGTCCCCATAAATTATGCAATCAACATCTCTCTTGCCATTCTCAGAGAACAGCCTTAGCACCAGCGAGTCTGGCAGTTTTACCCAGGCAAACTGACAGGGACTACAAGCACCCAATGCACTTCAAGACTGGTCTCCTATATCTACTGCAACCGATATTAACTCACCCTGGGAATTCTTCCAGAGAAATCTGCTCTATCTTTTGCACAGATTCATCCCATCTTGTCTTCAGTCATCATGCTCATCCTCCTGCCCATGGTGCATTTAATCATGTCGTGAGGCAGTTGCTTTGAAACCACTTGCCTTCTCTTCCTGGAAAGCAAATTCAACCGAAGGCAACCTCAAATTATTCCACAAAGCCCACAATAAGTGTGTATCCACTCTCCGGAGAGACAGAAAAATGACATCTGTCCAACCTCAAGACTGAACTTTCAAACTTGTCTCCCTCCTACAAAACCTGATGGCACCATGTTAAGTCTGTCTTTGGTGTATACTTCCCCTCCAACCTTTTACTCGCTTCAAATGACACCACAGCTAACTCCACTCATGAGAAAGCTGAATGCCTCAATTCTGTGTTTGCTTCCAACTATTGTATCCCCATCACTTTGCTCTCTGTACCCACCCTTTCCAGTTGCACCCAACTGCTCCTGGACCCTGTGTATTTTGCACCTGAGAAGGTGGATACGTTTATGGCAACCCTCGACTCTCATTCTACAACTGGCCTGGACGGCATCAGCCCTCATGTCCTAAATACCTGCTCTGCTGCTCTTGCACATCCTCTGTCTCTCCTTTTAACCCTATCATTTGACAAAAGGACATCTTCCATCTGCTTGGAAATCAGCCAACATCACTGCATTACAGAAAAGGTGCAAAAACTGATCCCCTTAACTACAGACCTATCGGCTTGCTTCCATTCATCAGCCAGGTCATGGAATCTATCGTCTCAGTTGACATAAAATCCTTTTTTTTCTCCAATGACTTTATCTCAGATCATCAATTTAGACCAAGTCTCTTTATCTTGGACATATTGCTTTTCCTCTGTCAACAATGGATGGAGGCCCTCAATGTCAGGTATGGGATCAGGACCATCTCTCCAGACATATCTCAAGCTTTTGATACAGTCTAGCCTCACACCTTGCTCAGCTTGATGGCGTGGAAACCAAGGCCTTCAAGATTAATGGAATCTCCCACGAAGAAGCTGAGTCTATGGGCCTCTCATTTCGTCATCACAGACATTTCGGTGGTCTCTCTGTTTTCTACCGCCTCCTTTCTGGTGTTGCACCTTCTGCTCTTGCCGTACTTTGTCCCTCCTAGGTTTTTGCAGGGCACGTAAGATCCACCATCAACCCCCTTCTGGTGAAACTCCAAAAATCTGGAATCACTGCTCATTGCCACTCATTCGTTCCTCTTTCCTCCCACCTGTGGAACCTCATTTTCCCCTCCAGGTCTTCAAGATAGCTGTTCATCACCATCTCAAATCACCCCCCCTCCCATCCAAAAGCATGATATTTTCTTACCCCTGTTAAACCCCCCCCCCCCCCAGTTTGCTCCTGTATCGCAGCTTGTTTCACCCCCTGCAACTTCCCCATACCCCTCATTCTTACCCACATCCCTTGTTTGCCCATCTCCATATATTTTGGCCCTCAGCCCTGCTGTTGGTGTTTTCCTCCCTCTTTCTGCTGTTCCTTTTTGTTCTGTTGCGTCCTCATCTATTCTGTGTTCTAGGTCTACAACAACCTTGACTTCGTATTGAAAAATATTCAGCAGCCAGGTGCTGTCTGCAAGCTTGAGTGAAACTATTTTGTTTTATCACAAAGTCGAGGCTCATGGAGGAACATAAAGAGTTAAATAGGAACTACATGCAGGATAATCCAGCCATTCAAGGTTTAATATCTCTTTTTG
The DNA here is from genome assembly GCA_035128595.1 of Eptatretus atami. Lineage (NCBI taxonomy): Eukaryota > Metazoa > Chordata > Myxini > Myxiniformes > Myxinidae > Eptatretus > Eptatretus atami. The sequence continues at coordinate 42,825,722 of CM068960.1, read as the reverse complement.
GGGTGGAGTCTGAATGTGATGCGGTGCTGGAACCGTGGGATTTGGGTCACCGGCACTCGGACGTGGGACAGTAGTCAACAGAGCAAATTATATAACAAGACTGTGTATATTTACCCATTGTGACATTTGGAAATATTTTACCAATTGGGTTGCCCTGTTTGTTGGTCCTACACTCTTGAGTGCATGACTCTTCATGCCACCTGCCTGTTGAAAATGCCTTTTTATTACCGTGTACTGCGTTTTGTTTTTGTCATTTTTAAAATGTCTTCATTCATGTAAACTGTGCACCGACACGAGCATAACTTTTTGTCTGATGGTTTGACCCATCCTTGCTTTCGAAGTTGGTTTAAAAAAAAAAGGAAGATCCTAATTTAAGAGATAACTACAATATAAAATGGCATTATTTAAAGAGAATTATGCTGTGGCTGAAGATTAAATGTTCTAATATTGTTCCAAAGCTTATTTACTGAATCATTGTCTTTTATAATGTTATTTAAATGTACAAGTCACACCCCCTCCCCAAAGTTTTTATTTAAATTCACCTTGCATAGTTGACTACAGCAGCTGTTTAAAGGCTCTCCGAGTCCATTTTTGTATAACTTGATGAGAAGATGAAAGTGCTTTCTCTCGTGGTATGACTGATATAACTTTTCCAACTAGAATGGCACTCATTGGAGCGCATACCTTTTCCAAGCTGAACAGTTTACGTTTTGTGTCCCACTGATAGACCGGATCTTCATCTGGACCTGAACCAAAATCAAATCGGCTTGAACTTGTCATCTAACCAACTCATCCACCAAGTTTTGTCATAACTCGGCCTTTACTTTTTGAGATATCGTGCTATGCATCGTTTTTGGCCCCGTCTCTCAATGGTGAAGAATCACTTAGAAAATTAAAAAAATTCTCATATCAAGATCCGGATTTGGACCTTCAACAAAATCGATTCGATTTGTCCTTCTCACACACTCAACCTCTCTACCAAATTTTGACGGAATCCTTCCATAAGTTTTTGCGATGTCCTGTTGACAGACAAACAAACAAACAGACAGACAGGGGTAAAAACATAACCTCGGTCCACCTTAGGTGGCAGAGGTAACAATCGCTCAGCTTCTGATTTTTAAATAAAATAATCCTGAAGTTATTTGAATGTTTCTCCATCCCCCTCCTCTCCCCCACACCCTACCACCCCCAAAGATGACAAATATGTGACTTTCAAAATGATGTATAAATGCTAAATGAGGGCTTTTGCACCGTGTGCGTGTGCGTGTGCGTGTGCGTGCGTGCGCGCGCGCGCGTTTTTTTGTATTTTTTTTTATTACACTGATTCTGTTCTGCTCGCCGGGCACTTTTAACATGGTGTTCCTTGTGGAAATGTGTGATTCAAATCATTTTCTTGAACATAACTTTCAGCATTTCGACAGAAGAGTGGCAATTTCAAAATGGTTATCCATAATTGTTCTGTTTCTGAATGAAAATCACTCATGGAAATATAGAAAATACGACAAATATCCCTGGATGAGACTGAGAGATGTTGATTTCCTATCATTTTCTGTTCACATAATTGGCGGCCACAGGGAATATACATAAAAAGCCCACACATGGACACTTTAACCGTTAGCAATCCATGCAAAAATCTCGTACAATTTCTCTTGTGGCCATGGAACCAAACTAACAATATATTTATTTATACCAGCCCTCTCACCTATCAGAGCTCCCACCTCCTAACATGATTAATAGTAAGTATCGTTATTTAAAACTTACCTTGCACATTCAAAAGCCACAGTTATGTCCTTCCCATCACAGTGTTCAGAAGCATAAACAGTTCATTCACTGGAAGAGATCCATCAGGGGTTTGTGTAGCAAACGACCGTCCACTCGGGCCTTGCACCGGCCCACATGGTCAGGAGTTTGCAGTACGAGCAGCTTCCTGTTCGGCGAGCTGAGAAAGTTCTTCAAGCCTTTCATTCATTTTTAGCTCGCCTGTTCGAAGAACAGAGAGCTATAGCGATACCCCCGGCGTGAGCGTCAGTGTCAGCGTCAGCATGAGCGTGAGCGTAAATATGTTAAAGTTTTTGGTGCAAGTTATTTAGAAGCTTGCCATTCATTAATATGTGTATTTAGGATACTGATATTTGGCATGGAGGTTCCTTTGGGGTATATTATTGATGTAGTGAAGTTGAAATTAAAAAATAATTTCAAATGTTTTAAATTTTTGAACTGTTTTGAACTTAACTTTTTTGTAGCACATCAACGTTAAAGTTTTTGGTGCAAGTTATTTAGAAGCTTGCCATTCATTTAATATGTGTACTAGGATGCTGATATTTGGCATGGAGGTTCCTTTGGGGTATACTATTTGTGTAGTGAAGTTGAAATTAACAAATGATTTAAAAAAAATTTAAAATTTCAACCTAAGATGGTGTCAAAGCCACCCAATGCTCGCCTGTTTATACTAGACGCTTGCCATTCATTTAATATGTGTACTAGTTTACTGATTACAATATACAAATACATATATTGCTTTAAAATTATTTGGATCAGACTTCACTGCAATGCTTTACAAAAAATATTATTAGACTAGTCTTTTAAAAACGATAAATGTATAAACAGGCAAGCATTTAATTGGGTGGCTTTGACACCAACTCTCTGGTTTGTAGAAGTATTTTTGCCAAGTATATGCAAGAGAGAAATAAACAATGGATAATATAGACGCAAGCAATAAACTGGAGCTCCCATTGTTTTCTGCATTCTATTGGTAATGTACAGAGCATCTAAATAACCAATATATAGACAATTTGACTTTCTCCCATGAAATCGAAACAGATTTACAACTGCTATTTCATCAGTATAGAGTTCACATGAATGAGTGGTTCTCCTTGAAACGTAATATTTGTATTTGATATTTTTTGCCGGTTTCATTTCAGAAAGTTTGTTTATAAAAAATAGGGTCGGCCTGTTTCTCATTCCAATCTGAGCACTTGGCTCATGATTCTGGGATTCCAAGTTCAAATCCCATTTATTCCATTGATTTGTCCATTGTCTATGAATGTCTTTGTCTGCATGCGATTTATGTACAAGCTCCACCATGAGCCTTAGATTGATGTTGAGAAAGTAAAAGATGTGATTTATAAGCATCGCTACCTGCTCATGAGGCTTTGCCTTGTAAAGGAAGAATTCAGTTCTGATTCCCCAAAAAACTAGTAGGGCACTCTTCAACATCGCACGTCGCCAGATATGCCTCCGCCCACATTACTACATCATTATACATTCTTGTACCGAGTTTAATTTAAATCCCTGAATCCAGATTCAAAATATTACATAATTCTGGATGCCAGACCATGTGTCCGATCAGGTTAAAATTTAATACGTATTCACCATGACTGCTGGATCATAATTGTGAAGTTTCACGTCGATTGACGAAGTGGTTCAAGAGAGAGAATTTTAAAAAGATTTTTCGTTCAATCCAATATGGCTGTCAGACCATGTGATCTATTAATTATATTTATGAACATCCTGATATCCCCAAGGCTTGGGGACATGTGGGTGAAGATTCCCCTTGATATGTCAAGCTGTTCTGGAGAAGGTTTTTAAAGGTTTTTATGTTTTTTAAAAAAATATGGTTGTCAAACTGTGTGATGATGATGATATCATTAATTTTTTCTGTAAACCAATTTGTTCCGAGGTGCCGCTCAAAAATTATCATACTTATACATACTTCAACAACTGGAAGATGCAGATCGGTGTGTAAATCATTCGACGTATGCAATTATGATGTCGTAACGAAGCTACCGATGACATTATCAAAACATCACACTCATTTTCCATGGTGAGTCCTTGACATGTGCCAAGTTTCAAGTTTTTCCATGGAGCAGTTTCAGAGATACAGAGGTCCAAAGTTTTTCCTTTTTTCCAACATGGCTGCCACACTGCATGACCTATGACATCATAATTATTATCAAAACATTCTACATGAGTAGTCACACCTGTGGTGAACATTTTGTGTCGATTGGATAAGGTGTCGTTTCCCTCGTCTCTGCATATGCTCCGACTGAGGTGAGTGATCTCACGGTGAAGAATGTATTCCATGCCACACTCAAGTCTGTAGCTGATGAGTGCCCCAGGCGAGATACTCTTATACTCTTCCAGTCTTGGGGGATTTCAATGCATCGACTGGAACTCATAGGGATGAGTATGAAACATGTGTTGGTCCCCATGGGTCAAGAACTGTGAACCAGAACAGCACTAAGTTCCTTAACTTTGCAAGAAGTCATGGACTTAGGGTGGCTGGTTCATGGTTTCAATGCCCTCAGGCTCATTGCTGGACTTGGTATTCTAATGCTGGTGTTGTGGCAAAAGGGATTGACCATATTCTAGTTGATTGTCACTGGAGGATGATCCAGAACTGGAGGATGATCCAGGGTTTACCGGAGTGTTCAGTTCCTCTATACCGACCACAGGTTCGTGGTAGCAACTCCGAAGTTGCAGCTTAGATCGGGGAGAATGGTACCATCCCGGCCTAGGCTGAATGTTGGCAAGCTCAAGGATAAGAGGGTAGCTGAGGAGTTTGTGAACAAGCTGAGTGGGGATTTAGGGGGTATGGGTGCTTTGGGGAATCCTGAAGAGTTGTGGAGTGCCTTCAAGACAACCATCCTTGATGTTGCTGGTGGATGTCTTGGAACTCACCGGAGGGTGAAGAAGAATTTTGTCTCTCAAGGGACACTGCTAACCATTGACCAGAGTCGCAGGGCCAGGATGAATGGCAGAGCTGAGCTGTGCAGGGAGCTGAGACGTAAAACTGCACGTGCACTGAGGGTGGTCAAGGAGGCCTATATGCGAGGAATCTGTGAGGGGGTAGAGCATCACCTGTGGTCAAGTGATTATTGTCCTGCTTACACAGGAATTTATGCATTGCGTGTCTCCAAGCCAGTCCCTCGGTGTACTGCAGTTAGAACGGAGGGTGGTGAGCTCTTGACAGAGGAGTCTGAAGTTAAGGCCTGCTGGGCCGGTTTCTTTGAAAGGCTATACCAGGCTGGTCCTCCAGCTGTTGAGTTGGATGTCCATGATGTTACTATCCCTATTGCTGACCCTCCAATCAACTGTTAAACACCTTCGTTTGTGGAAACACAGGCAGCGGTGAACCGGTTGAAATGGGGTCAAGCTCCTGGGATCTGTTGCATCCATGCTGAACTTCTCAAGGCTCGTGGAAATGCTGTAATCATGTCGTTGCATGCAGTTCTATGCTCTTTCTGGAACACAGGCATCATCCCAACTGACTGGAAGAGGGGCCTTGCTGTCCCTCTCTGGAAAGGGAAGAGTGATTGCCAGGACCAACAACTACCAGGGGGGTGACGCAGCTCACAGTGCCGGGCACAAGGTTTTTGCTCAGATAATTCTTGATATGGTTCACCATCATCTGATTGAGCACGATCGCCTAGAGCAGTCAGGCTTTACACCAGAGAGGTCAACGTTTGACCGTATTTTTGCCCTTTGAGTCTTCACTGAACGCAGACAAGAGTTTTGGCAGGGACTGCTTTCAGCTTATGTTGATCTCTGCAAAGAGTTTGATTCAGTAAATCGGGATGTTCTCTGAAGGATTCTTGGTCTTCGTAGGGTGCCATCAAAACTGATCAATCTGATGTCTGAACTATACTCTGGTACTGAGAGTGCTGTGAGATGTGGTGATACCATTTCGGACTTATTTCCTGTTGCTGGAGTTCGTCAGGGGTGTGTACTGGCCCCCACAGTTTTCAGCGCTTGTATGGACCAGATTCTGAGGAGGATGTCAGAGAGATCAAGCTGTGGTGCATCATTTGGGAATGTCAAGATCTCTGACCTTGATTTCACAGATGATGGAGTCATCTTTGTAGAGACTCTGGATATCCTGTTGGGTCCCTCGAGGTGCTGAATGAGGCGCTGAATGAGCCGCTGGGATTACGGGTTTCCTGGGTCAAAACTAAAATGCAGGCTTTCAATGACATCATGGATGCTGCTATCTTGTCTGTACCTGTTTGTGGCGAGGATGTTGAGGTCTCGGAGAGATTCACTTACCTTGGCAGTGATATTCATGTCTCTGCCGGCTGTGTGCCAGAGGTCAATAGACATCTGGTTCTGGCCTGCGGAGTCATGGATTCACTGGATCATGGGGTATGGTGCTGTCGGTACCTGTGCAGGTCTGCAGGAGGATGAAAGTTCGAGTCTTCAGGTCCTTGGTGCTTCCTGTCTTGCTCTATGGATGTGAGACTTGGACTCTCACCAGGGATCTGAGACAGAGACTTAATTATTTTGGTACCATGTCTCTTCAAATAACTATTGGCTGTCACTGGTCAGTCTTTGCATCCACCAAGCATTTGCTGAGAGAGACTCAAATGAGATTTGTTACCTGCATAGTCCATGAGTATCAGCTGCAGCTGTATGGACATGCGGCTCGTTTTCCTGATGCTGATCCTGCTCACCAAATTCTCTCAGCGAAGGAGCCTCATGAGTGGAGGAGGCCAATCGGTTTTTTGTACATTTGTTATCTTTCATGCATGGTGAGTTTAGATTGATGCTTCCACAGGGACCATGCACGATCTGTGTTTTGACAGTGCTGAACAGAAGTGGATCAATTACTGGGTCTGGAAGTTCAGCACTAATGAAGTCATCCACTCTGTGCACATGAAGTTCATCTTGAAGCCAAGTCAGAATGTGGGCATGTGGCAGGCCACGCTTTTGCCACTCAATTGTGTACATGTAGCACTTAATGGCTCCAAAATCTTTCCCTTGGTGAGGACATTCATCAATGCCTTCATTTTTTTGTCGGAATACTCTTGCCAGCAAATCATGGCGATGCTGTAGTTTTTGGCCTGGCATCACTTCATTAGCCACTTCCTCCCCAGTTGGATTGCAGGTGAAGGTGATGAAGAGATCAGGATGGCCATAGTTTCACACATATGTCATGGCATCCTGAGTGCGCTCATGTATGTATTGGGGACCACCTGTGAAACTGGAAGGCAAGATGACCAATTTGCCAACATTGGCAGCATTTCCATCATTGTTCCTGGCATCCCTGAGGTGAATATAGTTTTCGACTCGGATCTTTCGAATGTTTCTTTTATTTCTTGAGTTTCTTTTGGGTCTTTCGAATGAATCTCAGCCTTTCTGCCTCAATTTTGGTGTACATGTCCACAACAAATTGGTGGAAGAGATCTTTGCAACACAAGATGTGATTTAAATTATCAGCTCTCAGCATCATTCCTGTCGGCATAAAAGTCCATAGCAGAAATCTTATTTTCACTTGGAAGTGCTGTTGCTGGGTTTGTTTGTTGCAGTTCAAAATGGTATCCATATTCACCCTGCCAGAAAATTTGTTTATACTGAAATGCATGAATGGTGTGTCTCAGCAATTCTCTGGAGGGAGTTGTTTTTGTGTTGCAGCACAATGTCTCGATTGCCATGTTCACCAGCCAGGATGACAGCCACTTCTGATGTGGAGGGTACATTGAAGCGCCGCTCATGCTCCCCAGCTGGAGTTTTGGCTGAATGAATGACAATTTTGTACTCTGTTGTCAGTCATCTTCTCCAAGGCGTACACTTAAGACTCTGAACATAGCTGTTTTCCTTTTGGAGCATCTCTTGCAACTGCAACACACCACTTCCAGCTTGGCTTGAATGACATTGTTGCGTCGTTGTTCAGCCTGCTTTGTATCGTCACCAATGAAGTAGATCTGCAGGAATTTTGGCTCTTTATTTGGTCGTGGCTGAAGACTGCCAATCTCATGATAAACATGTCCTTGCACTTTAAATGTGGGCATGTAGCCAGATTCTCTGATCTCTTTATTGGAACCAAAAAATGTCATGTCGAAGCATGAGTTGTATTTTTTGATGTTGCTTTGGAAATGACTTGCATTTGGAGTGTTGACTGTCAACAATGTACAAAGAGGTTCAGGAGGAGCATTCATTTGGGGCAGCCGAACCTTGCCACTGTTGCAGCATATCCCTGGAGCTTCTCCTGTCCATTTCATCACATCAGGGTGCCTGCAAGTAATCGACGTCGAGCCAATCGCAACAAATGGATCATAAGTATAATCCAAGGCTGGATTGTAGGAGAATGAGGATTTTTCTTTTTCCCTCCAGGGCTGGTTCCTGGATGCAGCCACTCCTGTTGCGTTTGCCTCTCGTCCTCTTTCTTACTCTTCAGGAGTTAAGGCTGCTCTGGTTGCAGCTTTTGTTGCAGTGTTTTCCTCTCGTCTTCTCTCTTGATCTTGAGGAGTTTCAGCTGCTCTGAATGCAGCCATTCCTGTTGTGTTTGCCTCTTGTCTTCTTTCTTGCTCTTGAGTTTCAGCTGCTCTGAATGCAGCCATACCTGTTGTGCTTGCCTGTCGTGTTCTCTCTCTTGCTCTTCAGGAATTAAGGCTGCGCTGGATGCCGCTTTTGTTGCAGTGTTTTCCTCTCGTCTTTTTTTTCGTTGCTGTTGAGTTTCAGCTGTCCTGGATACAGCCATTGCTGCTGTGTTTGCTCCTCATCTTCCTTCTTGCTGCTGAGTTAAGGCTGCTCTGGATACAGCTTTCATGAGTCGTTTTTTGTCAAGTTTGCTTTTTGCACATTTCGGTCTTTTGGTAGGAGCCAATTTTTCTGCAAAATAAAGGAGGGCGGAAGGGGATTGGGAAAGGGGAGGGAGGGGGAAAGCGAGGAAGGGGGAGGAGAGTGATGCCTCACCACACGTCGCTATACACTCTGGAGAGAGGGGGTGCGGGTTGGGTGGGGTGGGGGAGAAGAGAGGAGAGGAGGAGGAGATTGGGACTACTCTGTGCAGAGCGTTGGTGCTGCTTAAGCAGTCTCCTTGGCTATTGGGCACAATCCTGGACGGGTCGCCACTCCGACAGCATACCAGCAAGCTGGCACTCATTTTGCCGACCTTGGAAGGATGACAGGCCAAGTTAACCCCACCTGGTATTAATTCAACAGCTAGGCGGATTTGAACTCAGGAGCCAAAGCCCGCCACCCTAACCATTAAGCCAACACCAGGCATAGAGGAGAGAGACAGAGACAGAATAAGGAACAAAGTCACACAGAGACAGAGGAGAGAGGAGAGGAAGAGAGAGAGAGAGAGGAGAGAGAGAGAGAGAGAATCGAGAGAGAGAGAGAGAGAGAGAGAAAGAGAGAGAGAGAGAGAGAGAGAGAGAGAGAGATCAAGAGAAATCGAATAAGGAACAAAGTCACACTCGAGAGGGAGAGGGAGAAAGGAACAGTCACAGGAGGGATATATACATATACGAGGTGTGTTCAAAAAGTATCCAACCTTAATTTTCGTGGCGTAAACAAATGAAGCTAGGGAGGCGTGGTTTGGTGCATGTAGGTAGGCGATCCTAATCCATATGCGTGAATATTTTCCCGCCTGCAGAGGCTGTCAGTCCGCGACAGACCGCCGATGAGTGAGGAAGTGTAAGTGAGCGCCGTCGGATTTTCGTTTTTGACAAAATGACGGAAAAACTTGAACAACGCTACTGCATCAAATTTTGTGTAAAGCTTGGCGATTCCCAAGTGGAAACGATCCGCAAGATTCAACAGGCCTTCGGGAACGAAGCATGGCACCACACAGATAAAAGAGTGGTACAACCGCTTCAAAGATGGTGCACATCAGTGGAAAGTGAAGCACGTTCTGGTAGCCCTCAACATCCCGAAATGAGATCGTCATTGACCAAGTGAGGACCCTGCTGATGCAGGATCGTCGAAACACGATCAGAGAACTTGCAGACGAGGGGCATCAGCATTGGATCCGTTCATTCCATTGTGACTGAGGATTTGGGCTTAAGGAGAATCTCAGCGAAGTTCGTGCCAAAGCTGCTAACGATCGAGCAGAAGCAACTCCGTTTGGAGATCGCACAGGACATGCTGGAGACTGTGAACAGCGATCCAACTTCTTCAACACAGTGATCACTGGCGATGAGACCACAGTGATCCGTCATTTTGTCAAAAACGAAAATCCGACGGCGCTCACTTACACTTCCTCACTCATCGGCGGTCTGTCGGCGACTGACAGCTTCTGCAGGCGGGAAAATATTCACGCATATGGATTAGGATCGCCTACATACTGCACCAAACCACGCCTCCCTAGCTTCATTTGTTTACGCACGAAAAATTAAGGTTGGATATTTTTTGAAACACCTCGTATGTATATATATATATATATATATAATATATATATATATATATATATATATTGTCAAAGTGACAGCTAAATAATGAAAGGACATCGTACAAAAGAGTTAAACAAAGCGATGTCATCTAAAAATTTATTTGCACAACATTTTCAACTGGCGATGCACCACCTGAGGGATCGCACGTCACTGCGGGCTAAACACAATCGGTCGATGTGAGATGTGTAAGTAATTATTATTATTTTTTTAATATGTATCAACGCCAAAGTGATGGATAGATAATGAAAAGCACATCACAGAAAAAGTCTCATTTACAAAGCGATGTCGTCTAAAAATGAAATTGCACAACATTTTTCAGCAGGCAAGGCACCACCGAGGGATCGCACGTCACCGCGGGCCCACACAGTCAGTCAGTGTGAGATGTTTTGCGCTATTTTTTATATATACATTATACAGTGCCTATAGAAAGTCAACACCCCTTTCAAAATTTTCACTTTTTGTTGCTTATACCTGAAATTATATTTCATTAAATCAGACTTTTTCAACCTTTATTTACACATCATAACCCACAACTTCCAAGTGAAAAACAAATTCTACAATTTCAGAAAAATTAATTAAAATATACAAAGTATATCTGGTTGGATAAGTGTCCACCCCCTTATAATAGCAATTGTAAATTAGCTCAGGTGTAACCAATCACCTTCAAAATCACACACCAAGTTAATTGGCCTCCACTTGTGTAAATCCGCTTGAGGCACAGTGAAGACAATCATTAAGAAGTGGAAGGTGTATGGTATCACCAAGACCCTGCCTAGATCAAGCCATCTCTCCGAACTGGATCACCAAGCAAGGAGGAGACTGATCAGAGAGGCCAATGGCAACTTGGAAAGAGTTACATGCCTTTATGGCAAAGACTGGTCACTGTGTGTATGTGAAAACAATATCCCAAGCACTCCACAAGTCTGGCCTGTACAGTAGGGTGGCATGAAGGAATCCATTACCCCAAAAAAGCCCACCTTGAATCCCATTTGAGTTATGCAAAACAACACTCTAGAGATTCTGAAGCAATGTGGCAAAAAGTTTTGTGGTCTGACAAAACCAAGATGGAACTTTTTGGCCTAACAGCAAAATGTTACATTTGGCGCAAACCCAACACAGCACATCACCCAAAGAACACCATCCCTACTGTGAAGCATGGTGGTGGCAGCATCATGTTATGGGGATGTTTCTCAACAGCAGGGACTGAGGCACTTGTCAGGACAAAAGGGAAAATGGATGGAGCAAAATACAGAAAAATCCTTAAGAAAACCTACTGCCCTCTCCAAGAAAGTTGAAATTGGGATGTAAGTTCACCTTTCAGCATGTCAATGACCCGAAGCACACAGCCAAAGCTACACTGGTGTGGCTAAGAAACAAAAAGATAAATGTCCTTGAGTGGCCCAGTCAGAGTCCCGACCTAAATTCGAATCGAAAATCTGTGCCATGACTTGAAGATTGCTGTCCAACAATGCTCCCCCTGCAACTTGACTGAGCTTGAACAGTTTTGTACAAAAGAATGGTCAAATATTTCCCAATCAAGGTGTGAAAAGTTGGGAGAGACTGAGCCCAACAGACTCACAGCTGTAATTGCTGTCAAAAGGTGCTTTCACCAAGTATTAACTCAGGGGGGTGGACACTTATCCAACCAAGGTATTCTAGTTTTGTATTTTTAATAAATTTCCTGAAATTTGCAGAATTTGTTTTTCACTTTAAAGTTGTGCATTACAATGTGTAAATAAAGGTGGAAAAGTTTGATTTAAAGAGCAGGTTGCGGGTCACCAAACATGTTCTGAAAATTTATCAATATGATCTATATGGTGCATTAAATAATTCGATGCAAACTATTGTGGTTGCCTAACTATTAGGAAATTAATGAAATTTAACTCCGAAGTTGTTATTTCTCAAGGCTGTTGAAAAAACAGCCGCGTGCATATATGGATGGTGATGTTACTTCTCCAAAACAAAGCGGAAGCTCACTCTTTCATTGAAGAAGTGTCCAGTTGACGGGCCGTTCTTTCACTTTTTTTGAGCTTGCAACTGTCTATATCAGGCCCCCCTAACAAACGGACCAACGTTGTCAGACGGAATGAAAACCCGTCATTCTTGTTACAAAAACAGCTAAAATTGATGAAAAAGCGGCCGAAATTGAAACCAACACAGTAATTACGGTCGAATACCAAATATAACCGAAACCAACACGTTTATTCTACACGCAAGAACGGTCGTGACGGACACAAGAACGGTCAATCCCGAAATAGAACGGTGGGGAATGGAAGCAACATCGGTTATTTCGTCGCGAAACGGCGGAGACCGAAGCGAAAGCGATTCATTTTGGTTACCATAACGTGGAAACATGGCAGCTTGAAAAGTTCTTGAAGTTATGGTAAGTTAACTTTAACGTAGTCTGCCTTGAATATATCATGTCTGTTAATGAAAACCCTTTGTGGTACGGGATATTATACAAGCAGCGATAAATGCGCCCTCTTGACTTAATGTGTGGCTGACATTTCGTGTAATTCGTGCCCCCGTGCTGCAGCGATCAGTGACGATTGATCGTTTATTATTGCAAGAGGTAAAATTTGATAGTAATAATAAATTGCAAATTCCAATAAATAACAAAGTTAATATGAAGTAAAAACTGTAAAAAGATCCCAATACACGATCCCCTATGTTGAACTGGGCATACCAACTAGCGATCCTTCACTCGGGGCTCGAAATACAGGCAAACCAAACATATCATCACAACAAAATTCAGTTTAATAAATTGTTAAACTACATCAGGTACTACCCACTTAATATTATCTATATTAAATTTATGTTCGAGGCACAAGCACTAAAAATTTACATACCGTAACAGGTCGTTCTACTGCATCCGCCATCTTGTTCGCACTACAGTAACCGGAATGACCGCTTTTGTTTCGCTCTCGGACGTTTCGCGACGGAATAAACCATCTTGCTTCCGTTCCCCACCAATCTATTTCGGGATTGTTCGTTCTGTTTCCGTCACGACCGTTCTTGTGTGTAGAATAAACGTGTTGGTTTCCATTATATCTGCTATTGCGACCGTAATTACTGTGTTGGTTTCAATTTCGGCCGCTTTTTCATCAATTTTAGCTGTTTTTGTAACAAGAATGACGGTTTTCATTCCGTCTGACACGTTGGCGTCCGTTTGTTAGGGGGCCTGTATATTATCCTTTTTTATTTTGAATTATTGTAGAACAAGTTATTTGGATATTTGTACATCATGCCTCGTACGTGTGTCGTCATGTTTTGCGAAAATGGCTGGAAAACCGGTAATCGCTCCCACCGATTCCCGAAGGAATCAAACATTCGCTGGCATGGATAAGATTTGCACAACAAAACGGGGAATTTTCCCTGCCTTTTAAACTTTTAAATAAACTTTGTGGAAAAAGCGCTGCGGCCTAACTCTAGTCAAGGCCCCTAGGCCCTGCGCGCCATCGAACATAAACCTTATAAAATATCGGAATTTACAAACTTCACAACTACCGAGTGTTAAGCATCCTAAGCGACTGCAAAAACCGAAAACAGAATTTGAATTGACTTTAAAAGAACCCGCAACGTCGATCGAAGCAAAAATCTCAATTCACCACAGGAATTCACGGCATTATTTAAAATTATTTTTCAAAGTCATAAAACCGTAATATCAGCCATCCACGAACAATCTTTACAAATCCGACAGCTTAACAAGTGAGGCATGTGATGATAACCTTTATTGGGATGAAAAATGATTTTTAAACCTCATCTTTGTGGAAAAAGCGCCGCGCGCTAGATCTAGCCAAGCGCCCGCGGCCATACGCGCAGGTGCCTCAACTTGAAACATTCATAACTCGACGAATAAAAGCTCAAATTGCACCAAACTTACCTTATTCTTGCGAGCTCACGTTCTCTGTTAGTGGGTGAACAATCCAACGCTTAGCGAATTCTGCTTCGCAATGATAGGAAGAGCCGACAATAAGGATCAAAAGCGACGTCGCTATTGACGCTTGGCCGCCACAAGCCAGTTATCCCTGTGGTAACTTTTCTGACACCTCTTGCTTAAAACCCAAAAAGTCAAAATGATCCGAGGCACGCTTTCACGGTCTGTATTCGTACTGAAAATCAAGATCAAGCGACTTTCGCCCTTCTGCTCCACGGGAGGTTTCCGTCCTCCCTGAGCTGGCAGTCAGTCCTGCCACTTGTACACGAAATAGGCTGTTTTCTTGCACTTGCAAGTGCTCAAATTTATGTCTCAGGGCCAGAAACTCCATCGTATAAATTCCCATCATCCTCCGACTCGTCCTCGGCAATATCGGAATGAAAACACTCAATTTCATCGCCGTGAAATCACTCTCTGATTCGCATCTCGCATTGTTTACACGCTGTTTCCGAATGTTCACGAAGTTTTCGGAGAACATGACGTCATAGCATCTTCGGTAACTTCCGGACTGTTTTTCGATCACTGACAAAAGTTTTGACTTAAAAGTTAATTTTAGCATATTTTGAGTTTCAAATGTAAGAAAATAATTGCCCAACGATTATTAATGTGCTTACAACCTTCGAATCACGCAAAGTCATCAGCGACCCAAACCTGCTCTTTAATGAAATATAATTCCAGCCTATGAGGCAACAAAATGTGAAAATTTTGAAAGACGGAGTAGACTTTCTGGACGTACTGTATGTATCTATGTCAAAGGCATTTCATAATAGTAGGAGAGTGTGAAAAAAACGAAACAACTATCGTTAAGATATCGTTGCAGCCTGTTCCAAGTCAAGGCATGGTTGAGCAGGCCAAAAAACATGGGCTTCAGACACCAGCAAGGTCACCCAGGAATCGCCTTAAGACCCATAGCATAGAGGCATGTGAGCGAGGTGGCTGAGGATACGTCTGATAAAGTATATAATCAAATAAGGCTGTTAATTATCTTTAAAAGGGGTGTTTTAATTAACCCAACACCCAATTTTCATTCAAGCACTTCCTTGGAGTTCCCTTGGTATGCATGCAAAGTTTCAGGCTGCTTTGTTTCATGGTTTGGAATTATGTGGACACACACACACACACACGACACACACACACACACACACACACACACACACACACACACACACACACACACACACACACACACACCTCATCCATTTATAGTAGACAAGTGGACCAATTGTCCATTGGACCAAATTTTCATTATTCTTAGCGCCTTGTATCATTCCTGCCCCACACTACTCTCGGGATCTTAGACCTCCCTCTTGAAGGGAGGTTTTAACAGAAGTATGACGACGCTTTCCTGCCTCGGAGCTCGCTATTTACACCATCACGAAAATGACTCACGGAGTTGAGTTTTACTCGAGTTCACTGGAGTTAAACCACATTTGCAGCCCTATCTTCAGCGACACATTTCCTCTCTTGACTCACGGAGTTTCATACCACATGTCTGTTCGTGGCCCTTTTCTTCAGTAGCACTTTGCTCTCTGCACCCGGAGCTGCGTACCACATGCCGTGTCGTGGCTCTCTCTTCAATCGGTTTTCACTCCTTTCAACCATGGGACTGCAATCATCAAACCCCTTTTGGTGAACAGCTTATTCCCACTGGCACTGGCCTCTTATGACACCCGAGTCACCGAGTGGATCACATGATTTCGTGGACATGATGCCGAATTGGCCCATCCGCCATTTCTTGCTTCTTATTGAACTTGTGACTGTATTCACCCACACTCAAGCTTAACAGCTTATGGGGCACCACTCAGACTGGATGAAGTCATCAAACTTTAGAGGTGAGTAGAAGTCGATGACTTGCTTTTGTAGAAGCCTTAACTTGCCTTTCACCAAGCCCCAGATGTGCTTGGGCAAGGACGGGGATTATACATTTCTTATTATTATTGCCAAATGATACTACTATTATTATTGTTGTTAATATTACAAGTATCAATTCATATAAGCTTTGTTACAGTGTTATTGTTTTTGTTAGTTATTTTGTAATTACAATGCCATGCCATGGAAGGACCTATTAAGCTGCTCTATACACCTTAACATGGCGTGCATTTAAACCATCGAAATTCTTCGGGATTATTCGTAGTTGATTAGCCGAATCAACTCAGGATATTATGATGATCAATTTGGTGTGTCACATTCCACATCAGAAAGTTCCAGTAGAACTCCCCAAAAAACATCGCACGCACACAGACGCAAACACACCTTGTCCATTTATAGTAGATTTACAAGGATATTTGTGGAGAATGAACATATCAAGGAAGGCGTGAAGCGCCCCTCCCTTTATATGGAAAGGTATCTCTGTTTGCAACTTTAACACAGGACTGAAGATTCGTTTCTCGGCTTCTATTAGACGAAATTGGTTACAAGTTTCAGAAGTAAATCCATTGTATGTCGAGGAAATATGGTCCAAATTTCAGCAATGTCCGTTTGCACATTCTTGAGTTTTTAACAAAAACCCTCAAAATCAACGTTGGTGTCTCTGTCAGTCAGTCTGACCGTCCGTCTGCCCGAAATGTGTTTGTGCGAATATATCAAAGGCTATACATTGAAACTAGCAGAAACTTGGCATACACATCCTCATTAGGTCTAATTAATGGCTTTCAAAACAAATTCCACTTAAGTGCCATAGTTTGTGCTTTTTTGCTACTATTTCCCTACGGGGCGAACCCCAAAAAGTTGGACAGAGAAAAATTTTGACTCCAGCAGTAAAATAGTTAAATGCGAGGGCTCATAATAATTCATGAACTGTAAAATGAAAGTTCATGAAATGTTGAACATGAAGAGATGGTCACTTGTTGAGACTTCGAAGAGGATTCTACTTCTAATTGCTTTGGGAATTAAAATTTATTTATATAGTTGTTTCTTGCTTTGGCAATTTGTAAATATGGAGAAGGAGGGATCACGTCCTTGCTTGCGTAAAGTAAATACGTCGAGTTATGAGAATCATTATTTTCAGATTTCACTCCAGATTTTGACCCTTATTTAATCCACGAGATCTGATGCGATCCTCAAATCCGATGTCATATTTTTTTATTATGTACTTTAATTAGTCCATGAGACTCTCTCCATGAGTCTCCGGACTTTAATTAGTCCTCTCATGATGAGAAGTCATCGTGGAAAGTCGCCAAGGCTTTTTTAATAAGCTGAAACAAAATGGCGGCTCAAGACCCCCATTGAGGTGACAGCGAGCTGACCAAGGATAAGGCTCTTTTTGTTTTTTCATGATAAGATGAGTTAATTATTTTCAAAGTGGTGTTTAAATTTACCAAAACACCCAGTTTTCATTCACGCACTCACCTGAAGTTCCTTTAGTATGCATGTAAAGTTTCTCGCTGCTAGGTTTCATAGTTTTGGATTTATGGAGGATAGATATTTATTGCATGTACGGATAGATAGATATATTGTCGCATTGACAGGTCTTCTAATGTTGACTCAACAATGGTGGGATTTTATGTACTTTATAAATTCCCCACAAGATCGGCACACAAGGGCCCCGAGTGTATTTAGCCCCTTCCACGGCCTGGTTAGAATTGCTAATACCGCCGGTCTCTTAAAAGTCATTGTTACCATTTTTAATTCTCCCCCAAGGATTTACCCAAAAACAGAGCTGAAATGAAATGATTCCTCATGTGTGCAGTTTTCAAATGGTGGACCACCACAAGAAACATGCTCTTAGGGAATAACGGGTTTATTTACAGAAAAGGCACAATACCACGGAAACGGAGCATGCTGAAACAAAAGCTAGATGGATGCAAATGCAAGCAAATCAATATTTAAAATGCACACAGTAAAATGAAAGCATTTAATGCGGGCAATATAATCTAATGTTCACGAGCACACAGTCATACATTCACACACGCAATGGGGGTGAACCAAGTGAGGTCTTTTATCAAAGGATACCAGTACCAGGTATCGTAATGGCGCTCCATCCAAGCAGGTCTTCAGGCATGGCATGGACCTATAAACAGGTGAAGCGTCCCTGGGCGAAATTAATGTAGAAAGTGAAGCCGGAGGCATGCTTGTATGTTGAGTGGCCATGAAGAACAGGGGGCCATCATGTGGTATGTGATGCAGTCAGTAATTCTGACTGCCAGACTATGCATCTGATCAGGTTGAAATTTAAATATTCCCCATGACTACTCGATCATAATTGTGAAGTTTCATGTCGATTGATGAAGTGGTTCAAGAGATTATTTTTTGAAAGCTTTTCTTTGAATCCAATATGGCTGCCAGACCATGTTACCTATTAATTGTACGTGAACACCCTGGTATCCCTAAGGCTTGGGGAACATGTGCGTGAAGTTTCCCCTCGAACTGTCAAGCCATTCTGTAGAAAATGATTTTTAAAGGCTTTTATGTTATAAAAAAAAATATAGCTGCTGAACCACATGACTGATGACGTCATAAATGTTTTTTCAACCATACAATTTAGCTCTAGATGACCATTAAGACGTTGCATACTCATCGGATAAAGCATTCGACGTATGCAATTATGACGTCATAACGAAGCCACATATGACATCATCAAAAAAAATCACACTTATTTCCATGGGGGAGTAGTTGACACGTGCCAAGTTTCAAATTTTTTTCCATTGATCAGTTTCGGAGATACAAAGGTCCAAAGTTTTTCCTTTTTTCCAACATGTCTGCCGCACCACGTGACCCATGACATCATAATTATCATTATAACATTCTACATGAGTAATGTGACCCCGAAAACATAATGCCTCTGGCGACTTCGTCAACGGAGGCAGAAAAATGTCACGTGATGGAACCGGGGGGGGGGGGGAGTGTTCCCCTGCTGTCTAATGAGACAAGATTATTACAAAATTATGGTGTCAGGTTTGTGGAGAAAGCAGGTAAAGTTAAATAATAACTTTAATTATACCAAAATACACAATTTGGTGTCTGTCTGTCTGTCTGTCTGTCTGACCATGATACATTTGGCCGTTCCATATCCATTCTCAGCCAAACTTGCCATGGGATTCAGGGTCACATTCCGGAGGTTGTAGCAACTTAATTTGCCCCCTCTCTCCAACAGGGTTTTTCGCCTTGGTCAAAATGTGTGTTAAGGTGTAAAATTGCTTATTGTGGAGTTTCACACGTACCGGAAGTGAAAAATTACTATTCATTCAATTTCATCCACATATGGTTACCTAATTAAACAGTTGCTACTTTTGTTTAGCATTAGGCTGAAAAATATTTGGAGGAAACTCGATGTCCTCGAGACATCGTATACTTATCGCGTCCCCGACAGACTAATGTACCCAACTCTCCCCACCCCCCAACCCACCCCTTTTCCTCTGCTTGCTAGTGTATACAAATGCAACAAGAATGACAATCAAATGTGGAGAATGCCTAATGTCAATACAAATTGATATTGTTGAGCAAATCCACCCTACAATTCATTGTACGATCAACAAAACAACCCCTCGTCAGTAAATGGACTAACGCACGTGCGTCATGGCAGAATGTTGCAGTTTGTTTTTCAATCAGAAATGTGTTGGAGCAGCTAAAGAAGTGAAATTACTCCCAACAGCACTGAAAAGCAAAAGATAGCTCAACAAAAGGCAAAAGTATTGAAAATTACCCCAAATTAACTTCATTTTCGTTACACAGTGTCATCTTCCATTACCCCATTGGTGAGGGTGAGGGGGGTTGGGGGGAAGGGGACAAAGTAGCTGCAGCCTTTATCTCATGACACAATTAGTTCCCTTGGCAAGTTTGGTTGATATTGGATAATTAACTACCAAATGCATCAGCCACAGACATGCAGAGACAGACAGACACCAAATTGCTATTTTAGCAAGAATAAGAGGACTGGGCTGCTATTGTGTTTTGCTTGGGGCCTCCAAATGACAAACACCACCACTGCATAAGAATAGTACAACTTCACTCAAATGGGTCCCTGGTTATAAAAAAAATGTTCTAACCTACATGAACATAATATGGACCAACGCTAACTTAACATACTACCTAATTCGTACTCCCTCCAATTTAGCAATGCATTGATTATTTTCAATTCTGTTTCTCCTGCACTCATTAACCTCCGCCATCGAAGATCGGAGGTTACTGTTTTCACCCCTTTCTGTTTGTTTGTTTGTTTGTTTGTGAACAGTATTACGGAAAAACTCCTCGACGCATTTCGACGAAACTTGTGGGGGGGTTAGGTATGGTCCAAGGATCATGCCATTAGATTTTGGATTGGTCAAATTCCAATATGGCTGCTATGGCGGCCATTTTGAAAAAATATTTGATTTTTTTTTTTTTTGCATTTCTACATGTTTTAGTGATTTCCAACCCCCCCCCCCCCCAAAAAAAAAATTTGAGAAAAAAAATTTTTGCAACTTTTTTTTCAACAAAAATTCGATTTTTTTTTTTTGCATTTCCACATGTTATAAGTGATTTCCAACAAAAAAAATGCCAAATTATTAATTGCGGCTGATTTTGGAACTTCAGGTGGATATAACCACGTAAAATCAATTTCTGTCTCAAGGAATCTAGTTATGACGAATGAATTGAGTATGTAAAAGTTAAAAGTAAAAGGGAAAGTTGCAAACTATAACTCTGTGAGCACTGTTGACGTCAAATTGAATGAATAGGATATCAGGTTCACTTTGAGTGACCTTGCAGTATTGGCGGCGGAGGTTTTGCACTCTACCGAGTGCTCCCCCTCTAGTTTCCCTTGTAACTTTGCATTTAGTCTTAACATTCTGAAATCTGACAGTTGACGTATTTGTTCTGTTCTTGATTTCAAGAACATGCACATTGTTTGGATTGCGTGTGCTGGGTATTTGGCAGACGTCGTCAGGACTGGAGTGATCATCACATCAACGTCTCCGAGACAGTGAAACACGCCGAGTGATGAACCCGAGAGCCTGTGAAAAAGTGTGAGTGTTTACTGGAGATTTGTGGGAAAATTTATTTGAGGTCTGGAGAATTTGTGGACAAACGATGTCGCGGCTTGTCTGCATAAATATCTAAAAGACTGGCTGTTGCACGCTGTGAGTGTCTCCTTTTTCTTCCCATACAGATTGCTCGAGTTCGAAGTTTTTGTAAATATTGAGTTTCACACCAGAAACCATTCACACATTATGTGTCATCATGTACTCCGAAGAGCAAGGACTCGCTGTCACGGTCACAGTATCACACAGGAGTGAATCAGCGCATCGGACAGGATATCCCGTCCTGTTTATCCATTTCTATAATTAATCCCCCGCCCTCACCCCACACTCCCCTCAACCACAACAACCTCCCCTCCCCTATTGTCCCTCTTTCAACCCCTCCAACCCTGTACTTATCACAATGTGAGGTTAGCCACAACAACAGAGAATTTGAAGTAGCCTATATAATTTAGTCATTAACACAGAAAATGAAGTCGCATTATAAAATAATGTTTTGACTAATTAATAACGCTTTCTAATACTGAATGTACTTAATTTATTTCCCACCCAAACATGCTGTTATGGTTAGCCAGAGAACTCTCTATATAAAGGTTTCCCATGCACACCTTCCAAAGATTACTTATTTCGTTTTCCTAAATATTTTCTTGAAATTCATGAGAACTTTGACCCATAATATTTCAACCTGTTGTATATTTACAGAATATTCTTCACAAGGATTTACGATTGAAATAAAATAATCATATTCACATTGTTTTCAGGATCGTACTGTGGAGCTTTGTATGATATATATATATATATATATTATATACATAACAGATAACATAAATAACCTGCAGGACAGATATATTTATTTATTTTTTACAAGGAAATTTTTGCACAGGGGAGGCCATTCGGCCCATCATGCCTGCACCCCACAACACCAGATTTGATAAATCTTTCAATACCCCTTCCCTTTGTGTGTAGCCTTTTGGCTGCTACATTAGTACTCAATTCACCGACCTCAGAAGATGACAGGCTGAGTCAACCCCCTGGTGTAAATTCAGAAACCAACGGGGCTTGAACTCAGGACCCTAGGATCCCAAGCCACCACCCAAACTGCGAAGCCAACACCAGGTTTTTATATTTACATACATACATACATACTTATATACCTACATACATACATACATACGTATAATATATATATATATATATATATATATATAAACACATATATATATATATAATATATATATATATATATATATATATATATTATATGTATATATACAGTGGGGAGAACAAGTATTTGATACACTGCCGATTTTGCAGGTTTTCCCACTTACAAAGCACCGAGAGGTCTGTATTTTTATCAAAGGTACACTCAACTGTGAAAGACGGAATCTAAAACAAAAATCCTGAAAATCACATTGTATGATTTTAAAATAATTAATTTGCATTTATTGCATGAAATAAGTATTTGATACATCAGAAAAACAGAACTTAATATTGGTACAGAAACCTTTGTTGCAATTACAGAGATCAGACGTTTCCTGTAGTTTCTTAACCAGGTTGCACAGACTGCAGCAGGGATTTTGGCCCACTCCTCCATACAGATCTTCTCCAGATCCTTCAGGTTTCGGGGCTGTCGCTGGCAACACAGACTTTCAGCTCCCTCCAAAGATTTTCTAATGGTTCAGGTCTGGAGACTGGCTAGGCCACTCCAGGACCTTGAGATGCTTCTTACGGAGCCACTCCTTAGTTGCCCTGGCTGTGTGTTTCGGGTCGTTGTCATGCTGGAAGACCCAGCCACGCCCCATCTTCAATGCTCTTGTTGAGGGAAGGAGGTTGTTGGCCAAGATCTCGCGATACATGGCCCCATCCATCCTCCCCTCAATACGGTGCAGTCATCCTGTCCCCTTTGCAGAAAAGCATCCCCAAAGAATGATGTTTCCACCACCATGCTTCACGGTTGGGATGGTGTTCTTGGGGTTGTACTCATCCTTCTTCTCCTCCAAACACGGCGAGTGAGTTTAAACCAAAAAGCACTATTTTGGTCTCATCAGAGCACATGACCTTCCCACTTCCTCCTCTGGATCATCCAGATGGTCATTGGCAAACTTCAGACGGGCCTGGACATGCGCTGCTTGAGCAGAGGGACCTTGCGTGCGCTGCAGGATTTTAATCCAGACGGCGTAGTGTGTTACTTATGGTTTTCTTTGATACTGTGGTCCCAGTTCTCTTCAGGTCATTGACCAGGTCCTGCCGTGTAGTTCTGGCTGATCCCTCACCTTTCTCATGATCATTGAGGCTCCACGAGGTGAGATCTTGCATGGAGCCCCAGACCGAGGGAGATTGACTGTTATCTTGAACTTCTTCCATTTTCTAATAATTGCACCAACAGTTGTTGCCTTCTCACCAAGCTGCTTGCCTATTGTCCTGTAGCCCATCCCAGCCTTGTGCAAGTCTACAATTTTGTCCCTGATGTCCTTAGACAGCTCTCTGGTCTTGCCCATTGTGAGAGGTTGGAGTCTGATTGATTGAGTGTGGACAGCTGTCTTTTATGCAGATAACAAGTTCTAACAGGTGCAGTTAATACAGGTAATGAGTGGAATGGGAGGGCTTCTTAAAGACAAAACTAACAGGTCTGTGAGAGCCGGAATTCTTACTGGTTGGTCGGTGATCAAATACTTATTTCATGCAATAAATTGCAAATTAATTATTTAAAAATCATACAATGTGATTTTCAGGATTTTTGTTTTAGATTCCGTCTTTCACAGTTGAAGTGAAACCTATGATAAAAATTACAGACCTCTACGTGCTTTATAAGTGGGAAAACCTGCAAAATCGGCAGTGTATCAAATTCTTGTTCTCCCCACTGTATATATGGGTGGTGTGTGTATAGAGTATATATATTTTTATATATATATATATATATATATATATATATATTATTATATAATATATATAATTATATAACTGTATCTGTATCTGTATATGTGTATATATATATATATATATATATATATATATATATATATGTGCATATAATATATATGTGTGTGTGTGTATATATACATACATATATATAGATATATATGTTAATATACATATATGTATATATATATATTTATATATATAACATATATGTATATATACACACACATGAATGACAATTGACAAAGACATTAGTGTAGACAATCGACGTATGCGGATATACACTAGTGTACTGGATTTGAATCTGAGTTCCCATCAACATGATCCATCGGCATTCCATGCAGGAAAATTAAAAATTCAAAGCAAATAAACTGATCATCTTCTTCTTCTTTAAAAGCCAAAATTATTCCCACATTCTTGTTGGATTGGCCAGAGGAAGTTTTTGGTCCAGGTCTTTCACGAACTTGCTGGCCAGGCCTGACACTCGAGTAAGTGGTTAGTTGAGACAGGAGTTTGTAATTTGTTCAGGGTTCCGGCAATAACTTGCCTACTATTCCTGAAGGACACCGTGGGATCTTTAACATCCACCAACTCTCTATCTCTATCTCTATCTCTCTCGAGTGCAGCCTGTGGCTGCTGGTTGCATCATTGGTATGGGGACGCGGCTAATGCGCTGATGCAGTGTCCCCTTACGGCAGTCGCACTTGGTGCTCATTTTGCCGACCTCGGAAGGATGACAGGCTGAGTCGACCTCCTGGTGTATTTTAATTCAGCGGCCCAACGTGGCTTGAACTCAGAACCCTAGGATCCCAAGCCGCCACCCTAACCACTAAGCCAACACCAGGCTTGTCCACCAACTAATGCCAGCAGACGGGACGCCCAGTTTAATGTCCATCTGAGGGATGGCACACACATTGATGAAACCCCCTGCCTATGCAACACTGAGAAGACAATTTATAGTTAGGTTGGGATTCAAACCCAGGCTAGATAGCTTCGAGGTGAGGGTGTGTATCTGGTATGATTTGTAGTATAGTGAGTAGTACGACTTATTTTAAAGTTTAAGAGATGTGATGCCGTCTCCTCGTCCCGTCTTCTCCCCTTCCATTGGACAACGACGCAAATGCCAAAGCACACCTTACACATAACAGTGTGCAATGGTGCACCACGCCGCCAGTAAGCCAAAGCTGCCAAACGCATTATGTAACCCTCTCGAAGTTGGGCGTAACTCGAACAGAGTCATGAAAGACGCACCTGTGTGTTCCAGTTGGGCGTTTCACCCCCGCCTGGTCCGAGTTCCGCACGACCCGCCGTTATCCTCCTAAAAACGCCCCTCGCTTTTCACGTGCCCTCAGCGCTCTCGCCTCCTTTGTGTCTTCTTTTCTCGTTCTCTCGCTCCCTTTATTCCCGTCTTTGTCCTACCCCATTGTGTTTGCGCCGCCAGCGTAACCTGATAGACAGGTATGCGTTGATTTAGAATCCGGCACAGGGGCACGATTGTGGACCGTCTGGGCGGCGGGTGGGACCAGTCCTTTGAAGGTCGGTCCGGGGTACTGAGCCGACAATGGCTTTGAGCGCACGGGTCTTGGAAGGGACGGGATGGCGTGAGGGTGGGTGCAGTGATGTGCTTGTTGTCGTTTCGATAAACTTTCACGCCTCGTACAACATTCCACGGAGAAAGCACATACAGGTGGAAAACCCTATTACCAGGAAATAGCCTTAAATCATCAAGTATGTAACACCGAATGCATCAGGCAACCGTACGAGTTCGACATAACCCAACGCGTAGATGTCCTGCACGGAGAAACTGGGATGCCGCTTCAGCGGAGACCCGGACGGTTAGGAAAGCAAAACCGTCACCCGACACCATTAATCATCATGATCTCACCGAAACAAAGGACTCGGTTGCTATTTATTACAAACTGCACATTATAAACAATATTATAAATATATTGCGGAAAAAAAATCATGATTATTTTCATCGTATTACAATGCAGTTCGAACGCATGAAAATGCATTGTCATTTGTCGGTGCGGTCATTGTTGTTATGACTAGTAGTGTTATCATTATGATGTTTTCTTTTTACACCTGATCGCCAATGACAGGTGCGCTTTTCCCACTTGTGTGCAAAATGGGAATAATGGAGAAAAGTTAATTTTGTTTTCTCTGCAACGTCTCCTGTTCTTGCCTCTCATTGTAACATACATGTAATTTCACCATACTACTACTACTACTACTACATGCGAGGTGAATTGCAGCTACATCACTGCTTCTAATCTCCCTGATCTCACACAGCAAGGTGCATGGAAGTGCATTATACTCTTGATCATTCGAACGTTGTGTAAAAACCTCATTTTATGCATTTCTTATTGGCACAGGACTGTGTGTGTGTGTGTGGTGTGTGTGTTGTGTGTGTGTGTGTGGTGTGTGTGTGTGTGTGTGTGTGTGGTGTTTGGGGAAAAAATGAAATGGAAAAATTGTGTCGGGATGGCATTGCACAAAAAAAAGCAACCAAATAAGATAGGAAGGAAAGAACAACAAGGGAGGAATGACACCACAATATGACGTCACAATCCTTTTACAGATTGCTATCACGACATATTTTGACATTTTTGTCATCGGTAACTGTATGGAAATAGTTCGCAATTGAATGAAGATATCTATGTAATGTTGGAGGTAGTTGTGCATTGCCAATGTGGGTTGGTGATTGATCTAATTGTGTATTTTATTTGTTGTGGAATTGAGACGTAAAATGTCAAAAAGATGTCGTGATGACAATCCGTAAAAGGATTGTGGTGTTGTCATTCCTCCCTTGTCATTCCTTCCTAACTTTTTTGGTTTTTGTTTTTGGGTGGGGGGGAGGATACCATCCCGACATGTTTTTTTTCTTTTTTTTTTTTAATGTTTTTTGTCTTCTTCTGAATTTATACAGCAAAGGTGTCTATTTAAATGATGAGATGTGACAATTAAACAACGCGTGTATCAGACTACTCAATATTCGACAGCAAGTGTTGTAAATAGATTAAGGTTATAACAATTTGCAGTTAAATTCCTACATAAATGGTGACATTTTAATAACTTTATTTGTATTTCACGGACCATGGACACACGACAGCAACGTCAGTCTGCCAAAAGTGCACACCAACAAAGAAAATGAAAAAAAGACATATATTAAACTGGAGGAATTTCTGAAGCATGCGTTTCAAAGCTCGAGAGAACACGCAACTAAACCAACCACTGTCTTATGTAGCAGGATCCGGTTCCACCATTGTGAATGGTACGACTTGCTATAGTATACCTTCGAGTCCCTCCCCTGTCGCTCCTCCCTGTCCCTCCCTGCATCCCGCCCGCTTAACACGGCACCCAGAAGGGGCCACCGCACATTGAGCTGCCCATGCGTACCTATGCGTAACTCGCCCGGACGTGTACCTCCACTCCACGTGTCTTTCTTTGGGCGACTCGAGGGTCCAGTACTGTTGGCTGCAGCTGTCGTGCGAGGTCGTGTCTAAGTCCGACGCCGGGAACAAAGAAGAGCGAACGGAACCTCACATTGAGTTTGCAGCTCCGAGAGCCTCCCGTAACAGCTCAGAACTTGGTACCGTGATGGGCTCTACAAAGACGTCCGACAGCCATGTGAAGCGGCCCATGAACGCCTTTATGGTTTGGTCTAAGGGCGAACGGCGGCGTCTGGCACAAGAGAACCCAAAGATGCACAACTCCGAGATCAGCAAGCGCCTGGGGGCCGAGTGGAAACTCCTCAGTGAAGTGGAGAAGAGACCCTTCATCGATGAAGCGAAGCGGTTGAGGGCCCAACACATGAAGGAGCATCCGGACTACAAGTACCGTCCACGACGGAAGCCCAAAGGGACGGCAGTGGGTGGCGGGGGCCTGTTGCACCTGCGGAAGGAGCACTACCCTTTCCCCTTCGCATTTTTCTCTGGCGACTCCGAGGGTTCGTGCGGTGGCTCCGACATTCACGATAAGACCCGCTCGTACTTCGCCACATCAGGACCCAGCGGACCCACTGCGTACCCAACGCTGCTGGAGCCAGCACTGCTTCACGCTGCTTCGATCCCACACAAACTTGCTGAACTGCATCAGCACCATGCGCCTGCGTCGGGAGCACCCACCCCACACCCTTCTGCTCTCGGAGCCGCACTCTCACACACTGCCGCCTTGCCTCAAGCACACTCCATCGCAGCATACTCATACTCCCCTTTCACCTCTCAAGCGCAGTCCCCACCTGGATACCCACTCGCTTGTACCTGTGCCCCCTGGAACACATCTCCCGCCGCCTCAAGTTCCCCGCTGGCCTATCTGCTCTTCCCGGGAGTGGGAAAGTCTGCCCTCGAATTCCCCTCTGCGTGAGCGCTGCCTGGACCCGTAGCGGTATTTATATCTGTACATATAAGATGCTAGGTCTCTCGATCCTCAATGTGTATGCGAAGATATATGAGCGATATACTAGTCTGCTTTTCTCTTTAATATCGTAATCATTTCATTGCCCTCTCTTTTATATGAGCTTCCTTTTCTTTTATGTCTCTTTTTCTCCGTCGTTCCACTTGAATTCCATGCAACAACGTTGATCTTTGTGACAACCTCAGTGCTGTTATTGTGCAAGCAAACTCACGAGGCCTCACGAGGTGTTTGACAAGTGTTGTGTGCATGACACGACCTGTGATGAGTCACGATTCTGCACAAAGACGGAGCCAAACTGGAGTGAGACGTCTTATATGATACATGTATGTACTTTTGAATGTAAATGCACCTGTTTATGTATTATTGCATATGTATCTATAGTGGTCAAGAACATGCCATTTGTATATATATATATATATATATATATATATATATATATATATATATATATATATATATATATATATATATACATACACATATACATAACATTTATTTATATATAATATATAATTATATAATATAGTATTTGTTATACTGTATGTATGTAAAGCCAGACCCAAGTGGTACTTTACTTCTTTAAGAAGTGTTTTCTTGAGTCTTGCGTGTGTTTTTGGCGTCACAGAGCTCCAGGATGCCCGGGCTCTTCAATTCGTCACGTGAAACAGGAGTCCAGGCCATTTTGCGCATTAAACTATGGTGGGTCACAATTTCTCCAGTTCGTGTCAAGCACAGTCCCTGCCCGGATAAATTGATGGTGAGCCCTGGATCTTGTCACGGTGAGACCTGAATCGACAGAATGTAACAGTGGTTTTACAATTGGCAGGTGTGTCTCACCTGCCTGTCATGGCATGCCCAGTATCGGAGTGAGGAAATCAAAAAAATTATTACAAAGAAAGAAAAACAAAGGGCGAAATACTCCAGTCATGAGATGACATAACTTACATTGTTCTCACTGTCACCACATCATGCTTGAGGCGACCTGGGCGAAGTCGAGAGCAGATAGTTGTGTTTTTACGATTCATGGCACTGAAATCGCACTCCCTCTTTTGTGAGATTTTACCCATCAATCTTATTGCACTTTCTCTCATTCATTCAATCTTTTCTTGTTTCTTCAAATACATGTGAGTTATGTGAATATTGTTATTTTAATATATCACTCATTTGTATAAATTTGTGACTTTGTTAAACCTTTCTTAAACTCCAAATGAATACATTTTGTCCAATTTATCTTTGAGCTGTCTCGTCTGTGTTTGATTCCCAAATTGACAATAAACGGTTGGATTTATGTTTCACAGGCAGGGTATTGCATCACAGAGCGCACCGAACACTGGTTGGTCGATAAGCCGGTTGTCCCTTCTGATGGACACCCACTGTGTTTTTCGTGGAGTAGCCGAGTTATTGTTTGATGGACACCCACTGTGTTTTTCGTGAAGAATAGCCGAGTTATGCCGGCACCCTAAACAAATCACAAATTCCTGCCCAAATCACTCCAGTAAAAAGCAAGACTTAGCCAATCAGTTGATGAAAGACGGGCCAGATCTTCCCACATGACTGACCTCACATGTTGGCGGGATTAATTGGAGTCATTAAAGTAGTGGAGTAGAAGTTATATATTTACACATTTTGAAACAAAACATTGGCGTTCTTCCAGTGTTGTATCTCACTTGTAGAATTTACTTTTTCATATCTCTCATATGTGTGAAAGTTCAAGTTTAACTTGACTGGGATTGCCCATAATTCGCAGGATGTAAAGATGCAGGCAAGCAAAAATTATGCAAAGTACTATTCTCAGTTTTGTCACAAACGGTGAAGAGCAGACTTTGTTCCAGGATGTTTCATCCATGACGCACGCGCGCACACACTCACACACACACTCACACACACACACACACACAACACACACAACACATACACACACACACAACACACAACACACACAACATAATTAGTTTACATTCATCCATGCAATGTGGGTCTGTTTTTATAAATGCTCAATAGAATGTGATGAAATGAACTTACTCTTGTGCAACAGAGGAAATGCTGCCAGGAAAATTAAAATAAATAAAAAGATTTCAACTTGTTATATGAGAGGTGATCAGTAAGCCCCACCCAGGTCAAACAACAAAAGTCAATTAACATGAGTAAAACATATTTTTTAAGTCCGGTTTTTATTGAATTTTTACTCTTAAACAATATTACCTTTTTCACTGAATAACATTTTTGTTTTATCCTCTGTTTATTGAATGTGGATGTTGATACCAATCAACTGATGAATCCTGTTCAACGTACTGATTTCGAAGATCCATGATGTTAGGCCGAATACACATGGCATAAAGTCTGATCGTTTTCTCACCAAATGTCGAGGCTCATATAAGGAGTAGGCTTGCCAATCAGCTAACGATAGAGGGAGCCAAAGGATGTGGAAAGCAGGCCATGGATAAATATATTTGGTGATGAGCCACCATATTGAAGTGTGTAGTAAAAATTTGAAGATAATTATGCCTTTAAATGTATCAGATAAGCACTTGGTTATAGATTATTTTACACTCACCTTGTACTCAATAAAATAAAACGTTTTTTGGTTAATTTCACGTGAGCACTTCACTGTGTTACTTTTCCAAAGTGCCTTGCCAAAATACACTCGGCGGCAACCAAACGTTATTTTATGTTGTGTCAACTTTCTTAATTATTCAAACTTGCCTTCACTTTTCTCTTCATCGTGTGCAATCACTCTGCACACGGGAGGACATAAATACAACAGTAAATGTGAATTACTGATTAAAGGTGACAATATATTTTGAAATTTTTTTAAAAATTCTGACATCTTTTTCTGACAACACTTATGAAATGAAGAAATAACACACTAGATATTCTTACTAAAGGTGAACTGTATATGGTTTATGTTCAAAAAGTTATGCAAGGTAGACACTCTTTAACTTACTTGGGATTTAATAATGACATGGATGTTACCTAAAAGCGAGCTCAGAGGAGACAGATATACGTCGAAAAAAAAATAATTAATACAAAACCACTTATGCTGTCGCAATTGCGCCGCATCAGGGATGTTCTTCATAATTTCTCTTTTGTTCTTCACTTTTTGTAATTTTGACTATACTGTATATTCTCCTTTGTAATCTAAATCCAATAATTAATTTAAAGCCTGTATTTTACTGTTTTATTTGAGAGCATGTGCCTGTTCCTGAAACGGCATTTTCCATACAAGCAGCGATGTTGAAATATTTTTCGAGTTCAATGGCTATATGTCTTCTTCCATTTCTCCTCTTCTTTCATTTATACATACACACGTGTTGTCGATATAACTTGGAGTTAAATAGTATGTTTAGTTTGGTTAACCCATATCATTTCCTACAAGAGGAAATCAAAACTTTGACATGGCTATTGTCAGTGTGTATCGGCACATAATACGAATGATAGCTTTTATCAGCTGCAAGGTGACCATCGTGGTCCAACTGTCATGGGAAGCATAGTGAAGTTAACATTTCGGCCGTTAGCCCTTTATCGGCATGAGAAGTACATTTGGTGCTGCCATTGTGTGAATTGGGTTTTCAAATTTTTGGATGATCTTTCTCAAACTACCTTGCTAGGATGGTCTTCATTAAACCTGCCATTTACTGATTATGGACCGCAGTTTTATGTGAATTGGGTTGAGAAGACGAAAAAAATACTCTGATAGGGTTGGCGCAGAATTATGCCACACTCGCTTGGGCAGGAGTTGAGGCTAGAGTGAGGCAGACCCTTTTTCAAAGAAAAACAAAAAACTTGCATTATATTATTTTCTTGTATTGTATTTTCTCCATACATTATAGCCAAGGACATCTAATTATCACCATGCTCCTCTAGTAGCCATGCATATTTAACAGTTTATAGGACAGGTGAGCCAACTCCTCCGTCCCTCCCTCACCCTTATTTGTCAATTTTTTTGCTTATGGAAGAGAGGAGTAGCTTTCCACAATTTGTGATCTCAGGGGGTTCTAAAACATCAACAAATGTTTTTTTACACGTTGCGTTCTAATTAAATTAGAGGCATTACATATAATCTGAAAAAAAATCTTCTATAAGAGTATCAATTTGGCTTTTGTTCTGGACGTCATGTGCTTGACCGATTGATACTCCTTTATAACAAAGTGACCGACTCTCTTAATAAAGGATATGTGATGTACTTTGTCCTTTTTGGTTTGTCGGAAGCTTTCGATGTTGTTTGTCGCACACTCTTGTTAACTAAATTTCACCATGTTAGCATTGGAGATCGCTTTCTAAACTGGCTTTCTTCATTTTTATACTAAGACCCTTCAAAAATTTGCATCATTGGATATAATTACAGCAAGTGTGGTTAAGAAAGAACAATCTCCACAAAGGGGAAATATTTGGATGAAAGAATGGCTAAAGTTTGACGGATTAAAGAGGCAATAGTCACCAAATGTTTCAGGAACTACGTGTGGGAGAGGCAAAAGCCCTCATGAACTACATGTGAATCTCTCCCCCAAAATGTTTGGTTATCTTTTTGAAAAAGTTAAACATTCATTGAGAAGTATGAGACACGTTTGAGAGATTCTGTTCCACCTGCAGCACAGGTCAAAGCAACACTCAGGTTTTTGGAAGATGATCTACCTACACCCCACCCCTTTTTGACTCTCCATTTGAAGGTGATATCTCTCTCTCTCTCTCTCTCTCTCTCTCTCTCTCTCTCTCTCTCTCTCTCCCTCTCTCTCCCTCTCTCCCTTATGGCTGCTGGTTGAATCATTGGTTAGGGACATTGCTATGCTGCCGAGCAGTGTCCCTATTACCAGTACACTGGTACTCATTTTGCCGACCTCAAAAGGATGATAGGCTGAGTTAACCCCACCTGGTATTAATTCAGTGGCCAACGGGGCTCATACTCAGGACCCTAATCATAGGATCCCAAGCTTAGAGTCTCGTGCTACCATTCAAGCTGAGTCTCATGACCTGTTCTTCCACCCAGAGCCTTAGAATAACACAACAAACCCTTGCATCTGGAACATCAAGGTGATCAAGGAACAACTTGTTCCATCCCGACATATGTAAACACATCCTTTTCCTCCATGCTGTCCTTGGATGTGACTCAACATCTCGCCTCTATGGGATCGGGAAAGGAGCTTCCCTCAATGCATTCAAGATAAGCAGTCACTTCCATGAGCAAGCCATGGTGTTTGATGCACAGTCAGCTTCTACTGATGATGATGTAGCTGCAGAAGAGAAAGCCTTGGTGATCCTCTACAATGGGAAACCCAGCGACAAGCTAGACTCTCTGTGGCACAAGCGGTTCTGTGTGAAGGTGGCTTCCAGTGTATCTCACATTCAACCACAGAGCTTACCACCTACATCAGCAGCAGAAAAGTACCACAGCCTTTGTGTGTACTTTCAGGTTCAAGATTGAAAGGGATCTAGGGATGGACTCCTTCCGAAACAGTGGGGGATGGCGGGAGAGTGAGGAGGGGCCTGTGCCTCTCCAGACAGACTTAGCTCCTGCTCCTGAGGAGCTGCTGTGGGTCATCAGGTGCAACTATCAGACTGACTGTAGCAGCTTGAGGTGCACAGGCAAAAAGCATGACGTTGAGTGTACTCCTGCTTGTGGAAACTGCAGATGATCTGGTTGTACAAACACAACACAGCTGGCATTTGATGAAGACGAAGATAATGACATTGTTGGCTTCTGAATGCATCTTGTGCATTGACACAGGTTACCCATGGTGGGGAGATGCTAGCAATATGGAAACTATTCATCTTCTATGCATATCTATGCTTCTCTTGCTTAAACAACATGCACATGTTCACTTTCAAGTTCTCTACAGACTTTGTCATTTTCTCAAAGCTCTCGGTATTGTGAAGTTTTTCAGGATTATGATTGCAATTTGGTATCATGTTTTACCTTTACAAGTCCTGACAGTTGATGTTGTTCAAGATTTGTATTTTCATTTTTTAAATTAGTTTGTGCAATGACAATCTGCAAAAGTTGCAAATGGTCTTCAGTGTTTTATTTCATAATTGACAACATAATTATGTAACAATCATTCCGAACTTGTTGACTTTTGTTATTATGTGTCAAGAATAGTATGTACTCGGTCTGTATCGATCAGTATTGCTTTTTATTTCATTAGTTTAGTATTACATATTTTAGCTATTGGCTGAAATTGCCTCTTACTCCTTCAACCCATAATTGCTTGCCAACAGTTTCAATAACAATCAGTATCTAACGACTAACAATTCACTGAAACCTTCAGATGGGCTTTAACATGTTTAAAGGAGGCTGAAATGTGGAAAAAATGTCATTTTTGGGTGGGGTCATATTCCAGTGATTTTCACAGGTTTCCCCTTCTCGGATCCCTTAAGACTTTTTATAAGCGATAGAGGACATATTCAGGAGTATAAAACAGCACACACTTTTTGTTGCAATTTATTCAAGGTTGATCAAAGATTTTTCATAAAATTCCTGTACTATCAGTTATTAAATATACAATGCTTAAACTGCGTCAGAAAGGTCAACAGAGGTGTTCCTTAATGTTCAGTATATAGATCAATATTATTTCCAATTTTATTCACCAATATTGCTTCCCAACAAAATATTTTCTGATTATATCAAATTGTTAATAATGCTTATGTGTCCATACATCTTCGCCTTTTTTCAAAACAAAATATACAAAAAAGTGACACTAACTCGAGTCAGATCGACATCAATATTGTTCCACAGCCAGCTACAATGGTATCAAAGTAATCATATAATCTCAATGTGCCTTACTGAGATTTAAATTGGGAACCCCTTTTCCTTTTTAGGTCATCTCTTCGAGCATGACCTAATAATATGGGTGTCGATGTCCTTCGATCCGTCCGTCCGTCCGTCCGTCCGTTCACAATGAAGTTGAAGCGGGAGATCTGGTCATTAGTGATCCTGATAGAGGTCGATGAGAC
This sequence comes from Eptatretus atami, assembly GCA_035128595.1. Lineage (NCBI taxonomy): Eukaryota > Metazoa > Chordata > Myxini > Myxiniformes > Myxinidae > Eptatretus > Eptatretus atami. Next base: position 42,790,377 of record CM068960.1, on the reverse strand, counting down.
GTACACGATGGTATGACTTTCAAGGTCACCGAAGGTCAAGGTCAAGGTCACGAGGCCTTTGAAGTTGCGAAAATGACGATTTTCAAATTCTATCTCCTCCGCCATTTCTCAAGCGATCTTGAATTTGATTGTAGCATATGAATCTATGGGACAATATCTAAATTTCGTCAGGCCGGATTTTCGATATTCGCTTTCGTTTTCATGTCACGTGACTTCAAAGTTGGCAAAAAATGCTAAAATGACGATTTTCAAAATCTATCTCCTCCTACATTTCTCAAGCGATCTTGAATTTGATTGTGGCATATGAATGTATGGGACAATATCTAAATTTGGTCGGGACGGATTTTCGAATTTCGCTTTTGTTTTCGCGTCACGTGACTTCAAAGTTTGCAAAAACTGCCCTACCTTCAGGAGGCTATATATTCTCTACTGGGCATGGTAAAAGTTAGTGAATGGTGTCATTGCATAGAGCTGACCTTGTCTTTCATGTCCATTCGAAAGAATACCGATATCTTCGAAAACGTACACGTCACGTGACTTTGAATTTTGCGAAAACTGCTTCATGTAGTTGCAAAATGATGATTTTCAAAATCTATCTCCTCCTACATTTCTTAAGTTATCTTGAATTTGATTGTGGCATATGAATCTATGGGACAATATCTAGATTTGGTCGGGCCGGATTTTCGATATTCGCTTTCGTTTTCGCGTCACGTGACTTCAAAGTTGGCCAAAAATCCCTCCTGACCCGAGAACACTACACCCTAGTAACAGGAACTCATGCTTGTTTCTCGCAGAGATGACCGTCACTCCCGCATGGGTGTATTTTTCTATTCGTCATCACACCGATAACTACAACGGCATTCGTTAGAGCACATACCTCCGCCAGGCTGAACAGTTTACGTTTTGTATCCCACTGATTGGTCCGGATGCAGACCCGGCCTATTCGTCCTTCTCACACAACAAAATATAATCTGCTTGTTCTTGTCACCTATGCAAGTCATCCGCCAATTTTTGTCATAATCCGCCTACAACTTTGAAATATCATGCTATATATAATTTTGCTCCAATCTCTCAATGGTGAAGAATCACTTTAAAAAAAAATTAATTCTCGAATCTGGATCTTCACCAAAATCTAATCAATTCATCCTTGTCGCATGCCCAACCTGTCCACCAAGTT
>CM068960.1:42770146-42781881 GCA_035128595.1 Eptatretus atami | reverse complement strand
AAATAGGAGGGTGGTTTAAGCCTATTTGCAAAACTGCAAAGTTGCTCTTTCACAGCCACAATTATTCTCACCTCGTGGGGTCGGCCGGCGTTCCGCCCAAGTCTTTCATGAACCTGGCCACCCCAGCCTGACATTATAAAAGGTAGGTTATCATCTATATAATAAAACTGAAAAACACAATGTTTGTCATCAACCGTGATGTGTATCGTCTAGTGACACCTTCTCGTGGTGGGAGAGGATATTACAAGTCAACTGTGGAGACGACTTGCAATGTTGCACTGAACATGCGGCATTGAGCAAATGACTTTACAAGAGGAAGGGGGGTATTCCTTTCTTGTATGGAGTGGTTGTTTCATTCGAGGACCATCCTGGGATTCCCTGCCTCTTTCGTGGAAGCACATCAGGTCAATTCATCAGGTTTTATTGCAATACACCAAATACTTTATTCAGCAAATAAATTACATACAAACTGCACCTGAAGGGTAGGTAAACTACTCGTAATACATATAATTTGATGTGTCTGTTTTTTGTTTTATTCGACTTGTATGCACTCCTGAACTGCTAAATGGAATGAGTTGAAAACTGATGGTTGTACTTGGTGTGTGTGTGTGTGTGTGTGTGTGTGTGTGTGTGTATAGGTGGGTTTTAGGAGGTTAAAAAAGGAAAAATAATAGTAGTGGGGATTCAGGGTGGGGGAGCATCCCAATTATCTCTGTGTAAATATGTATGGCGTAGCACCTATCCCCATGGGAGGGGTATTTCAACTCATACGAAACTATACCAATTCTGGGGGATTTAACCCGTGGATGGGTTCTTCGATACTGGTACAAATTTGGAATCTGGTTTGGGTGGTGACAATTGCTCGTCCACACTTCGTGAAGGACACCATGGGATCTTTAACGTCCACCGAGGCCAGTAGACGAACGCCCAGTTTATTGTCTAGCCAAGGGATGGCACACACATTGACGAATCACCCTGCCTGAGAAACACTGTGATAACAGTTTATAACTGGATCGGGATTCGAACCCAGGCTAGACAGCTCAGAGGTGAGTGTGTGTTTATGTCTGGGGCCTTGGCTAACCTGCCAGTCTGAAAAACTGCAAAGACATGAGTAAATTTATTGATAGTGTCCATAATTTTACCTACATAGAAGGTCAAAATGTTTGAATGTCTTAGGAGCTGATAATATATGAATGTATTATCTTGCTGGATAAGTTTTCACAGTCATTTCCTCAGATAAAACTCAGGCTGACAAGATATTGTAGAGGTTTGTGCAGTCATCTCTCAGCTATCTTGCCTGGGTTGGAATCCTGACCCAGCTATAACCTGTCATCCCGCTGTTTCGCAGGCAGGGTGATCCATCAATGTGTGTGCTGTCCCTCGGATGGACGTTAAACTGGGCGTCCCATCTGCTTGCATTAGTTGGTGGACATGAAACATTATACCTGGTGTTGGCTTAATGGTGGAGTGGTGGGCTTGGGATCTGAGAATCCTGAGTTCAAATCCCACTTGGCTGTTGAATTAATACCAGGTGGGGTTGATTCAGCCTGTCATCCTTCCGAGGTCGGCAAAAATGAGTGCCAGCTTGCTGGTATCCTGTGTTGGAGTGGTGACCGGTCCAGGATTGTGCCCAATAGCCAAGGAGACTGCTTAGGCAGCACCAACACTCTGCACAGAGTATGGTCCCAATGGATGGATTAAACATCCCATGGTGTCATTCGCAAAGTGGAGGTGAGTTATCAATGGCTTTCTGGCTCAATTCCAAATTCTTACCGAGACTGTAGGTTGCAAGTTGACACCAAGTTACACCCCTTGCTATTTCAGAGTGTGTCTGCTGTCTGGGTAGCAGATTCTGTCCTGTAAACAAATTGAACAGGTAATGTAGTTCACATATTTCACGTCAATGGCCTTCTTTGACTCTGAAGGGCAACCAATTTGGAAAGACCTGATCAAGTTAATCGCTGTGTTCCCATATTCAATCAATGACCGGTGGTCACAGATTCAAAAAATATTTTCGCCTTCGATCCTAATTGAAGTTCCTCACCGGTTTTCTCTTTTAGACTCAATTGTGGAACACACTGCCCAAATCGTTTCTTGAAATCGACTCTTTCCTTCATTTTTGGTACATTAACTAGAGGTTGTAGACTTTTTGAAGTATAAATAACTATCTCTTGTTATTCTTTATTCCTTCAGCATTTGCTTAAGAATAAATTCCTATACAGATACACTTTCACCCAACAGGTGCATCTTTTCTCAGATGTACCATTCTTGTCACATCAACGTTGTCTGGAGTGTTCGTTATTAGGTCCTCCCACCCTTGGGTTTTTTGTTCTTTATCCTCAACCGCATTGTCCCCCAGCCTTTTCTCCTTGACTTCTCAGCTGGGAACCCTGTTAAGGTAACTGTGGATGTTGCTCACCATCCCCCACATTTAAATTTACATGTATAGAGTTGGATTTCGTTACAAACTGGCGCCAACCCTCGTCTATACCCTCAGGTACCCAAAATTACCATCCTCGGTTTTTCTGCAAACTTTTGGCGCAGTCAGTAGTGCTGAGGTTTTGCTTTCTGAATGACTCGCTTCCCGCAGAACCGGCCAGACTGGAGAGACGCCTCGCCGGGCCCTTCCCATATCTCTCTCACTCCGTCCCCCATCCCACACCCTTTCAGACTGTCACGCGACCGCCATTCATTGTCTTCAACATATCATTTAATCTGAACTTGACGCCCTTGCCACAAAAATGACGTCATAAAATTCCCCTTTTGAATGAAACATTCCCTTCATGTGTTCAAGCTGCCAACTGAGAAAATATCCAAAATAATTGGTTTAAGGAGGGTGAGATTCGTTAAGTGAGTGAAGCATAAATCTAGATGAATGTTAATGAGTTGAACTCGAGGTGAAGGACATCCAGAATCGTGTTAGCGTGACGTTCATGGTTTCATCGGAAGCCACAAAATTGATGCCATTTACAGCTAACCAGGCAGGGGGAAACTATAGACCTGTGTGACCACTCCTCGTTTTCATAAATGCCAAGGTGAGCCAATGAAAAAAGCAAGATTTCACAAGGTTTTGAAAAAGCGATGATAATAGAAAACCTATACGCCAAGAAAACCTATAGAAAACCAGACGCCAAGGTGAACAACGAATAGCCAAGATCTTGTGAAAAAAGCCAAGGAGTGGTCACACTGGCTATAGACCGCTCAGTCAAAAACACTTGTGGACGCACACTTACCTCTGCTTAATCTGCTTCACTCACCCAGCTAAACCTCATATACAGTACTGTAGTTTAAGACAAAACTCAGGTTTTTGTCTTTGTTGTGTTGCTCAATCATGAATGAGACCACAAAAAGAAAACTGCTCAGCTGTAAATTATGTCGCCAGATGGAATAAGCAAGTGCATAAAAAAATCGATGGTTTCAGAATGATTTTTCCATATATGTTTGAGAAGCAGATGGAGCACCGCATGCCTCATTTCGCCTCTTTTCTCCCAAGTATTGTGTTTTTCAGCCTCCTCAACTTCATTGTATTCTTCTAGCCTCCTCGCTTCCAAAAAAAGAAAAGAAACTATTTTCTTCACTCCAAGGCACAAACTCATTCTATTTCCCGTACTTCATTCTTCATCCCTTTCCTTCTCTCAATATCTCCAAACTGAACCTTAATTGAATGAAACTTTCTTCCTTTAAAAGCTTTTAAATTGCTTCACTTTCCTTATTGCTCCATTAGTAGCATTCCCCTCCTGGCTTCTCCCTCGTTCCGTCCCATCCTAGATTCTCCCACCTGAATTCCCCTCATCCCGCCCCCTCCCAGCTTCTGCCTAGTCTTCAGTTATCCTATTATTGTGCTGCCCATGGTACAGTGTATCCTGTGGTGAAGCAGTTGCTCTGAAACAACTTGCCTTCTCCTTCTGGAAGGAGAACCCGACTTAAGGTGGGCTTTTTAAAGTATGGTTTGCGGTTCGGGGATTTTTCCACGTGTTGGTCGAATTTTTTTCTGATCCAACAATGACTTTGAAATATCTGCAAAGCTCTATGTCTGAAATGGGGCTCAGTGTTCATCAATCAACAATATCCCTTGCTGGTTTCTATGGACAGGTGGCAAGAAAGAAGCCATTACTGAAAAAGACGCATTTAAAGGCTCGAATGGAGTTTGCGAAAAAATAATCTAAATGACACTGCAGGCATGTGCAGAAAAATTTTGTGGTCATGCGAGACAAAAATTGAACTTTTTGGTCTAAATTCACAATGTTACGTCTGACACAAGCCGAACACTGCACATCACCCACACACAGTAAATAACATCCCTACTGCCAAGTATGGTGGTGGCAACATCATGTTATGGGGCTGCTTTTCATCACTAGGGACTGGCAAGTTTGCCAGGATAGAAGGGACAATGAATGATGCAAAGTACAGGAGAATCCTTAATGAAAACCTGCTTGAGTCAGCCATGAATCTGAAACTGGGTAGGAGATTCACATTTCAGCAGGACAATGATCTAAACCACAAAGCTAAATCCACACTGGAGTGGCTGAATAAGAAGAAAATAAATGTTCTTGAGTGGCCCAGTCAAAGTCCTGACTTGAACCCAATTGAACATTTATGGTGAAACTTGAAGATTGCAGTCCATCGATGATCCCCACCAAACGTCGCAGAACTAGAGCAATTTTTACATGAAGAATGGGCAAAGATTTCACCATCTCACTGTGCAAAGCTGGGAGAGCTCTACCCAAAAAGACTCGTAGCAGTCATTGCTGCAAAAGGTGCTTCCACCAAGTGCTGGCCTAAGGGGCTGAATACTTTTAAAACCAGTGAATTTTGATTTGTACATGGTTTTTGCAGGTATTCCTGACATGTAACGTCATTCAATTCCAGTATGTGTTTAGTTTGACCTCTTCAGTTGTGAATAAAAAAAGTTGATTTGTAAAAAAAATTCTACATAATTCGTAATTCATCTAAATGCAAAATTATTCGGTGGCGGTGAATACTTTTGCAGGCAACTGTATCTGCATGCTCCGCCATGAGCCTTGGATACTGTGGAAAACATGAGTGTACACCATGGCTGGAGGGAAAAAAGCTGTACTGCACTTACATGAGTAAACGTGTGTGTGTGTGTGTGTGTGTGTGTGTGTGTGCGTGTCATTGATTGTTAACTCCATATCCCGGTTTCAGAAGATGGAATGGAGTCCTCCCAGGTGACGAAGTACCTACCTCTATTCTGATAAGGAATCATGATTCATGGACCAAACTGTGAAGTTTTCTTTTTCCCGAAGTTTTGTTCTCAGGTCTCTTTTTACAATCGTCACTGAGTCCCAGACAGCTTCCAACTGTAGTTTGTTTGTGGTAAAGAATGATAAAGAAGAACCATGAGGTTCTTCTTTATCATTCCTATTTCTCCAGTTATCACTGGTACAATGTTTATGCTCCAGGTTTTAGGATATTTTGACTTTATTTTTGAGATCTTGGTGTTCGGTCATTTTCTTGATTTCTGCATGGTTTAGGCCAAAATCGCTGAGTACTGACACCTCAATTAGCAATGCCACCTTTTCCTTTTTGTATCAAAGTATTATGTGTGGTCGCAATGTTTTGTTTTCTATGTTCACACTCGATGGAATCATTAGGTCGTACGTGAGCATTACTTCCTTGTTTTCAATTATTAATTTTGGTTCATGCTTCCATGAGTTTTCTGAAACTGGAATATTGAAATTTTTGCAGATGTGCCAGTGGATTACTTTACATACTTTGTTGAGCCTTTGTGTATACAGCTGTTCTGACATGAGTTATTTTTTAAACATTCCTATGGGAGGTGGCTCATGCTTTCTGTTTCTACCTTGCAAAATCTACACTTGTCTGATTGATTCAGTCCTGCCATTTTCTTAAAGCCATTGGTGGTGTCCTTGGTCTTGGTCATTTGCTACGATTCATTCTCCATCCCATTTGAGCTGACCTCTTCTTAGTCATTCCAATGAGCCTTGTTTGTCGATGCCCAATGAGTTCAACTCGTTTTTTAAAATATCTCTCTGCTCTTTATCATTCTCCCAGTTGTCATTGTATATTCTTTGACATTTCACTCTATTTTTACTTGCGAAAATCAAAGATTTTTCAAGTACATTGGTTGGTTGCATGCGTTATTCTGTCTGTCTGTATGTTTATCACCTACAAGTCACAATTTTAAACCGATCTTCACCACATGGTAGAGTTTGTCAAAATGAAAAAGCCTATTGTATTTGAGGTGAAAAGGTCAAAGGGTCAACAACTTTGTCAGATTTCTAAAATCCTCAATTTTCATCTGATTGACTCGAAATTTGAACAGGATTTGCATAATCAGGTCACTGAATTCAACCAGCCAATTCTTTTTTAGGTCAACATCAGCCAAAGGACAACTTAGGTGAGGTTTATAAAATACTCAATTTTCATCCGATTGACTTGAAATTTGAAGAGGATTTGCATATCAGGTTACTGAATTCAACAACCAATTATTTTTGAGGTCAAATTTGTTTTGTAGATTTTGCAAGTATCGTGCTATGCATGACGTCTTTCTTGTTATTAGCCCCCATTGGACTGAGTCCGAAATGGGGGCTTATGGATTGGTCTCAATTTTCGTGTTCATGCTTGCATGTGTCCGCAACCATATTTCGAACATGTGTGGACAAATTTTATTTGTACTTGGCACAAAGACAACACATGATTGTGTACATAAGCACATCATTTTGTTTCGCAATGCAATCAAAGATGGCCGACTGGCGGCCATTTTTGTTGTAAAAAACAAACAAACCGGCATCGAACACGTCTCCAACCATTTCTCAGATATACATTTACCGATTTTGTTAAAACTTGGCAAATAGATAACATATGAGGGCTTACATATGCTCGTCATGTGTTTCTTTGAGATCAGATCCAAGATGGCCGACTGGTGGCCATTTTAGTTGTAAAAAAAACCCCTGATGTTTAACACGTCCTCAACCATTTCTCGGACATGCATTTACCGATGTTGTTCAAACGTGGCACACATAAAGAATGATGGCTTACACATGCCACATCATTTTTTTCGAGATCAGATCCAAGATGGCTGAATGGCTGCCATTTTGTTACTTAAATGTGTCGCCAATGATTTCTCAGACTTGTGTAATCCGATTTTGTTCAAACTTGGCACAAGCACAGTACATGGTGGCGTACACGTGCACCTCATTTTATTTTGTGATCTGATCAAAGATGGCCGGCTGGTAGGCTGGTGGCCATTTTAGTTGTACGTAAATTTGGGCTAGCCCTTTAACTCCGGACAGCAAAATTACTAAAACAATGGGGTCTATGACATATGTCTTTTTTTACTTGTTTTGTCTTTTTTGCAATCATTGGGACTGTATTCGTGTTTCTGTTTCAGTTTCATATGTTGCATCTTCTATTCGCACCTGTCTGGACAATTTTTGCAAGGTGCGTTAGGGATACTTTTTCTGGCTTGCTGTCTTCGTGTTTGCACACAAATTGGATTCGGTAGTCTGTTGAACTTTTCACGTACTCAGCCAATCCTACTGTTGTCATTCTGTGCAATTGGTTGAGTTCCATCAGGCCGCTACCTCCAATTCTCATCTCAGAAGATACATTATTGAGAGGCATTGATTTTTGTGGAACATTTTGTGGATGGTGAGGAGTTTCCTTGTTTTGATATCTATTTTTTTGATTTCCGATTGTGGCCAGTTTATTATTCCACAACGAAAGAAAAAAATTGTTACCCTTAGTTGGTCCATGAATCTTTTTCCTTTGCCTTTCATCCTCCATGCTTCAGGCATGGAATGCATTGTGCAATGGAGGATGGCTTCTTTTTCCTCTAAGCTTCAGCTTTCTTTATTTGAGCTTCTCATCTGAAGCTTCTTAACCTTTAGTGGTTGTGGCACAGTTAGCACCTTTACAGCTTCTTGACCTGGTGCAGATCTCTGCCACACTGTGAGATGATGATCTGTCCCATTTGAGGAGGTGCAGTCATTTTTCTTATTAGCGCACATTACGACTGCATGGTGTGGCTGCACAGACAAAGCGCTTTGCCTGTAAAGGGTCTGCATCCCTGTTTTTGAGATTTTTTTCTTTTTTATTATCAACTCAGAATTGGTCTCTCCCTCACTCCCCACCCCATGCCACCCTGGTAAGAATTTCTCCCGCAGAGAATCAGCTCGCAGCTTGCCCAACATCTCGATCATTACTAGAGCAGCCTCGTATGGGTCTGGGCTTACTCCATTCTTCCCTCTACCCCCACAAAGCCAGCAGCATCTGCTGTGAGCATCTCAGCATAAGAATCATTCAGGTCCTCAGGCAGTCCGTTGGAGTCATGAGCAACTGTGCAGTGACTTAATCCTTAAGTCTCAAAGCCGTGCACACCCTGCAATGATCCATCTCTCCATGTCTCATCGAGCCTTCTCTCTCCAGTTCCTTCCGCTTCTTCCATCCACCGGTAAGACCGAGATACCAGAATTATTTCTGATGGGTTTGAGAGCAGGGCAGCTAGTAGAGATGACAAAATGATCCACTTTCCTCTCGACTCTCGACACCTTTGTGTGAGTGTGTGTGTGTGTGTGTGTGTCTCAGCCATAAGCTTCTTTTTTTTCACCATTTTAGCTTTTTTCATCAAATTTCCAACAAACGTTTATTGTGAAAATATGTAGAGGACGAATTAATAAATGGATCAAAATGTGAAAGGGCATTTGATGCTGCGCAGTGTGAGACGGCCAGGTTTATTTTATTTTATTTTTTTTAATCGCCTCCATATTTTTCTTTTGTCCACTTCCATTTTCAGATTCTTTCTAGTCTACTATTTGAGCTTGTTTCCTCAATTTTTCAACACACCTTTATAATGAGAATATGGAGAAAATAATGAATACATTTTACCTTTTGTTTTTTTAAGCTGTTGTTTTTGTCAAGTTTAGTTCAAGCACAAAGTGGACGTGAATGGGATTTGCATTTTGGAATGCTTTCGAATTAATAATTTAGTGATGACAGCTCACAATCTAGTGATAGGTGGGAGAACTGAAAACACTGACTGGTGTACAAACACAACACTGTCTGCTAGCATTGCATCAGTGGCACATTCCACTGAATCAATCTAACTATGAAAGTTGTATGACAAAATGGAGAGTTTCAGAATGTTGGTCTGAATAAAGATGTTCTTGAAACGGCTCGAGTTGCTTTACATGTTGCCAGGACTCTTGGACCTTGGGAAAACCCCATGCTGAACAGCTGAGTCAAATGTATGCACTATGCATGCTAAATATTTTGGAGTATTTGACACAAATAAAGATCAATACTGGATGATTTTCCTCATAACTTCTGTTCTGTACAGATTTTTTTTTCCAGACCGAAGCAATGTATTAGAAAAACATCCATTCTCTTTCCCACAGAATCAAATGGTTGTTCTCCTATTGTAAATGTTTGTATTGGCCATATAAATAAATTGGGATTTGTCAAGGTGGTGGATAAAAAGTTCTCACATAATATTAGCATAAACTGATACCAATGGCCGATCTCGGTTTTCAGCTCTTCATCATGCATTATACCATCGTGCTCTAGGATGCTTGGAAAAACTAAATATAGTGGGCACAGCATCTGGTTTAAGTAAATCTCCAGATTTAAGTCTCAACAACACATGTTTAAGTCTCTTTCAAAGCAATCGGGCTGAAAATGTTCTGAGCAAAGACATCTCTTCTCAAGTATCTGAGGAACTCGAGCAAGTCTCAAGTTCTGCAACCATTTCTTCCATTGATCTGGATGTTGAAATGGCAAAGAATAGAAACGAATGATTTCCATATCGTTTTCCTTGTCCACTTGCCCATGTCCCCCACGCATGGTGGAGCACAAAGCGGGGTTAAGCAACTGGTCCACACTGTCTGTCTGTCTGACATACGTCAGTTGATGATCGAGGAACGACTTAATTTCAATTGAATATGATATTTTTAACACTGTAGAATATGAATCAGAACATGAACCTGCAATTTAGCAGTACTTTGGATCTGATTTTGGCAAATTGTCTGTCTGCCTGTCTGGCAGTTAAACAAAATAGAAAATAATTCCAAACAGGAAACTTACTGTTTTAAGGGATGTCATAAATGACACAAACAACAATCACGCATAATTAATTAAATGTGTGAAATAATGACGTGTAGTGGTAAAACATCAGCAGCGGCAGGAGGAGGTGGGGTCTGATTCAATGGGTGTTTTTTTTTGCCTTTAAAACTTTTGTTTTATTTCAATAGATTATATTGTGATGCTGTTAGAACACAAATCGCCTTGTTTGCTCTTCCAAAAACCCTCAGTTAGCAGACCTTGGCCAAAATTTTCCGCCGTCTAATTTGCCGCACGCTCTGAGGGCTGCGGGACCTAAATTCCTTCAAGATAAGGGGAAATGTTGTGTCCTGTTATTACATTGACAATATAAATGCTGATGATCTTGGACATGAGAGGGCGCTCATGAAGGGCGTGGAGAAAGGAGCTGAGAAGAGAGAATGTGGCAGTGATTGCGTAAAGCCTGTTTAGTGTGCACCTGTGATCCGAATATGACTTCTTACAAACACAACAACTGTCTGCTGGCATTTGCTGGTGGACACTATATAGCCCACGTTGTCCTTCACAAAGAGTATGTGAGCTATCACCAGCACTATGGCCAAATTCCTGCCCTAACCAGTAGAAGGCATTGCATCAGTCACACAGCCGTGCCCTCGGCCAATTATGCTACCCCGCAGCCTTGTGCTGCATACGAACGAAGAAGAAGACTATCCATAGGACAGATGACCTTAGTAAAAGCGGCACCCAATAATGGTTTGATAAGTCCGTACGAACTACCCAAAGTTGTCATTATATTGATTCACTTGTTTTTATAAGCTGCACATAATCCACAAATTATATATATATATATATATATATATATATATATATATATATATATTCGTCCTGCAACCCTCAACCATTAACCCCATTCAACGGTCGTGGACACTTATCCAACGAAGATATTCTCGTTTTGTATTTTTGATTAAATTTCTGAAATTTGTAGAATTTGTTTTTCAGTGGAGGTTGTGGTTACGATGTGTAAGAAAAGGTGGAAAAATTCTGATTTAATACAATTTGATTCCAGGCTCTAAGGCAAGAAAGGGGAAAATTTGCAAAGGGGGTGTAGACTTTCTATAGGCACTGTATATATATATATATATATTGTATATATATATATATATATATATATATATTGTTATGGCCACGGGTACCGAGTGTATTATGAGGGGGTTTAATCCCCTTTTGTCCTCGGAAGAGCCGGACCTGGGGCCACCGCTCACGATTAACTCGTGGTACGGTGGGTTGCTTTGGAACCACAAACGCCAATCAGTTAACCACGAGTTCCAGTGTCCACAGTCTAATTTTTCCGTTTAGAGGTCACATGGTTTCCAGAACAGGGAGCGCTCTCTCGGCAAAGCACCAATTTTATCTTGATTAGAACTTCATGAGGGCGGCCGAGCGTTTAACCGCTGGTGCGTGCCAACTATTACAGGTCAATTCGTGTGGTAATTACCTCCCAGTCTATCTCGGTTCGGCCAATGCTGGATCACTGGAAGGAAAGGACAAGCACCGACAGGTTGGAACGTCAACAAGGAATTTATTAAGAAGAAAATAAATAAACACAAATCAATCAAAATAATCGTAAACAAATAAACAAGCAGTCATAGACTGGTACTTACGAAATCGTCAACTTGACCTCTGACCTTGTCTAA
>CM068960.1:42749296-42770121 GCA_035128595.1 Eptatretus atami | reverse complement strand
GTCAAATTACACCACGTGATTCAGGGGGTGATGGGTAGTGCTGATTAGATTTTGGTCAAAATCGGTCAAAGGTCAAGGTCACAGTGAGGTCAAACATTCGATTTTTGATGGTTTGGTACAGAATCATCGTAGAAACTTCTGGTTTGCGTCGCTACCTTCTCTAGAGACAGCTTTTATTAGACAGGTCAGAGGTCAAGTTGACGATTTCGTAAGTACCAGTCTATGACTGCTTGTTTATTTGTTTACGATTATTTTGTATTGATTTGTGTTTATTTATTTTCTTCTTAATAAATTCCTTTGTGACGTCCAACCTGTCGGTGCTTGTCCTTTCCTTCCATGATCCAGCATTGGCCGAACCGAGATAGACTGGGAGGTAATTACCACACGAATTGACCTGTAATAGTTGGCACGCACCAGCGGTTAAACGCTCGGCCGCCCTCATGAAGTTTAATCAGATAAAATTGGTGCTTTGCCGAGAGAGCGCTCCTGTTCTGGAAACCATGTGACCTCTAACGGAAAAAATTAGACTGTGGACACTGGAACTCGTGGTTAACTGATTGGCGTTTGTGGTTCCAAAGCAACCCACCGTACCACGAGTTAATCGTGAGCGGTGGCCCCAGGTCCGGCTCTTCCGAGGACAAAAGGGATTAAACCCCCTCATAATACACTCGGTACCCGTGGCCATAACAATATAATATATATATATATAATATATATATATATATTTAAATATATATATATATATATACAGTGCCTATAGAAAGTCTACACCCCCTTTGCAATTTTCCCTTTCTTGCCTTAGAGCCTGGAATCAAATTGTATTAAATCAGAATTTTTCCCATTTCTTACACATCGTAACCACAACCTCCCACTGAAAAACAAATTCTACAAATTTCAGAAATTTAATCAAAAATACAAACGAGAATATCTTCGTTGGATAAGTGTCCACGACCGTTGAATGGGGTTAATGGTTGAGGGTTGCAGGACGAATATATATATATATATTATATATATATATATATATATTATATAATTTGTGAATTATGTGCAGCTTATAAAAACAAGTGAATCAATATAATGACAACTTTGGGTAGTTCGTACGGACTTATCAAACCATATTGGGTGCCGCTTTTACTAAGGTCATCTGTCCTATGGATGTCTTCTTCTTCGTTCGTATGCAGCACAAGGTGCGGGGTAGCTAATTGGCCGAGGGCACGGCTGTGTGACTGATGCAATGCCTTCTACTGGTTAGGGCAGGAATTTGGCCATAGTGCTGGTGATAGCTCACATACTCTTTGTGAAGGACAACGTGGGCTATAAGTGTCCACCAGCAAATGCCAGCAGACAGTTGTTGTGTTTGTAAGAAGTCATATTCGGATCACAGGTGCACACTAAACAGGCTTTACGCAATCACTGCACATTCTCTCTTCTCAGCTCCTTTTCCACGCCCTTCATGAGCGCCCTCTCATGTCCAAGATCATCAGCATTTATATTGTCAATGTAATAACAGGACACAACATTTCCCCTTATCTTGAAGGAATTTAGGTCCGCAGCCTCAGAGCGTGCGGCAAATTTTAATGGTCAAGACGGCGGAAAATTTTGGCCAAGGTCTGCTAACTGAGGGTTTTGGAAGAGCAAACAAGGCGATTTGTGTTCTACAGCATTCAAATATATAATTCTATTGAAATAAAACAAAAGTTTTAAAGGCTGCATTAAAAAAAAAACACCCATTGAATCAGACCCCACCTCCTCCTGCCGCTGCTGATGTTTTACCACTACACGTCATTATTTCACACATTTAATTAATTATGCGTGATTGTTGTTTGTGTCATTTATGACATCCCTTAAAACAGTAAGTTTCCTGTTTGGAATTATTTTCTATTTTGGTAACTGCCAGACAGGCAGACAGACAATTTGCCAAAATCAGATCCAAAGTACTGCTAAATGCAGGTTCATGTTCTGATTCATATTCTACAGTGTTAAAAATATCATATTCAATTGAAATTAAGTCGTTCCTCGATCATCAACTGACGTATGTCAGACAGACAGACAGTGTGACAGTTGCTTAACCCGCTTTGTGCTTCACATGCGTGGGGACATGGGCAAGTGGACAAGGAAAACGATATGGAAATCATTCGTTTCTATTCTTTGCCATTCAACATCCAGATCAATGGAAGAATGGTTGCAGAACTTGAGACTTGCTCGAGTTCCTCAGATACTTGAGAAGAGATGTCTTTGCTCAGACATTTTCAGCCCGATTGCTTTGAAAGAGACTTAAACATGTGTTGTGAGACTTAAATCTGGAATTTACTTAAACCAGATGCTGTGCCCACTATATTTAGTTTTTCCAAGCATCCTAGAGCACGATGGTAAATGCATGATGAAGAGCTGAAAACCGAGATCGGCCATGGTATCAGTTTATGCTAATATTTATGTGAGAACTTTTTATCCACCACCTTGACAAATCCCAATTTATTTATATGGCCAATACACAACTTTACAATAGGAGAACAACCATTTGATTCTGTGGGAAAGAGAATGGATGTTTTTCTAATACATTGCTTCGGTCTGGAAAAAAAAATCTGTACAGAACAGAAGTTATGAGGAAAATCATCCAGTATTGATCTTTATTTGTGGCAAATACTCCAAAATATTTAGCATGCATAGTGCATACTTTGACTCAGCTGTTCAGCATGGGGTTTTCCAAGGTCCAAGAGTCCTGGCAACATGTAAAGCAACTCGAGCCGTTTCAAGAACATCTTTATTCAGACCAACATTCTGAAACTCTCCATTTTGTCATACAACTTTCATAGTTAGATTGATTCAGTGGAATGTGCCACTGATGCAATGCTAGCAGACAGTGTTGTGTTTGTACACCAGTCAGTGTTTTCAGTTCTCCACCTATCACTAGATTGTGAGCTGTCATCACTAAATTATTATTCGAAAGCATTCCAAATGCAAATCCCATTCACGTCCCTTTGTGCTTGAAACTAAACTTGACAAAAACAACAGCTTAAAAAACAAAAGTAAAATGTATTCATTATTTCTCCATATTCTCATTATAAAGGTGTGTTGAAAAATTGAGGAAACAAGCTCAAATAGTAGACTAGAAAGAATCTGAAATGGAAGTGGACAAAAGAAAATATGGAGCGATTAAAAATAATAATAAAAAAATAAACCTGGCCGTCTCACACTCGCAGCAGCATCAAATGCCCTTTGACATTTTGATCCATTATTAATTCGTCTTCTACATATTTTCCACAATAAACGTTTGTTGGAAATTGTGATGAAAAAAGCTAAATGGTGAAAAAAAAAAGAAGCTTATGCTGAGACACACACACACTCACACAAAGGTGTCAAGAGTCGAGAGGAAAGTGGTCATTTTGTCTCTCTACTAGCTGCCCTGCTCTCAAACCCATCAGAATAATTCTGGTATCTCGGTCTTACGGTGGATGGAAGAAGCGGAAGAACTGGAAGAGAAGGCTCGATGAGACATGGAGAGATGGATCATTGCAGGGTGTGCACGGCTTGAGACTTAAGGATTAAGTCACTGCACAGTTGCTCATGACTCCAACGGACTGCCTGAGGACCTGAATGATTCTTATGCTGAGATGCTCACAGCAGATGCTGCTGGCTTTGTGGGGTAGAGGAGAAATGGAGTAAGCCCAGACCATACGAGGCTGCTCTAGTAATGATCGAGATGTTGGGCAGCTGCGAGCTGATTCTCTGCGGGAGAAATTCTTACCAGGGTGGCATGGGGTGGGAGTGAGGGAGAGACCAATTCTGAGTTGATAATAAAAAGAAAAAAATCTCAAAAACAGGGATGCAGACCCTTTACAGGCAAAGCGCTTTGTCTGTGCAGCCACACCATGCAGTCGTAATGTGCGCTAATAAGAAAAATGACTGCACCCCTCAAATGGGACAGATCATCATCTCACAGTGTGGCAGAGATCTGCACCAGGTCAAGAAGCTGTAAAGGTGCTAACTGTGCACAACCACTAAGGTTAAGAAGCTTCAGATGAGAAGCTCAAATAAAGAAAGCTGAAGCTTAGAGGAAAAAGAAGCCATCCTCCATTGCACAATGCATTCCATGCCTGAAGCATGGAGGATGAAAGGCAAAGGAAAAGATTCATGGACCAACTAAGGGTAACAATTTTTTTCTTTCGTTGTGGATAATAAAACTGGCCACAATCGGAATCAAAAAATAGATATCAAACAAGGAAACTCCTCACCATCCACAAAATGTTCCACAAAAATCAATGCCTCTCAATAATGTATCTTCTGAGATGAGAATTGGAGTAGCGGCCTGATGGAACTCAACCAATTGCACAGAATGACAACAGTAGGATTGGCTGAGTACGTGAAAAGTTCAACAGACTACCGAATCCATTTGTGTGCAAACACGAAGACAGCAAGCAGAAAAAGTATCCCTAACGCACCTGCAAAAATTGTCCAGACAGGTGCGAATAGAAGATGCAACATATGAAACTGAAACAGAAACACGAATACAGTCCAATGATTGCAAAAAAGACAAAACAAGTAAAAAAGACATATGTCATAGACCCCATTGTTTTAGTAATTTTGCTGTCCGGAGTTAAAGGGCTAGCCCAAATTTACGTACAACTAAAATGGCCACCAGCCTACCAGCCGGCCATCTTTGATCAGATCACAAAATAAAATGAGGTGCACGTGTACGCCACATGTACTGTGCTTTTGCCAAGTTTGAACAAAATCGGATTACACAAGTCTGAGAAATCATTGGCGACAATTTAAGTAACAAAATGGCAGCCATTCAGCCATCTTGGATCTGATCTCGAAAAAAATGATGTGGCATGTGTAAGCCATCACTTTATGTGTGCCACGTTTGAACAACACGGTAAATGCATGTCCGAGAAATGGTTGAGGACATGTTAAACATCAGGGTTTTTTTTTTACAACTAAATGGCCACCAGTCTGATCTCATCTCTTGGATCTGATCTCAAAGAAACACATGACGAGCATATGTAAGCCCTCATATGTTATCTATTTGCCAAGCTTAACAAGATCGGTAAATGTATGTCTGAGAAAATGGTTGAGGATGTGTTCGATGCCGGTTTGTTTGCTTTTTACAACAAAAATGGCCGCCAGTCGCCATCTCTTGATTGCATTGCGAAAAAATGATGTGCTTATGTACACAATCATGTGTTGTCTTTGTGCCAAGTACAAATAAAATTTGTCCACACATGTTCGAAATATGGTTGCGGACACATGCAAGCATGAACACGAAAATTGACACAATCCATAAGCCCCATTTCGGACTCAGTCCAATGGGGGTAATAACAAGAAAGACGTCATGCATAGCACGATACTTGCAAAATCTACAAAACAAATTTGACCTCAAAAATAATTGGTTGTGAATTCAGTAACCTGATATGCAAATCCTCTTCAAATTTCAAGTCAATCGGATGAAAATTGAGTATTTTATAAACCTCACCTAGTTGTCCTTTGGCTGATGTTGACCTAAAAAGAATTGGCTGGTTGAATTCAGTGACCTGATTATGCAAATCCTGTTCAAATTTCGAGTCAATCAGATGAAAATGAGGATTTTAGAAATCTGACAAAGTTGTTGACCCTTTGACCTTTTCACCTCAAATACAATAGGCTTTTTCATTTTGACAAACTCTACCATGTGGTGAAGATCGGTTTAAAATTTGACTTGTAGGTGATAAACATACAGACAGACAGAATAACGCATGCAACCAACCAATGTACTTGAAAAATCTTTGATTTTCGCAAGTAAAAATAGAGTGAAATGTCAAAGAATATACAATGACAACTGGAGAATGATAAAGAGCAGAGAGATTTTAAAAAACGAGTTGAACTCATTGGGCATCGACAAACAGGCTCATTGGAATGACTAAGAGAGGTCAGCGCAAATGGGATGGAGAATGAATCGTAGCAAATGACCAAGACCAAGGACACCACCAATGGCTTTAAGAAAATGGCAGGACTGAATCAATCAGACAAGTGTAGATTTTGCAAGGTAGAAACAGAAAGCATGAGCCACCTCCCATAGGAATGTTTAAAAATAACTCATGTCAGAACAGCTGTATACAAAAGGCTCAACAAAGTATGTAAAGTAATCCACTGGCACATCTGCAAAAAAATTCAATATTCCAGTTTCAGAAAACTCATGGAAGCATGAACCAAAATTAATAATTGAAAACAAGGAAGTAATGCTCACGTACGACCTAATGATTCCATCGAGTGTGAACATAGAAAACAAAACATTGCGACCACACATAATACTTTGATACAAAAAGGAAAAGGTGGCATTGCTAATTGGTGTCAGTACTCAGCGATTTTGGCCTAAACCATGCAGAAATCAAGAAAATGATCCGAACACCAAGATCTCAAAAATAAATCAAAATATCCTAAAACCTGGAGCTAAACATTGTACAGTGATAACTGGAGAAATAGGAATGATAAAGAAGAACCTCATGGTTCTTCTTTATCATTCTTTACCACAAACAAACTACAGTTGGAAGCTGTCTGGGACTCAGTGACGATTGTAAAAAGAGACCTGAGAACAAACTTCGGGAAAAAGAAAACTTCACAGTTTGGTCCATGAATCATGATTCCTATCAGAATAGAGGTAGGTACTTCGTCACCTGGAGGACTCCATTCCATCTCTTGAAACCGGGATATGGAGTTAACAATCAATGACACGCAACACACACACACACACACACACACACACAGTTTACTCATGTAAGTGCAGTACAGCTTTTTCCCTCCAGCCATGGTGTACACTCATGTTTTCCACAGTATCCAAGGGCATGGCGAGCATGCAGATACAGTTGCCTGCAAAAGTATTCACCGCCACCGAATAATTTTGCATTTAGATGAATACGAATTATGTAGAATTTTTTTTACAAATCAACTTTTTTTATTCACAACTGAAGAGGTCAAACTAAACACATACTGGAATTGAATGACGTTACATGTCAGGAATACCTGCAAAAACCATGTACAAATCAAATCACTGGTTTTAAAAGTATTCAGCCCTTAGGCCAGCACTTGGTGGAAGCACCTTTTGCAGCAATGACTGCTACGAGTTTTTGGGTAGACTCTCCCAGCTTTGCACAGTGAGATGGTGAAATCTTTGCCCATTCTTCATGTAAAATTGCTCTAGTTCTGCGACGTTTTGGTGGATCATCGATGACTGCAATCTTCAAGTTTCACCATAAATGTTCAATTGGGTTCAAGTCAGGACTTTGACTGGGCCACTCAAGAATTTATTTTCTTCTTATTCACACTCCAGTGTGGATTTAGCTTGTTGGTTTAGATCATTGTCCTGCTGAAAGTGAATCTCCTACCCAGTTTCAGATTCATGGCTGACTCAAGCAGGTTTCATTAAGGATTCTCCTGTACTTTGCATCATCATTGTCCTTCTATCCTGGCAACTTGCCAGTCCTAGTGATGAAAAGCAGCCCCATAACATAGGTTGCCACCACCATACTTGGCAGTAGGGATGTTATTACTGTGTGTGGTGATGTGCACGTGTTCGGCTTGTGTCAGACGTAACATTGTGAATTTAGACCAAAAAGTTCAATTTTTGTCTCGCATGACCACAAAATTTTTCTGCACATGCTGCAGTGTCATTTAGATTATTTTTTCGCAAACTCCATTCGAGCCTTTAAATGCGTCTTTTTCAGTAATGGCTTCTTTCTTGCCACCTGTCCATAGAAACCAGCAAGGATATTGTTGATTGATGAACACTGAGCCCCATTTCAGACTAGAGCTTTGCAGATATTTCAAAGTCATTGTTGGATCAGAAAAAATTCGACCAACACGTGGAAAAATCCCGAACCGCAAACCATACTTTAAAAAGCCCACCTTAAGTCGGGTTCTCCTTCCAGAAGAGAAGGCAAGTTGTTTCAGAGCAACTGCTTCACCACAGGATACACTGTACCATGGGCAGCACAATAATAGGATAACTGAAGACTAGGCAGAAGCTGGGAGGGCGGGATGGGGAATTCAGTGGGAGAATCTAGGATGGGACGGAACGAGGAGAAGCCAGGAGGGGAATGCTACTATCTCTCTCTCATTGGTAGCTTCTTCCGTTCTCGAGTTATCGTGCCTACAAACACACACACACAAACAAACACACAAACAGATGACGGAAGTCATCAATATACTTAAGAAATCTAAAGATTTCGTAAGTAATAATCAATCAGGCACTGAGAGAAAAAGGGACAAAGAGCAGATGTTTATCTCTGTACCTTACTTAACAATTAAACACGAGACAAGGGTACCCAGCAGAACATTCAGTGGGGAAGAGAAATTCAGTCTCGCTCACCAAATAGAAGTCGACGTACGTCAAATAAAAACGTCCTGAAATGTGAGCGTGCCTTGTCCATTGCGAGTGCCCATCCTTGCCGTGCACCCACTCACAAACAGGCTTGAACGCCAATCCACATTACATCGTCACCCCCAGGAACCAGGGACGCCAAGAATCAGGTACGCCAAGAGTAGGTCTCGAGCAGAACGAGCATTAACGGTCCGAGCGTCACCCACCGTCAGGAGCCACCAGGAGTCACAACCGACGGACAGCTGTTAGGAGCTGTGAGACACTGTGAAGTGCTGATGCGCTATGAGGTGCTGAGGAGCTGTGAGGCGCTGTGAGAAGCTGTAAGGCTGTGAGGCACTGTGAGAAGCTGTAAGGTGCTGAGGCTGTCAGCAACTCACTGGCGCCGACTGACTGGTGCCGACTGACTGACTGGAACTGACTGAAATACTCTCAAAGCTGTCAGAACCGCAACCAGCTATCGCCAACTGACTGGTGGTCGACTGACTGGAAAAGCAATCTGACTGACGCCAACTGACTCTCAAAGCCATCGCCACCTGACTGGTCAAGAACGGACCTCTCATCCTCTTTTTAAAGGCGGCCAATCTGGGCGGGCACAGACTCCAGCCAAATCCACCCCACCCCATTTGCGAATCGTTGCCCGAGACAACCCGCCGTCCCGTGATCATTCCCGGCCCACGATGCCATGCCTGTGGTGCTGGATGAATGGCAGAAAGCAGCCATTTGCCGGAATTACGGAGTGAAAATGTGAAGCGCTCATAAAATGTCAACAACAATTATCACTTCAATGTTCAGCCCAATACGAAAAAGAGCCAGTTAGCATCCATGGAGCTGCTGAACGGGGTGTCAAATGTCGATGGAAAAAGGTGGGTGTCGGCGTTGGTGAAAGAAGTGGGTGTCAACGTCGATGGAAAAAGACGAGTGAGCCTCCGTTGGGCTAACAGCTATTTCATGTGCATGAATGTGTCTGTCGTAAAGAGAACCAGAGAAGTTGGTGTAAAGCCACCCAATGCTCGCCGTTTATAACATTTATCCTTTTTAAAAGACTAGTCTAATAATATTTTTTAAAGCATTGCAGTGAAGTCTGATCCAAATAATTTTAAAGCAATATATGTATTTGTATATTGTAATCAGTAAAAATAGTGTGGTAGATAAAACCATTAGAAAGGAAATAACTTGCACCAAAACTTTAACATTTTCACGCTGACGCTCACACTCACGCCGGGGTATCGCTATAGCTCTCTGTTCTTCGAACAGAAGAGCTAAAAGGGAGCTTTCCATAAGAGAGGGAATCTATTCTTTACCCCTTCTCAATGCATCACATTTGGAATCCCACCAGACATGGGGATAGGTCTTCCTGGACATGCATTTAGGGAAATAACTATCTGAAGAGCTGGATGTTTGTATGCATTCGGCAGATCGGATTCTGAAATCTGTCACAATTATATATATATATATAAGTACATTTATATATATATATATATATATATATATATATATATATATACAGTATACTGTATACATGTACATATTTACACATAGCCTACATATTTACACACATACTACATACATACATATATACATATATATGGTGCATGCATTTTAACATGTCCAGAGATAAACACTGCCTAGACGGGTCTGGAAACAAACTCCCGTCCGGACACGTCAGGAGACAAACTCCCATCCAGACATAAACATCACCCAGACACGTCAGGAGACAAACACAGCCCAGACAATTAGGCATCTACAAAGACACATCATGGAGGCCCGTGTAATGTATCAATTGAACTCAGATACTGCTCTCATACTGAGGATACCTCTCAGTCCTTCTGATACAAATATGCCTTTCAAATTCAAAAGAAGACAGTTTCCTATACTTTTGGCCTTTTATATGACCATCAACAAGTCACAGAGACAGACTTTTGACAGAATTAGCTTATACCTTCTGAAACCATTATTCAGTCATGGGCAACTGTATCCCATCCTCAAGAGTTCGATCATTGGACTCATTAATTGTTGTATCAGAGGATGAGTGTGTTAATTTTGTTTACAGTGAAATATTTGAATAAACGTTTTCAGAAACACGAGGCCGCATATGTTACGTGGGGGTATAGCTCGTTATTATTATTATTTCTGATATAGTTATGAGATTGGAAACAGGCGGCATGAGTCCAGGTTCTTGTACGTGAATGGCAGAAGCGGTTGTGAGACAGAGTCATCACAGGAGAGAGGTCGTGTGAGGTGAAGTGCATATTGATCTGCATGTAGCCTCAGGACAGAAAATGACAGGACAAAAGTACGAAAGTTTTTTCGCAGGTCTCCTAGAGTGGTACTGTATACGTAAGTGAGGAATTAGAGGAAGTTTTGATTAGATGGAATATTTAATTGCTCCCTCAAGAACATCTCATGCAGAAGTCATGCATGATTTTTCATACGGTGTCAATGAGATGGTTCGCTCTACCTTCTCAAGTAGTTTGGACCAACGTCGACCCAACAATGGTTATTTTGTGGGCCAACTTCGATTTGATCATCAGGTGAACATTGATTCATCGTCAGCATCACCTCTCTCCCCCACCTCCTTCCAACGGTATTGGTGAGCATTAGTCTGTTGGCATCCCTCTCTTTCCACAATTTCTCCCAACATAGGTCAGACGTTGGCATCGGTCCCCCTCTCCCCTCAAAGGCCATTGTTGGAAGACTTACATCAGACGTTCGCCGATTGTCGTCAGTGCCCATAAGATATTCGATCGGACCTCATCAGTATCCATGTCAGTATCGGTCAAGTATGACTGATAAACTGCATCTTCCATCTAAAAAAAAAAACAACCAACGTTGGCAATGTGAGTAGAACAAACCGTGACGATGCCAACCCAAACCCAACAATGGATCAATGTAGACGTATCAACTGGGTTGGAATTGGAACTCAATACAAAAATTGAGCAATAAAGCGAATGCTGAATCAATGAATGGTCAGAGAAATACCAGCAAACTGTTTACTGGTGGAGGAGGTTTGTTCCTCAATGGATACCGAGCGCCACTCAACGGCGGTTGATGAAAAATGGTGTCGATGGTCAGCGCAGTTTTTATTTTGAATGCTCATGTTCTTGTCCGCTTCAGAACGTGTGGACATCCTGACAAGTTCACAAGCACACAGACATTTTAGTGAACACACCTTAATCTGTAAATGTGTGACACACCAGATGGATATTTTACCCATACAGTATTTATTATTACACACTTTTAATTAAACAGAGTCATTCATGGTGTGTCGGTTGATTGTGTGCTTGCATTACAATTTTGAATTACCAATCAATCGTAGGATCGAGTTCGGAAAAGGGTCGGATTATATTTTAAATTGTCATCTTGTGGCAGTGCCAGGTGACGTCGCTGCCTACCTATGATGCCACCCTGACTTTAAGAGAGTTTGTTTTCCACATTATCATCATTAAGACCATTGAAGCTTGTGATAAAAGCCTAATTAAACTGTCAGAAGAGTGTCCGGTTTCGGTATAAATTATAAAACAAGGAGATTCGAAACAGATGGAAGCCTTTAGCTCATCATGCCTCCTCCACACCAATACCAGATTGAACTAGAAGGGCACTCGGTAGAGCGCATACCTCCGCCATGTAATGCCTGATCCACGAGAACATATCGGGCCCAATCATTTTTGAAATATGGTTCACGAGAAAATATTTTCACGAAAAATATAAGTGACCACTATATTCGTTATTGCTGTGTGTCTGTCTGTATGTCTGTCTGTATGTCTGTCTGTTGGGTCGATCCAGTCGGAAAAAAAAAGTTATTTTTTTTTTTGAAATTTGTTCTACCCTTATTATCAGTTTTTCCGTCGATATGGATTGTTGGGTAGTCGATCTAGTCGAAAAAAAAAAAAAAAAATTTTTTTTTTGAAATTTGTTCTACCTTATTATCAGTATTTTAAAATGGCGATTTCAGTTAATACAATGGCGATTTCGATGAAACTTGGTTGGTAGGTTCATACCATGACCTAAGTTGTGTGCAAATGAGAACCGTTGCTATGGACCCATCCGTAGCCTAGCAACGGGACTTTGAAATTTTTGAAAAATCATAAAAAAATTTATTTTTTCGAAAATCAAAAATCGGGCCATGAGCGACTGTGGGCAGTACATTCAGCCATATTGTCAAAAATTTCCCAGCCGGATCCTATGAAAACTGTCGGAGAAGATAGACTTTGAATGAACCCTGGTCGAAAACAATAAAAAAACGAAGTTCGTTATATCTCAGAGACTATGAGTCAGATATACATGAAACTGGTATGGTAGGTTCATGGTATGTCCTAGTTATGTGTGAAAAGAACCGTTGCTATGGACCCTCCGTTGCCTAGCAACGGCCGAAAACCTCTAAATGGGGGGTATTTTAACGAAAAAACAAACTGTAGCATTAACCTTGAAGCTAGAATCATGAATTTTCTTGTGCTTATCTCAGGTCATTTCCCATCGGAGGGCCCATCGCGTCAGGTTCTATTGGGTAGTCGACTACCCATGTCTGCTACCGGCTTGTTTGTCTGTCTGTCCCTCTGTTCGGTCCAGTGCTCCGTTAATGCAATGGCGATTTCGATGAAACTTGGATGCGAGGTTCATACCATGACCTAGTTGTGTGCAAATGAGAACCGTTGCTATGGACACCACCGTTGCCTAGCAACGGACTTTGAAATATTTAAAAATCATAAAAAAATTTATTTTTTCGAGAATCAAGAATCGGGCCACGAGCGACTGTGGGCAGTACATTCAGCCATATTGTCAAAATTTCCAGCCGGATCCTATGAAAACTCTCGGAGAAATAGACTTTGAATGACCTGGTCGAAAATAATAAAAAAAACGAAGTTCGTTATATCTCAGAGACTATGAGTCAGATATACATGAAACTGGTATGGTAGGTTATGGTATGTCGTGGTTATGTGTGAGAAAAGAACCGTTGCTATGGACCCCTCCGTTGCTTAGCAACGGCGAGAAACCTCTTAATGTGGGGGTATTTAACGAAAAAACAAACTGCAGCTTTAACCCTTGAAGCAAGAATCATGAATTTTATTGTGCTTAATCCTCAGGTCATTTCCCATCGAGTCAGGTTTCTATTGGGTAGTCGACTACCCATGTCCGCCTAACGGCTTGTTTGTTGGGTAGTCGATCCAGTTGAAAAAAATTTTTTTTTAATTTTTGAAATTTGTTCTACCTTATTATCAGTTTTTTCGTCGATATGTTGGGTAGTCGATCCAGTCGAAAAAAGTTTTAAATTTTTTTTTGAAATTTGTTTCTACCTTATTATCACTTTTTCCGTCGATATGTTGGGTAGTCGATCCAGTCGAAAAAAAATTTTTTTTTAATTTTGAAATTTATTCTACCCTTATTTATCAGTTTTTTTCCGTCGATGTGTTGGGAAGTCGATCCAGTCGAAAAATTTTTTTTTTGAAATCTGTTCTACCCTAATTATCAATTTTTCGTCGATATGTTGGGTAGGTCGATCCAGTCGAAAAAAAAAAAAATTTTTTTTTTAAAAAAATTTTGAAATTTGTTCTAACCTTATTATAACTTTTTTCCGTCGATATGTTGGGTAGTCGATCTAGTCGAAAATTTTTTTTTTCTTTTTTGAGATTTGTACTACCCTTATTATCAGTATTTAAAATGGCGATTTCAGTTAATACAATGGCGATTTTGATGAAACTTGGTTGGTAGGTTCACACCATGACCTAGTTTGTGTGCAAATGAGAAACCGATGCTATGGACACCACACCGTTGCCTGCAATGGGACTTTGCAATTTTGAAAAATCATAAAAAAAAATTTATTTTTTCGAAAATCAAAAATCGGCCACAAGCAACTGTGTGCAGTGCATTCAGCCATATTGTCAAAAATTTCCAACCGGATCCTATGAAAACTCTCGGAGAAGATAGACTTTGAATGACCCTGGTCAAAAACAATTAAAAAACGAAGTTCGTTATATCTCAGAGACTAATGAGTCAGATATACATGAAACTGGTATGGTAGGATCATGGTATGTCCTAGTTATGTGTGAGAAAGAACCGTTGCTAATGGACCCCTCCGTTGCCTAGGCAACGGCCGAGAAACCTCTTAAGGTGGGGGTATTTAACGAAAAAACAAACTGCAGCATTAACCCTTGAAGCGAGAATCATGATTTTCTTGTGCTTAATCCTCAGGTCATTTCCATCGAGCAGGCCATCGCGTTAGGTTCTATTGGGTAGTCGACTAGCCTTGTCGCCTACCGGCTTGTTTGTTGGGTAGTCGATCCAGTCGAAAAAAAAAAAATTTTTTTTAATTTTTGAAATTTGTTCTACCCTTATTATCAGTTTTTCCGTCGATATGTGGGTAGTCGATCCAGTCGAAAAAAAATTTTTTTTTTTTTTAAATTTTTGAATTTGTCCTACCCTTATTATTACTTTTTCCGTCGATATGTTGGGTAGTCGATCCAGTCGAAAAAAAAAAAAAATTAAAAATTTGAAATTTATTCTACCCTTATCAGTTTTTTCCGTCGATATGTTGGGGAGTCGATCCAGTCGAAAAAATTTTTTTTTTTTTTTAATTTTTGAAAATTAGTTCTCCCTTATTATCAGTTTTTCCGTCGATATGTTGGGAAGTCGATCCAGTCGAAAAAAATATTTTTTTTTTTTAAATTTTGAAATTTATTCTACCCTATCAGTTTTTCCGTCGATATGTTTGTGTCTGTTGGTAGTCGATCTAGTCGAGAAATTTTTATTTTTTGAGATTTGTACTACCCTTATTATCAGTATTAAAACGGCGATTCAGTTAAAACAATAGCGATTTTGATGAAACTTTGGTTGGTAGGTTCATCCATGACCTAGTTGTGTCCAAATGAGACCGTTGCTATGGACACCAACGGTTGCCTAGCAACGGCCGACTCTACCCATGTCCGCCTACCGGCTTGTCTGTCTGTCTATTCGGACAGTGCTCCGTTAATACAATGGTGATTTCGATGAAACTTGTTTGGTAGGTTCATACCATGACCTAGTTGTGTGCAAATGAAACCGTTCTATGGACCCCAAACCGTTGCCTAGCAACGGGACTTTGAAATTTTGAAAAATCATAAAAAATTATTTTTTCGAAAATCAAAAAAATCGGGCCACGAGCCGACTGTGGCAGTACATTCAAGCCATATTGTCAAAAATTTCCCAGCCGGATCCTCATGAAAACTTTCGGAGAAGATAGACTTTGAATGAACCCTGGTCGAAAACAATAAAAAAAAACGAAGTTCGTTATAGTCTCAGAGACTATGAGTCACATATACATGAAACTGGTATGGTAGGTTCATGGTATGTCCTAGTTATGTGTGAGAAAGAACTGTTGCTATGGACTCCTCTGTTGCCTAGCAACGGCCGAAAAACCTCTAAAATGTGGGGGTATTTAACGAAAAAAATCTGCAGCATTAACCCTTGAAGCTAGAATCATGAATTTCTTGTGCTTAATCCTCAGGTCATTCCCAATCGAACGGGCCCATCGCTCAGGTTCTATTGGGTAGGGACTACCCATGTCCGTCTTCCGGCTTGTTGGGCAGTCGATCGAGTCGAAAAATTTTTTTTAATGAGATTTGTTCTCCCTTATTATCAGTATTTAAAATGGCGATTTCAGTTAATACAATGGAGATTTCGATGAAATTTGGTTGGTAGGTTCAGACCATGACCGAGTTGTGGTGCAAATGAGAACCGTTGCTATGGACACACCGTTGCCTAGCAACAGGACTTTGAAATTTTAGAAAAATCATAAAAAATTTATTTTTTTCGAGAATCAAAAATCGGGCCACGAGCGACTGTGGGCAGTACATCTATCCATATTGTCAAAAATTTCCAGCCGGATCCGATGAAAACTCTCGGAGAAGATAGACTTTGAATGAACGCTTGGTCAAAAACAATAAAAAAACAAAGTTCGTTATATCTCTGAGACTATGAGTCAGATATACATGAAACTGGTATGGTAGGATCATGGTATGTCCTAGTTATGTGTGAGAAAGAACCGTTGCTATGGACCCCTCCGTTGCCTAGAAACGGCCGAGAA
This sequence comes from Eptatretus atami, assembly GCA_035128595.1. Lineage (NCBI taxonomy): Eukaryota > Metazoa > Chordata > Myxini > Myxiniformes > Myxinidae > Eptatretus > Eptatretus atami. The sequence continues at coordinate 42,753,712 of CM068960.1, read as the reverse complement.
ACCTCTTAATGTGGGGGTATTTTAACGAAAAAACAACTGCAGCATTACCCCTGAAGTGAGAAATCATGAATTTTCTTGTGCTTAATACTCAGGTTATTTCCCATCGAACGGGCCCATCGCGTCAGGTTCTATTGGTAGTCGACTACCCATGTCTGCCTACCGGCTTGTTTGTTGGTAGTCTATCCAGTCGAAAAAAATTTTTTTCTTTTTAAATTTTTGAAATTGTTCTACCCTTATTATCACTTTTTCCGTCGATATGTTGGGTCGTCGATCTAGTCGAAATATTTTTTTTTTTTTTTGAGATTTGTACTACCCTTATTATCAGTATTTAAAATGGCGATTTCAGTTAAAACAATGTCGATTTTGATGAAACTTGGTTGGTAGGTTCACACCATGACCTAGTTGTGTGCAATGAGAACCGATGCTATGGACACCACGTTGCCTAGCAATGGGACTTTGAAAATTTTTGAAAATCAAAAAAAATATTTTTTCGAAAATCAAAAATCGGGCCACGAGCGACTGTGGGTAGTTCATTCTGCCATATTGTCAAAAATTTCCAGCCGGATCCTATGAAAACTCTCGGAGAGATAGACTTTGAATGAACCCTGGCCGAAAACAAATAAAAACGAAGTTCGTTATATCTCAGAGACTATGAGTCAGATATACATGAAACTGTTATGGGAGGTTCATGGTATGTCCTAGTTATGTGTGAGAAAGAAGCGTTGCTATGGACCCCTCCGTTGCCTAGCAACGGCCGAAAAACCTCTTAATGTGGGGGTATTTTAACAAAAAAACAAAACTGCAGCATAACCCTTGAAGCGAGAATCATGAATTTTCTTGTGCTTAATCCTCAGGTCATTTCCCATCGAACGGAACCATCGCGTCAGGTTCTATTGGGTAGTCGACTACCCATGTCCGCCTACCGGCTTGTTTGTTTGGGTAGTTGATCCAGTCGAAAAAAAAAAATATTCTTTTAAAATTTTTGAAAATTGGTTCCTACCCTTATTATCAGTTTTTCGTCGATATGTTGGGTAGTCGATCCAGTCGAAAAAAAAATGTTTTTAAAAAGTTTTTTGAAATTTGTTCTACCTTATTATCACTTTTTCGCGTCGATATGTTGGGTAGAGGATCCAGTCGAAAAAAAATTTTTTTTTTTAATTTTAAATTTATTCTACCCTTATTATCAGTTTTTCCGTCGATGTGTGGGAAGTCGATCCAGTCTAAAAAATTTTTTTTAATTTAATTTGTTCTACCCTTATTATCAATTTTTCCGTCGATATGTTGGGTAGTCGATCCAGTCGAAAAATTTTTTTTTATTTTTTTTTATTTTTGAAATTTGTAGCCTTTATTATCAATTTTTTCCATCGATTGTTGTGTTGGGTATCGATTCTAGGTCGAATTTTTTTTTTTTTCAGATTTGTACTACCCTTGTATCAGTATTAAAATGGCGATTTCAGTTAATACAATGGCGATTTTGATGAAATTTGGTTGGTAGGTTCAGACCATGACCTAGTTTGTGCAAATGAGACCGTTGCTATGGACACCATCCGTTGCCTAGCAACAGGACTTTGAATTTTTGAAAATCATAAAAAAATTTATTTTTTCGAAAATCAAAAATCGGGCCACGAGCGACTGTGGCAGTACATTCATCAATATTGTCAAAATTTCCAGCCGATCCGATGAAAACTCTCGAGAAAGATAGACTTTGAATGAACCTTGGTCAAAAACAATAAAAACGAAGTTCGTTATATCTCTGAGACTATGAGTCAGATATACCATGAAACTGGTATGTAGGATCATGGTATGTCCTAGTTATGTGTGAGAAAGAACCGTTGCTATGGACCCCTCCGTTGCCTAGAAACGGCCGAGAACCTCTTAATGTGGGGGTATTTTAACGAAAAAACAAACTGCAGCATTACCCTTGAAGTGAGAACATGAAATTTTCTTGTGCTTAATACTCAGGTTATTTCCATCGAAACGGGCCCATCGCGTCAGGTTCTATTGGGTAGTCGACTACCCATGTCCGCCTACCGGCTTGTTTGTTGGGTAGTCGATCCAGTCGAAAAAAAAATTTTTTTCTTTTTAAATTTTTGAAATTTGTTCTAACCCTTATTATCACTTTTTCCGTCGATATGTTGGTCGTCGATCTAGTCGAAATATATATTTTTTTTTGAGTTTGTACTACCCTTATTATCAGTATTTAAAATGGGATTTAGTTAAACAATGTCGATTTTGATGAAACTTGTGTTGGTAGGTTCCTCCATGACTAGTTGTGTGCAAATGAGAACCGATGCTTTGGACACCAAGTTGCCTAGCAATGGGACTTTGAATTTTTGAAAATCATAAAAAAATTATTTTTCGAAATCAAATCGGCCACGAGCGACTGTGGGTAGTTATCTGCATAATTGTCAAAAATTTCCAAGCCGATCCCTATGAAAACTCTCGAGAAATAGACTTTGAATGAACCCTGGCGAAAACAATAAAAAAAAACGAAGTTCGTTATATCTCAAGAGACTATGAGTCGATATACATGAAACTGTTATGGGAGGTTCATGGTATGTCTAGTTATGTGTGAGAAAGAGCGTTGCTATGGACCCCCGTTGCCTAGCAACGGCCGAAAAACCTCTAAAATGTGGGGTATTTTAAGAAAAAACAAACTTGCAAGCATTAAACCCTTGAAGCGAGAATCAATGAAATTTTCTTGTGCTTAATCTCTAGGTCATTTCCCATCGACGGAACCATCGCGTCAGGTTCTATTGGGTAGTCGACTACCCATGTCCGCCTAACCGGCTTGTTTGTTGGGTAGTTGATCCAGTCGAAAAACAAATTTCTTTTAAAATTTTTGAAATTTGTTCTAAACCGCCTTATTATCAGTTTTTTCCGTCGATATGTTGGGTAGTCGATCAGTCGAAAAAAAAAATGTTTTTAAAAGTTTTTTGAAAATTTGTTCCTATCCCTTTATCACTTTTTTCCGTCGATATGTTGGGTAAGAGGATCCAGTCGAAAAAAAAATTTTTTTTTTAATTTGAAATTTATTCTACCTGTATTATCAGTTTTTCCGTGATGTGTGGGAAGTCGATCCAGTCTAAAAAAAAATTTTGTTTTTAAATTTTTGAAATTTTGTTCTACCCTTATTATCAAATTTTTCCGTGATATGTTGGGTAGTCGATCAGTCGAAAAAATTTTTTTTATTTTTTTTTATTTTTTGAAATTGTAGACCCTTATATCAATTTTTCCGTCGATATGTTGTGTTGGGTAGTCGATCTAGTCGAAAATTTTTTTTTCAGATTTGTACTACCCTTGTTATCAGTATTTAAAATGGCGATTTCAGTTAATACAATGGCGATTTTGATGAAATTTGGTTGGTAGTCAACCATGACCTAGTTGTGTGCAAATGAGAACCGTTGCTATGGACACCACCGTTGCCTAGCAACAGGACTTGAAATTTTTGAAAAATCATAAAAAATTTATTTTTTCGAGAATCAAAAATCGGGCCACGAGCGACTGTGGGCAGTTCATTCATCCATATTGTCAAAAAATTTCCAGCCGGATCCGATGAAAAACTCTCGGAGAAGATAGACTTTGAATGAACCTGGTCAAAACAATAAAAAACGAAGTTCGTTATATCTCTGAGACTATGAGTCAGATATACATGAAACTGGTTATGGTAGGATCAATGGATGTCCTAGTTATGTGTGAAAAAGAACCGTTGCTATGACCCCTCCGTGCCTAGAACGGCCGAGAAACCTCTTAATGTGGGGTATTTTAACGAAAAAACAAACTGAGCATTAACCCTTGAAGTGAGAATCATGAATTTTCTTGTGCTTAATCCTCAGGTTCATTTCCCATCGAACGGGCCATCGCGTCAGGTTCTATTGGGTAGTCGACTACCCATGTCCGCCTACCGGCTTGTTTTGTTGGTAGTTGATCCAGTCGAAAAAAAAAAATTTTTTTTAAATTTTTGAAATTTGTTCTAACCTTATTATCACTTTTTCCGTCGATATGTGGGTCGTCGATCCTAGTCGAAAAAAAAAATTTTTTTTTGAGATTTGTACTACCCTTATTATCAGTATTTAAAATGGCGATTTCAGTTAAAACAATGGCGATTTTGATGAAACTTGGTTGGTAGGTTCACACCATGAACTAGTTGTGTGCAAATGAGAACCCGATGCTATGGACACCACCGTTGCCTTCAATGGGACTTTGAAAATTTTTTGAAAAATCATAAAAAATTATTTTTTCGAAAATCAAAAATCGGGGCCAACGAGCGACTGTGGGTAGTTCATTCTGCCATATGTCAAATTTCCAGCCGGATCCTATGAAAACTCTCGGACAAGATAGACTTTGAAATGAACCCTGGTCGAAAACAATAAAAAACGAAGTTCGTTATATCTCAGAGACTATGAGCAGATCTAC
>CM068960.1:42710888-42749196 GCA_035128595.1 Eptatretus atami | reverse complement strand
GACGATGTGTTTCACTAGCGGTATTTGACGATGTAGATTGTTTCAGAAGTCAAGGATAAGACAATGTGATAATGTTTGACCAAGTTATAAAATGATCAACATGATGTGGTACGAGTGACAGGTTATTAGCTGCAAAATGTCGAAAACCCGGTTTCGTTCAACAACTTTAAAAAATTTGACCTTTGCATAACCTTTAAAGGTCAAAAACAATGTTGTGGACATTAAAATAAGGAAACAGGATACGTGCTATAGCTTAATGGAGTTAGTTCGTCGAAGAAGGTTGAAAACCCGGTTCGATTCCACAACTTTGAAAATTTGACCTTTGTGAACTTTAAAGGTCAAAGGTCAAGGATTATGACCTTTGGTGCAAAACTTCCTCTGGAACATTCCAGGAACAAGAGAACGTCATATAGGCTAATATGGCATTTCGCACTCCTCGGATTGTATTATCCATACTTTGATGAAATCAGCGTAAAAACAAACTTGAAAGGGGCGCCACGGGCAAGGTGTTCGAGATAGAGAAAAATGGTTTCAAGACTTTAGGTGGGGAATGACCTCAAGATTATGCATAAAAAATATTGTCATCCTAACTCTCAAAGTTTGTGCGGTCGTCTGATTTTTATGTCAAAATTCGAAATTTTCTAAGTTCATGACCTTGTGCACTTGACCTTGGGACGAAAATGAAAAATCGAGCTCCGTGGGGCTTGCAGGTGCCATTGGGCTAACCAGATACCGAAACCCCTGCAGATTCGACAAACCCCCTAGGAGAAGATGCAAATTGAAAATGGCTACCCCCTAAAAACACAATTCCGATTTTTCTAAGTTCGTGATCTTGTGGCCTTGACCTTGGGACGAAATGAAAAATCGAGCTCCGTGGGCTCTGCAGGTGCCACTGGGCTAACCAAATACTGAAACCCCTGCCAGATTTGACCATCCCCTTGGAGAAGATTTTTTTAATGTCAAAATCGCAATTTTCTAAGTTCGTGACCTTGTGACCTTGACTTGGACGAAAATGAAAATCGAGCTCCGTGGGCTATGCAGGTGCGATTGGGCTAACCAAATACCGAAACCCTGCCAGATTCGAGAAGATGCAAAGTGAAATCGGCTACCCCTAAAAAACGTGTTTTTTGGGGCGTGGCTCCGCCCATAATGGGCGGACCACGCCCATTTCAGGAAAACACAACGAGATCATGATATAAACCTCTCACCCAAATTTCATCAGGTGGATCAAAACTCACGGAGCTATCTCGGGACAGACAGACAGACAGACAGACAAGCCGGTAGGCGCACACGGGTAGTCGCCACCCAATAGAACCTGACACGATGGGCCCGTTCGATGGGGAATGACCTGAGGATTAAGCCAGAAAATTTATGATTCTAGCTTCAAGGTTAATGCTCAGATTGTTTTTTCGTTAAATACCCACATTTAGAGGTTTTTCGGCCGTTGCTAGGCAACGGAGGGTCCATAGCAACGGTTTCTTTCTCACAATAACTAGGACATACCATGATCCTACATACCAGTTTCATGTATATCTTACTCATAGTCTCTGAGATATAACGAACTTCGTTTTTTTTATTGTTTTTGCCAGGGTTCATTCAAAGTCTATCTTCTCCGAGAGTTTTCATAGGATCCGGCTGGAAATTTTTGACAATATGGATGAATGTACTGCCCACAGTCGTGCGTGGCCCGATTTTTGATTCTCGAAAAATTAATTTTTTATGATTTTTCAAAAATTTCAAAGTCCTGTTGCTAGGCAACGGTGGTGTCCATAGCAACGGTTCTCATTTGCACACAACTAGGTCATGGTCTGAACTACCAACCAAATTTCATCGAATCCCATTGTATTTACAGAAATCGCCATTTAAATACTGAAATAAGGGGAGAACAAATCGCAGAAATTTTTTTTTTCGACTCGATCGCCTACCCAACAAGCCGAAGACGGACATGGGTAGTCGCCTACCCAATAGAACCTGACGCGATGGGCCCGTTCGATTGGGAATGACCTGAGGATTAAGCACAAGAAAATTCATGATTCCAGCTTCAAGGGTTAATGCTGCAGATTTTTTTTTCGTTAAATACCCCCACATTTAGAGGTTTTCTGCCGTTGCTAGCAACGGGGGGGTCATAGCAACAGTTCTTTCTCACACATAACTAGGACATACCATGAACCTACCATACCAGTTTCATGTATATCTGACTCATAGTCTCTGAGATATAACGAACTTCGTTTTTTTATTGTTTTCGACCAGGGTTCATTCAAAGTCTATCTTCTCCGAAAGTTTTCATAGGATCCGGCTGGAAATTTTTGACAAATGGCTGAATGTACTGCCCACAGTTGCCCGTGGCCAGTTTTAGATTTTCGAAAAATAATTTTTTTATGATTTTTCAAATATTTCAAAGTCCCGTCGCTAGGCAACGGTGGGGTCCATAGCAACGTTTCTCATTTGCACACAAACTGGTCATGGTATGAACCTACAACCAAGTTTCATCGAAATTACCATTGTATTAACGGAGCACTGGACTGAACAGACAGACAGACAAGCCGGTAGCCGGACATGGGTAGTCGGCCGTTGCTAGGCAACCGTGGTGTCCATAGCAACGGTTCTCATTTGCAGACAACTAGGTGATGGTATGAACCTACCAACCAAGTTTCATCAAAATCGCCATTGTTTTAACTGAAATCGCCGTTTTTACTGATAATAAGGGTAGTACAGATCTCAAATTTTTTTTTTTCGACGAGATCGACTACCCAACAGACAGACAAACATATCGACGGAAAAACTGATAAGGGTAGATAAATTTCAAAATTAAAAATTTTTTTTTTTCGACTGGATCGACTACCCAACATATCGACGGAAAAAGTGATAATAAGGGGAGACAAATTTCAAAAATAAAAAAAAAAATTTCGACTGGATCCCTACCCACATATCGACGGAAAAATGTTCAGGTAGAATAATTTCAAATTAATGTATTTTTTTTTCGACTGGATCGACTACCCAACATATCGACGGAAAAACTGATAATAAGGGTAGAACAAATTTCAAAAATTAAAAAAAAAAAAAAAATTTCGACTGGATCGACTACCCAACAAACAAGACGGTAGGCGGACATGGTAGTCGACTGCCCAATAAAACCTGACGCGATGGGCCCGTTCGATGGGAAATGACCTTAGGATGAAGCACATGAAAATTCATGATTCTCGCTTCAAGGGTTAATGCTGCAGTTTGTTTTTTCGTTAAAATACCCCACATTAAGAGGTTTCGCCGTTGCTGGCAACGGAGGGGTCCATAGCAACGGTTCTTCTTTCACAACATAACTAGGACATACATGATCCTACCATACCAGTTTCATGTATTCTGACTCATAGTCTCTGAGATATAACGAACTTCGTTTTTTTATTGTTTTTGACCAGGGTTCATTCAAAGTCTATCTTCTCCGAGAGTTTTCATAGGATCCGGCTGGAAATTTTTGACATATGGCTGAATGTATGCCCACGTCTCTCGTGGCCCGATTCTTGATTCTCGAAAAAAATAAATTTTTTATGATTTTTCAAATATTTCAAAGTCCTGTTGCTAGGCAACGGTGGTGTCCATAGCAACGGATCTCATTTGCAACACAACTAGGTCATGGTCTGAAACTACCAACCAAATTTCATCTAAATCGCCATTGTATTAACTGAAATCGCCATTTTAAATAACTGATATAAGGGTAGTACAAATCCAAAAAAAAAACATTTTTTTTTTCGACTCGATCGACTACCCAACAGACAGACAAACATATCGACGGAAAAACTGATAATAAGGGTAGAATGAATTTCAAAAATTTAAAAAAAAATTTTTTTTTCGACTGGATCAAACGACCCACATATCGACGGAAAAACTGATAAACAAGGGTAGAAACAAATTTCACAATTAAAAAAAAAAAAAAATTTCGACTGGATCGACTACCCAACAAACAAACCGGTAGGCGGACATGGGTAGTCGACTACCCAATAGAACCTGACGCGATGGTTCGATGGGAAATGACCTGAGGATTAAGCAAAATAAAATTCATGATTCTAGCTTCAAGGGTTAATGCTACAGCTTGTTTTTTTCGTTAAAATACCCCACATTTAGAGGTTTTCGGCCGTTGCGAAGCAACGGAGGGGACCATAGCAACGCTTCTTTCTTCTCACACATAACTAGGACATACCGTGAACCTACCATACCAGTTTCATGTATATCTGACTCATAGTCTCTGAGATATAGGAACTTCGTTTTTTTATTGTTTTCGACCAGGGTTCATTCAAAGTCTATCTTGTCCGAGAGTTTTCATAGGATCCGGCTGGAAATTTTTGACAATATGGCAGAATGAACTGCCCACAGTCGCTCGTGGCCCGATTTTGATTTTCGAAAAAAATAATTTTTTTGATTTTTCAAAAATTTCAAAGTCCCGTTGCTCGCCAACGGTGGTGTCCATAGCAACGGTTCTCATTTGCACACAACTCGGTCATGGTATGAACCTACCAACCAAGTTTCATCGAAATCACCATTGTATTAACGTATCACTGGACGCGAACAGACAGACAGACAAGCCGGTAGGCGGACATGGGTAGTCGGCCGTTGCTAGGCAACGGTGGTGTCCATAGCAACGGTTCTTATTTGCACACAACTAGGTCATGGTATGAACCTACCAACAAGTTTCATCAAAATCGCCATTGTTTTAACTGAAATCGCCGTTTTAAATACTGATAATAAGGGTAGTACAAATCTCAAAAAAAAAAAATTTCGACTGGATCGACTACCCAACATATCGACGGAAAAAGTGATAATAAGGGAGGACAAATTTCAAAAAATTAAAAAAAAAAATATATAATTTTCGACTGGATCGACTACCCAACATATGACGGAAAAACTGTTAAGGGAAGAATAAATTTCAAAATTTAATTTTTTTTTTTTCGACTGGATCGACTACCCAACATATCGACAGAAAAAGTGATAATAAGGGTAGAACAAATTTCAAAAATTAAAAAAAAAAAAAAATTTTTTTTTCGACTGGATCGACTACCCAACAAACAAGCCGGTAGGCGGACATGGGAGTCGACTCTCCAATAGAACCTAACGCGATGGGCCTGTTCGATGGGAAATAACCTGACGATTAAGCACACAGAAAATTCATGATTCTCACTTCAAGGGTTAATGCTGAGTTTGTTTTTTCGTTAAAATACCCCCACATAAGAGGTTTCTCGGCCGTTGCGAGGCAACGGAGGGGTCCATAGCAACGGTTCTTTCTCCCACATAACTAGGACATACCATGATCCTACCATACCAGTTTCATGTATATCTGACTCATAGTCTCTGAGATATAACGAACTTCGTTTTTTTTTATTGTTTTGACCAGGGTTCATTCAAAGTCTATCTTCTCCGAGAGTTTCATAGGATCCGGCTGGAAATTTTTGACAATATTGGTGAATGTACTGTCCACAGTCGCTCGTGGCCCGATTCTTGATTCTCGAAAAAATAAATGTTTTATGATTTTTCAAAAATTTCAAAGTCCTGTTGCTAGGCAACGGTGGTGTCCATAGTAACGGTTCTCATTTGCACACATCTAGGTCATGGTCTGAACCTACCAACCAAATTTCATCGAAATCACCATTGTAGTAACCGAGCACTGGACCGAACAGACAGACAGACAAGCCGGTAGGCGGACATGGGTAGTCGTCCGTTGCTAGGCAACCGTGGTGTCCATAGCAACGGTTCTCATTTGCACACAACTAGGTCATGGTATTAACCTACCAACCAAGTTTCATCAAATCGCCTTGTTTTAACTGAAATCGCCTTTTAAATACTGATAAGGGTAGTACAAATCTCAAAAAAAAAAAATTTCGACTAGATCGACTACCCAACAGACAGACAAACATATCGACGGAAAAACTGATAATGGTAGAAGAATTTCAAAATTTAAAAAAAAAAATTTTTTTTTTGCCTGGATCGACTTCCCAAATATCGACGGAAAAACTGTAAGGGGAGAACTAATTTCAAAAAAAAAAAAAAAAATTTCGACTGGATCGACTACCAACATATCGACGGAAAAACTGATAAGGGTAGAATAATTTCAAAATTAAATTTTTTTTTTTTCGACTGGATCGACTACCCAACATATCGACGGAAAAAGTGTATAAGGGAAGAACAATTTCAAAAATTAAAAAAAAAAATTTTTTTTCGACTGGATCGACTACCCAACAAACAAGCCGGTAGGCGGACATGGGTAGTCGACTACCCAATAAACTGACGCGATGGGCCCGTTCGATGGGAAATGACCTGAGGATTAAGCACAAGAAAATTCATGATTCTCGCTTCAAGGGTTCATGCTGCAGTTTGTTTATTTGTTAAAATACTCCCATTAAGAGGTTTCTCGGCCGTTGCTAGGCAACGGAGGGGTCCATAGCAACGGTCTTTCTCACACATAACACGACATACCATGATCCTACCATACCAGTTTCATGTTATCTGACTCATAGTCTCTGAGATATAACGAACTTCGTTTTTTTATTGTTTTTGACCAGGGTTCATTCAAAGTCTATCTTCTCCGAGAGTTTTCATAGGATCCGGCTGGAAATTTTTGACAAATGGCTGAATGTACTGCCCACAGTCCTCTTGCCCGATTCTTGATTCTCGAAAAATAAATTTTTAAATATATTTAAATTTTAATTTTTTTTTTATTTTTAATTTTTAAAATTAAGATAAATTTATTTTAATTTTTTATTTTTTTTTATTTTCAAATATTTATTTTTTTTTTTAAATTTTATTTATTGTTTATTTTCAAATCAAAGTCCTGTTGCTAGGCAACGGTGGTGTCCATAGCACGGATCTCATTTGCACACAACTTGGTCATGTTCTGAAACTACCAACAAATTTTCATCGAAATCGCCATTGTATTAACTGAAATCGCCATTTTAATACTGATAATAAGGGTAGTACAAATCCAAAAAAAAACATTTTTTTTGACTAGTAGACTACCCAACAGACAGACAAACATATCGACGGAAAAACTGATAATAAGGGTAGAATGAATTTCAAATGTAAAAAATTTTTTTTTTTTTTTCGACTGGATCGACGACCCAACATATCGACGGAAAAAGTGGATAATAGGGTAGAACAAATTTCCAAATTTTCTTTAAAAATTTTTATTTTTATTTCGACTGGATCGACTACCCAACATATCTACGGAAAAACTGATAATAAGGGTAGAACAAATTTCACAATTTAAAAAATTTTTTTTTTTTTCGACTGGATCGACTACCCAACAAACAAGCCAGTAGGCGGACATGGGTAGTCGACTACCCAATATAACCTGACGCGATGGGCCCGTTGATGGGAATGACCTGAGGATTAAGCACAATAAAATTCATGATTCTAGCTTCAAGGGTTAATGCTACAGCTTGTTTTTCGTTTAAAATCCCCACATTTAGAGGTTTTTCACCCGTTGCGAAGCAACGGAGGGGACCATAGCAACGGTTCTTTCTCAACATAACTAGGACATACCGTGAACCTACCATACCAGTTTAATCTATATCTGACTAATAGTCTCTGAGATATAACGAACTTTGTTTTTTTTTGTTTTCGACCAGGGTTCATTCAAAGTCTATCTTGTCCGAGAGTTTTCATAGGATCCGGCTGGAAATTTTTGACAATATGGCAGAATGAACTGCCCACAGTCGCTCGTGGCCCGATTTTTGATTTTCGAAAAATAATTTTTTTTATGATTTTTTCAAAAATTTCAAAGTCCCGTTGCTCGCCAACGGTGGTGTCCATAGCAACGGTTCTCATTTGCACACAACTAGGTCATGGTATGAACCTACCAACCAAGTTTCATCGAAATCACCATTGTATTATGGAGCACTGACCGAACAAACAGACAGACAAGCCAGTGGCGGACAGGGGTATCGGCGTTGCTAGGCAACGTTGGTGTCCATAGCAACGGTTCTCATTTGCACACAACTAGTTCATGGTATGAACCTACCAACACAAGTTTCTAAAAAATCACAATTGTATTAACGGAGCACTGGACGCGAACAGACAGACAGACAAGCCGGTAGGGGACATGGGTAGTCGCGTTGCTAGGCAACGGTGGTGTCCATAGCAACGGTTCTCATTTGCACACAACTAGGTCATGGTATGAACCTCCAACCAAGTTTTCATCAAAATCGCCATTGTTTTAACTGAAATCGCCGTTTTAAATACTGATAATAACGGTAGTACAAATCTCAAAAAAAAATTTTTTTCGACTAGATCGACTACCCAACAGACAGACACAATATCGACGGAAAAACTGATAATAAGAGTAGAATAAATTTCAAAATTTAATTTTTTTTTTTCGATTGGATCGGACTACAACATATCGACGGAAAAAGTGATAATAAGGTAGAACAAATTTCAAAAGTTTAAAAAAATTATAATTTTTCGACTGGCATCGACTACCCAACATATCGACGGAAAAAATGAAATAAGGGTAGAATAATTTCAAATTTAAAAAAATATATATATTTTTTTTTTCGACTGGATCGACTACCAACAAAAAAGCCGGAAGGCGGACATGGGTAGTCGACTACCCATAGAACATGACGCGATGGGCCCGTTCGATGGGAAATGACCTGAGATTAAGCACAAGAAATTCATGATTCCAGCTTCAAGGTTAATGCTGCAGTTTGTTTTTTCGTTAAAATACCCCCACATTAAGAGGTTTCTCGGCCGTTGCTAGGCAAAGGAGGGGTCCATAGCAACGGCTCTTTCTCACACATAACTAGGACTACCATGATCCTACCATACCAGTTTCATGTATATCTGACTCATAGTCTCTGAGATATAACGAACTTCGTTTTTTTATTTGTTTTTGACCAGGGTTCATTCAAAGTCTATCTTCTCGAGAGTTTTCATCGTATCCGGCTGGAAATTTTTTGAACAATATCGATGAATGTACTGCCCACAGTCGCTCGTGGCCCGATTTTTGATTATCGAAAAAATAATTTTTTATGATTTTTCAAAAATTTCAAAGTCCTGTTGCTAGGCAACGGTGGTGTCAATAGCAACGGTTTTCATTTGCACACAACTAGGTCATGGTCTGAACTACCAACCAAATTTCATCGAAATCGCCATTGTATTAACTGAAATCGCCATTTTAAATACTGATAAGGGGAGAACAAATCTCAGAATTTTTTTTTTTTCGACTCGATCGACTACCAACAAGCCGGAAGACGGACATGGGTAGTCGCCTACCCAATAGAGCCTGACGCGATGGGCCCGTTCGATTGGGAATGACCTGAGGATTAAGCACAAAAAAATTCATGATTCTACTTCAAGGGTTATGCTGCAGATTTTTTTTCGTTAAAATTACCCCACATTTAGAGGTTTTCGGCCGTTGCTAGGCAACGGAGGAGTCCATAGCAACAGTTCTTTCTCACACATAACTAGGACATGCCATGAACCTACCATACCAGTTTCATGTATATCTGACTCATAGTCTCTGAGATATAACGAACTTCGTTTTTTTTTTATTGTTTTCGACCAGGGTTCATTCAAAGTCTATCTTCCCGAAAGTTTTCATAGGATCCGGCTGGAAATTTTTGATAATATGGCTGAATGTACTGCCCACAGTTGCCCGTGCCCGATTTTTGATTTTCGAAAAAATAATTTTTTTTTGATTTTTCAAATTTCAAAGTCCCGTTGCTAAGCAACGGTGGGTCCATAGCAACGTTCTCATTTCCACACCTAGGTCATGGTATGAACCTACCAACCAAGTTTCATCGAAATCACCATTGTATTAACGGAGCGCTGGACCAAACAGACAGACAAGCCGTAGGCGGACATGGGTAGTCGGCCGTTGCTAGCAACGTTGGTGTCCATAGCAACGGTTCTCATTTGCACACAACTAGGTCATGTAGAATCTACATCAGTTTCATAAAAGTCACATGTATTACGGGCCTGGACGACAGACAGAAGACAAGCGGTAGCGGACATGGTAGTCGGCCGTTGCTAGCAACGGTTGTCATAGCACGGTTCTCATTTGCACAAACTAGTCATGGTATGAACTTCAACCAAGTTTCATCAAAATCGCCATTGTTTTAACTGAAATCGCCGTTTAAATACTGATAATATAGGGTAGTACAAATCTCAAAAAAAAAAAAATTTCGACTAGATCGACTACCCAACAGACAGACAAACATATCGACGGAAAAACTGATAATTAATAAGAGTAGAAATATTTCAAAATTTATTTTTTTTTTTCGATTGGATCGACTACCCAACATTTTCGACGAAAAAGTGATAATAAGGGTAGAACAAATTTCAAAAGTTTAAAAAAAAAATATTTTTTCGACTGCATCGACTACCCAACATATCGACGGAAAAATGATAATAAGGGTAGAATAATTTCAATTTAAAAAATATATATATTTTTCGACTGGATCGACTACCCAAACAAAAGCCGGAGGCGGACATGGGTAGTCGACTACCCAATAGAACATGACGCGATGGGCCCGTTCGATGGGAAATGACCTGAGGATTAAGCACAAGAAAATTCATGATTTCCGCTTCAAGGGTTAATGCTGCAGTTTGTTTTTTCGTTAAAATACCCCCACATTAAGAGGTTTCTCGGCCGTTGCTAGGCAAAGGAGGGGTCCATAGCAACGGCTTCTTTCTCACACATAACTAGGACATACCATGATCCTACCATACCAGTTTCATGTATATCTGACTCATAGTCTCTGAGATATAACGAACTTCGTTTTTTATTTTGTTTTTGACCAGGGTTCATTCAAAGTCTATCTTCTCCGAGAGTTTTCATCGTATCCGGCTGGAAATTTTGACAATATCGATGAATGTACTGCCCCACACGTCGCTCGTGGCCCGATTTTTGATTATCGAAAAAATAATTTTTTTATGATTTTCAAAAATTTCAAAGTCCTGTTGCTAGGCAACGGTGGTGTCAATAGCAAACGGTTCTCATTTGCACACAACTAGGTCATGGTCTGAACCTACCAACCAAATTTCATCGAAATCGCCATTGTATTAACTGAAATCGCCATTTTAAATACTGATAAGGGGAGAACAAATCTCAGAATTTTTTTTTTCGACTCGATCGACTACCCAACAAGCCGGAAGACGGACATGGTAGTCGCCTACCCAATAGAGCCTGACGCGATGGGCCCGTTCGATTGGAATGACCTGAGGATTAAGCACAGAAAATTCATGATTCTAACTTCAAGGGTTAATGCTGCAGATTTTTTTCGTTAAAATACCCCCACATTTAGAGGTTTTTCGGCCGTTGCTAGGCAACGGAGGAGTCCATAGCAACAGTTCTTTCTCACACATAACTAGGACATACCATGAACCTACCATACCAGTTTCATATATATCTGGACTCATAGTCTCTGAGATATAACGAACTTCGTTTTTTTTTATTGTTTTCGACCAGGGTTCATTCAAAGTCTATCTTTCCCCGAAAGTTTTCATAGGATCCGGCTGGAAATTTTTGATAATATGGCTGAATTGTACTGCCCACAGTTGCCCGTGGCCCGATTTTTGATTTTCGAAAAAATAATTTTTTTTGATTTTTCAAAAATTCCAAAGTCCCGTTGCTAAGCAACGGTGGGGTCCATAGCAACGGTTCTCATTTCCACAAACTAGGTCATTGGTATGAACTACCAACCAAGTTTCATCGAAATCACCATTGTATTAACGGAGCGCTGGACGAACCAGACAGACAAGCGGTAGGCGACATGGTAGTCGGCGTGCTAGGCAACCGTGGTGTCAAAAGCAACGGTTTATTTGCACACACTAGGTCATGTATTAACTACCAACAGTTCATCAAAATCGCATTGTTTTAACTGAATCGCCGTTTAAATACTGATAAGGGTAGTACAAATTCAAAAAAAAAATTTTCGACTGATCGTACCAACAGACAGAACATATCGACGGAAAAAACTGATAAGGTGGAAAAAATTTCAAAATTTAATTTTTTTTTTCCGACTGGATCGACTACCCAACATATCGATGGAAAAGTGATAATAAGGGAAGAACAAATTTCAAAAATTAAACAAAAAATTTTTTTTCGACTGGATCGACTACCCAACAAACAAGCCGGTAGGCGGACATGGGTAGTCGACTACCCAATAGAACTGACGCGATGGGCCCGTTCGATGGAATGACTGAGATTAAGCCAAGAAAATTCATGATTCTCGCTTCAAGGGTTAATGCTGCCAGTTGTTTTTTCGTTAAAATACCCCACATTAGAGGTTTCTCGGCCGTTGCTAGGCAACGGAGGGGTCCATAGCAACGGTTCTTTTCTCACACATAACTACGACATACCATGATACTACCATAACCAGTTTCATGTCTATCTGACTCATAGTCTCTGAGATATAACGAACTTCGTTTTTTTAATTGTTTTCGACCAGGATTCATTCAAAGTCTATCTTCTCCGAGAGTTTTCATGGATCCGGCTGGAAATTTTTGACAATATGGCATGAATGTACTGCCACAGTCGCTCGTGGCCCGATTTTTGATTTTCGAAAAAATATTTTTTTATGATTTTTAAAAATTTCAAAGTCCTGTTGCTCGCAACGGGTGGTGTCCATAGCAACGTTCTCATTTACACACAACTAGGTCATGGTATGAACCTACCAACCAAGTTTCAAAAAATCACCATTGTATTAACGGACACTGGAACGAACAGACAGACAGACAAGCGGTAGGCGACATGGGTTGTCGGCCGTTGCTAGGCAACGGTGGTGTCCATAGCAACGGTTCTCATTTGCACACGACTTAGGTCATCGGTATGAACCTCCAACGCAAGTTTCATCAAAATCGCCATTGTTTTAACTGAAGTCGCCGTTTTTAAATACTAATATAAGGTAGTACAAATCTCAAAAATAATTTTTTTTCGACTAGATCGACTACCCAACAGACAGACAAACATATCGACGGAAAAACTGATAATAAGGGTAGATGAATTTCAAAATTTTTTTTTTTTAATATTTTTTTTCGACTGGATCGAGAACCAACATATTCGACGAGAAAAAGTGATAATAAGGTAAAGACAAATTTCGAATTTTTTTTTTAAAAATTGTTATTTTTTTTCGAACATAGATCGACTACCCAACAGACAGACAAACATATCGACGGAAAAACTGATAATAAGGGTAGAATGAATTTCAAAATTTTTTTTTTTAATATTTTTTTTTTCGACTGCATCGACTACCCAACAGTAGGGTGGATATACTGATTCTGGCTCACTTTTCCCCATGTAAATGAATGGGGATTTTTAGCGATTCCACTTTTTTTTCCCTTAAAATTACACCCCCCTTTTACCCAGGGTATATTTATTTGTCTCCACCTTTTAACCTTAGGGACACTCTTTTTCAAATAACCAATGGCATATTTGTTAGCTCACTCATTGAACCTATAAAGATTTGTTCATTCTCCAAATTCCTTCAATAGTTTAATTTTCTTTGCACAATAATCCCCTCTAAAATATTTAAAAACAAAACATTTGCATCTTTATATTTTTCAAGATACCCCTTTTGTGCCATTACGAAATGAGAAACTTCTTTAATGATCTCATCTGACCACCTCCTGAGCCACATATCATTTTGAGATTATAGTAAATTGTTTTTCATTGTTCAATTGATAACCATCGAGTTTCAGTCCATTGAAGGATATTTTATTTTTCTTTACATCCTCTAACTACTAGTTTTTAAATGGTTTTAATTTTAAACTTACGTTTTAACTTACTAGTTTAACAAATACTGTTTATTTACGTTATTTTATTTACCTTTGTTTTCGTTATTTTTTTCATAAGACATTTTGATATTTTTCACATTCATTATGTTTTTCCATTTATATACCAAGACTGAGATTTTCTCCACTCTTTAGTTTGATTAATATGGTTCTAACCATTTATATACTGTGAAAAACGTGCGCGGTAGCCCTTAAAAACCTAACCCATCTTCCCATCGTTGTGTTAAAACACAATCTATTCTATTCACTCTATCATACAATATCCATATGGAACACAATCTATTCCATTATCTAAAAATATCTCTTATCATCAAAGGCTCCTAATGCCTTTTTATTTACTTCTTCACTATATATTTTTTATAACTTTTTATTGTATTCATTTTCCTATATTCTTCTTTCTTATTCATCAAACAATTATAAATAATTTCTAAAAGTTATTGATTTCTTTATTACATATTCTTTATTCCCTTTAACCTTTATCAATCTGATCCGATCCATACTTTATAAGCATATGCCTTTGCTCTCAATCCAATAACTCACTCATTACTTTTCCACCCAACTCATCCTTAAACTTACCAATAACCTTTTCATTCTTTTTGGAAAATAACCACTCTTCTTACTTAAAATTACTTGTATCATATACTCCAATATTTTTCTTCATATCTTTATAAACATCATCAGTTTTTATATCTAGGATAAACTATCAGTGTCCATTATACAACAATGAACATTTTCACCATACTCTTTCTTTAAGCCATTATACAAATAATCATACATCAATATCTTTGAATAAATCAAGAACTGCTGTTCCAATATAAATTGGTTTACCATTACAATACTTTCTTTTTCCATATGAATAGCAGAAAAGTTCTCTGGAAAAAACCTCTTCTCTCTTAAAACTTGGTTTTTTATCAATCTCGAAGCTTTCTTTCCAAGATGTTGCAATCTAATGTTTTGCCTGTTTTCTAACATTCTCCATTGTCTTTCCAAATACAGCATTATTCATCAATTTATAGAAGTCCCTTCAAATTTTACTTTTGTATTTGCTCTCATATCTGTATTGAATTTTAATATACTTTTTCATCCAAGGACTTGTTTAAATTTTAAAAACTCTATGAATTTTAGCTACTCCTCAATCCTCTCACAGAAAACTGTTCTAAGCTTCCTTGATGCAAAACATATCCCTCTTTATCATAAAATGTTGTTAATAACTTTCTGTTTGATTTTCCTTTAATATTAAAACTTTTATGATAATCACTTAACCATTCTTTCTTTGGGGTTTCTTTCTCACATGCAAAGGAAGATCTTTATGCTTATTATGAGAATACTCGGGTACTTCAAATCAACTTCAAAATAATAACTTCTTCTTCCTCATTCAATTCCTCTTGAGAAGAAATAAACAATTTCATCAAAGCCTTTTCATAATCCTTTTCTTCCACCCACTCTAATTTACCATAAGGTAGAGATTGAGACATTGCCCATCCATACAAATTATTAGCATCAAAAATACATTCAAATAATTACTATCTTTTTCACTATATAATTTGGAAGAATTTATTATTTGCTTTAGCATATCTTTTTGAACATACTTGTTGATATTCCACCTCTCTTAACTTCCATCATCAAAAGCATATCTACATCACTGATTAAATCAATATCTTGTTTGTCATTTTCAACATTGCACTCCAAGCTAAACCAGGAGCTGTGAACTAGTGAGCAGGATCTATCATAACAATTTTTATTATGACAGAGTGATCTAAAAGCTTCAAACACATCAGCTAACAATAAAACATCTGTTTTTAGATACAAATCATGATATTCTCCAAGGTTCTTTATCTTAAATATTTCCAAATTTCTTTGCGTGTTATATATTCCTTATCACTTATCTCTTCTTCATAAAGGTTATTATAGAAACTTTCTTTTGGAGGAGTTGTGTTTCTTTAAATCTCATAAATGAATTCTATAATCATAAGGATAAATTCCCTTCCTTGTAAGAATTTTCTCTTACTTTGAATTTCATTCCTTGTTTGAATTTCCTCTCGAGTTAGAATTTCCTCTTAATCAGAAATTTCATCTTAATCAGAATTTCTCTCTTTGTAGAATTTCATTCATTGTTTGAATTTTCTTTACAATTAGAATTTCATCTTCAGTAAGAATTTCTTCATTAATTTCCTCATTAATTAGAATTTCCTCTTTACTTTGAAATTCTCTCTTTAATCTGAATTTCTCTTAGTTAGAATTTCCTCTTTTGGAAAGAATGAATTAAGATTGGAAAAGGCCTGTGGAGCTTAGATTTGATGCTAGGTTGGCTAGTGGTGTTCCCATAAACTTGTAAGAATCTAGAAACCTAATACGAGTTATAGGTTTTGTGAATATCATTTTTGCAATGAAATATACTTTTGATTGTTTTGTTAGGCAGAAATATTCCCTGGTGTTTTTGAAAGTTCATTTATAAATAGATGTGTATCATAGTTGGCATGTTTGTGAAGAAAACTGGAATAAAGAAGGTAATTTATAATTAAGATTACAACAGGAATGAGCGGGACCTCTATATATTACCAGTAAGATGACAATGATCCCTAACTTTAGACTCCTCAATTTTCCTCCTCACAAATATGACAGATATTGTTCTTTCAAAATTTCTAATTTTTCTTCTTTGGTTAATTTCATCGGCTTCATTTGTTTCTTTCATTAATTTAGTTAGTCTTATACAATCCTTTTCTAATCGTTTTACAAACTCTTGTGAAGCATTTTTCCACGATAATGTTCAAGTTTATTATATTTTTCCCAACAGATGATTTGATATAATAACAGAACCACAAGGATATGTTTTTGATATTTATTTGTATTATGATTTCTTTTGGATTGGAGAAGCGTATTTATCTTTTTAAGGATACACTCAAATCAGCGTATATCACAATGGGTGCATGATAGATTTATTATAATCTTCAAAATAAATCTTTTACCAGGTTTAGGCATTGTAATTACAGCTGATTTATGATTACTACAATATTTTGAATGTTGTTCTAATCGTTTCTTTTGTATGAAATGAATTAAGACAGTCGCTTACAAGGATATATTTTGTTTGCTGTTCTGAATACCTGAGAAGAGATTAATCTTGATAAATTATTGATGTATGTGTAATGTGAATTCTTTCCAACACTAAAATATAAAAGATCAATGTGTGTTTCTTCATTTTATAGTTGTTTGAAATTATTAATATTTGAACTTTGTTTGTATCCGTTAATCCTATACATTAATAGAAAGATTATTCTTTTCTCAAATTTAGGAATATCTGTTAGTGGCATTGGGAATTTAAAATCTTTAATGTCCAAGTATTCTCATATTTCATATATTGTTTTACTCTTTCTGAATTACATTTTGGTGGATGTAAGTGAGCAAGAACAGACCAGAGAAAACATTTATTATCATTGTTCTTAATATTACAAACTGCCTTCTTTAGTTTTTTTCTTTTGGTAATTCATATAAGAAGAAGCTTTAGAGGGGTTTGGATTTTAGAATGTGTATATTCTAAAAAGTGATTTTTTTAATGTTAAATCCACTTCCTACCACTGTTTATTCAACATCCTCCTCTTGTCTGATAGTTCTTCATAAACCCCACTATTCAAAAAATCTTGAAATGATGTTATAAAATGAAGATCTGTTTCTCATATAAGGAGTTTTTCTTCATCTTGTCTTTTCATATTCATTTTCACTCCATATAAAACTTTAAAGTTTTCATTTCTTTTAATGTCTTTTTAATAACTTTTTCAACATCAGGTTTCACTATTTCAATTGATTCAGTTTTGATGACGGACCGGGTTCTCCAAATTGAAAAAATCCTTATTTTTATATGCCCTTTAAATGCCCATCAGTGTTTTCAATATAATAGTCTCCCTTTACTTTAAACTCATTTTTCTTGTGTTTTTGTGATTAAGATGTCTTTTATAACTACTCTTCAAAACATCCTTTGAGCAGATATCACAATGTTTTCTTCAATCAGAGGAGATATTTGATTGAAATAGATTAAATGTGTGTTTTTGGTTCGGAGGTGTTTTCTATAATGTTATATTCGTGATTACAAACATCGCAGTACGTTTGTATTCACCATATTATATATAATAAAACTTTGCTTAACTAAAATTTTCTTCGTCTTCAGACTTGTCATACTATATAATATCGTCTTTGGCCCAATCTCTCAATGGTGAAGAATCGCTTTAAAAATTAAATAAACCTCGTATCCAGATCCGGATGTTCACCAAAATCGAATCAGTTTGTCGTGGTCACGCACCCAACCTGTCCACCAAGTTTCATTCGAATCCGTCCACAACTTTCTGATATATCGTGATGTATATATTGGTTTAGCCCGATCTCTCAATGGTGAAGAATCATTTAAAAAATATCGGATCTGGACCCGGATTCGGATCTTCACCAAAATTGAATCAATTCTTTCCTGTCACACACCCAAAGTGTCCAGCAAGTTTCTTTCGAATCCGTCCACAACTTTTTGAGATATCCTGCACAAAGACAGACAGATAGACAAACAGACAAACAAACAAACAGACAGAGAGGGGTGAAAACATAACCTCCTTCACCTTCAGTAGTAGAGGTAATAAATACATCAAAACGACTTACTTTCATTGGGATAATGAGGGGGGGAGGTGGGAGGAGTGGGGATGAGAAAAGCTTGGCAGGCTCAGGGATATCACAAAGATGTTAAAAAATTAAAATGGGGGGAAAATGTTTTTTGAGGTTTTTTGGGGGGAGGGCAGAGGCGAAGGTGGTTTAAAGGTAAATAATTTACAACATAAACCACACACCAACCCTTAACGAGATCCTCTCACAGACATCACACTCAGCACAGGTGTACCCAATCACCCATCCATATACTCAAGTTACCTACAAGCCCTGCCAATATCTCTGTACCCCTCAAACTCCAATGCTTCTAAGTACCTATCTAATTCAATTTAAACTTCTCTACTGTTTCTACTGCCACTATCTTTCCAAGGAGACCATTCCATGCATTAACTACTCGCTGAGTGAAAGACCCCTGCCTCACCACCATCTTGTATTTCCTCTTCTTTACTCTCAGGTTATGGCCCCCTGGTCCTCACACTGTCTATTCTGCTGAAGAGCTCTTCTGTATTTATTTTGTCTATACCCTATATTATCTGAAACATCTCCATCATATCCCCTCGTAATCACCTCCTTTCTTATGTACAAAATATTGTCTCCTTCAGGGCTCTACATAGCTAAATCTAGCAAGATCCAGAATCAATCAGCTCAGTCCAGAATGCCTCACGCGATTCTCCTAATTGCGCAAAATCAGACAATTATGACCCATAATCAACAGAATCCTTTCATCTCCTCTCACTGTCAAGACTGGAGTGCCCCATGCAGTGTTCTGGGCAAGCTAAATCTAGACCTTTTAAGAAGCAAGTGGAGACAGGTGATATCTACCAGTGGAGCATGCTTGCACACTGAAAGCAACTACTCGGGAGCATCCTACGTGCAGACATAATAAATATAAGCTACACTGTATATATTGTTACGGCCACGGGCACCGAGTGTATTATGAGGGTGTTAATGCTCGTTTATCCTCGGAAGAGACGGACCTGGGGCCACCACTCACAATTAACTTTGTGGTGCGGTAGGTTGCTTAACAACTACGAATGCCAATCAGTTAACAAGAGTTCCAGTGTCCACCGTCTAATTTGCCATTTAACTAGAGGTCACATTGCCTCCTGACTGGGGAACGCGCCCTCGGCGAGGCACCAATCTTATCTTGATTACATCGTAAGTAATGCGGCCAAGCGTTTACCGCTGGTGCACGCCGACAATGACAGGTTAATTAGTTTGGGAATTATAATCTCCCAGTCTCTCTAGGTTTGGACAATGCTGGATCAATGGAAGGAAATGACAATCACAGACAGGTTGAAACGTCAACAAGGAACTTATTATTATGAAAAATAAACAAACTGAAGGACTTTTTATTTGCTTGTCGATTAAATGGATGAATTCAAATCAATCAAATGTTCAATCAACAAAATAATCTCAAACAAATAAAGAATTCAACCAGCATTTATAGAATTATGGACAAAGAGCAGATGCTTATCACAATGCCTAACTTAACAATTAAACACGAGACATGGGTACCCATCAGATTATTCAGGGGAAAAAGAAATCCGGTCTTGGCTTACCAAAGCAGAAGTCGTCATGTGTCTACTAAAATAACCCAAAATGTGTGAGCGTGCCTTTGGTATACCTCTCCAAATCAGCTCTCCACAGTCCAGCTCATTTATGCTGCCAGTGCCCTGCCTCGCCGTGCATCCACACGCAAATAGGCTCGAACACCAATCGACGTCACGTCGTCACCCCCAGGAACCAGGAATGCCAAGAACCAGGTATGCCAAGAGCCAGATACACCAAGAGCCAGGTATGCCAAGAGCCAGGTACACCAAGGGGCAGGTATGCCAAGAACCAGGTACTGAGCAGAAACTTATTATTAAATTCTGCTTATTCAAGTCAATGTAATAGTTGAGGAAAAATCGGTTAATCTATCCAGAGCGAGCAGTGTCCGACCATAAATTTACCTTCTCCACAGGAAATTTTGGGAATATCGAGCTACTTACTTCACGAAAAGGCCTCGGGCCTCTCACGAACTGATTCTAAAGAAAAGCTGAAAATTTTGGAATCCTTGCGACAGATCTTTAAAAACAACAATGTAAATTCACAAAATGTTTCCAATGCAAATCAATGAAGATATCGAACGGACAAACACAAAATGGGGCGAAACAACCCCGAGCACGAAACCTAAAGTCGCCATTGCGGATAATAATAATGGAAGATGTAGCAACTGAAACTTTGAATTTCCTGGTGAAATAGTTCAGAATTGTTCTGCGCTTTGCTGTAGGACGTGATCCTGAAAATGTTGCCTTTCTCTTCAGAGCCATAACTAAACATTGAGTCGCGGGGATTAATTCAGAACCACAAGTGGCGAAAAGTATCCACGGCTCGGATTAATTACCGAGTGAAAGTAAAAGATGTACGATTGCGGATTGTCCAGTGATATCTCGCACGACGATCATTGGAGGGGAGGGGGGGGGAGTTATGGATTCAAAGGGAAGCTAGAATGCGTAGTTAGGCAGCATTGTTTGGTTGTTTCTTTGAGCCAGTAGCATGTCGATGCATTAAGTAGGGATGTAGACGCGTGAAGTTGTCTCGTAAATGGACATTTCTCAAAGGGAGAAATAGAGAGAAGAGAAGAGAAATGACTCGGTCGAGTTTTCACCAACCATTCCCATGTTTACTCGGTGCTCGGGATCGGAAAGAAAGAAAGAAGAATGGAGGAGGGAAAGAGGAAGTTGGTGGACCGTCGTTTGTTGGTCATGGTTGGACCGGCGGAGCTACGTACGACCTCTTTACTGTGTTAAAGAACCGGCGGGTAACGAGCCGAGGGGGTCGATGTCGAGCTGGGTTCATCCGCCGCCGTCGTCGTCCTTCACTTCTCTCCTCGACCAAACGGTTCCGGGTTTGTAAAGGGATAAAGAGAAAGGATTCACCATTGTGTGTTTATGGCCGTTATGGTGTTTATGGCGTGTTTAAGGATTCACCATTGTGTGTTTATGGCCGGAAAAAGGGGGGTTTGCATTTGCTGCACTTCATTTGCTGCACCCCATGGTCCCCTCTTCTTGCCGGGTTTGCTTCTTTCTTGTTCCCCTCCACCACCGAAGGTGAAGGACGTTATGTTTTCACGCCTTTGTCTGTCTGTTTGTTTGTTTGTGTACAGGATATCTCAAAAAGTTGTGGACGGATCTGGATGAAATTTTGTGGAGAGGTTGAGTGTGTGACAAGGACGAACTGAGTAGATTTTGGTGAAGATCCGGATCTGATAATTTTTTGAGTGATTCTTCACAATATCCCTTATTCAGATGACGTCACCGGTCATGTGCGTGGCAGCTCCGCCATATTGAGTGGCAAGAAAGTATTACCGCGTCCATAACAACCGATAGTCTCCACTTCAACTACACCGTTATTTCCAAGCAAGCGATTTTTTTTCTGCAAATGGGTAAGAGTTGTTGTGCCCGGGATGTACTCAGCGATGTACTAAAGGCTCTGGAGGGCAGTTTTACACGCTTTCCCCCGCGAAGTAGACCGACGAAATCTTTGGATATCGGTTCTGAGAAGAGAAAAATGGCGACCTGGCGAACATGACTGGTTGTGTGGCCTTCATTTTGTCTCGTATGTAACAATTTCTGATACGTTATTTCAGTAGTTGGTATTAAATAGCTGCTGGTTACAAAATATTGTCTGATTTGTATCATTAAAATGCATTATATCCCTTGTTTTATTGACACAATGAGATAGGCCAGATCGCCTTTCTAACAGCCGTCTAACGCGCACAGTTCTGAGTTGTTTCTCAAATTGTCTTATTGCTATTACATCGCAGATTAAATTAAATAGTTTTTTAAAATAGGATTTTAGAAATTTGAAAAAAAAATCGTGTAACATTTTCACTCCAAAAGTCACATCGATATGTAAATACATAAAAAACTAGCACTTGGAAATATCCACAGCCGTGGCATTACACCGGATGTTTGTCATGGAAAAAATATAATGTATCTGTAAGCAAACTGAGGAACGAAGATTTTCTACAAACTTACCATTTAGACAAGAGGTTCACTTGAAATTAACTTGTGGCAGCAGTCAGGTTAAAAAAGTGACGCTGGTTGCTCAACAAAACAAGCAACAACGATAATACAATAATAGTAAATGAAAGAAAACAGGCTTACCTTTACCTCACGCAATAATACAGTTCTTGTCAGCTTTCGTCGAGATTATGTCACAAACAACCCGCGACATAATACGAGTAAGCGTCCATACTCGTGAAGGCTTTCAGGCTGGCTTGGTGGAGGACTCGGCGTTTCAACGAGGTAAACATAGATCTCAGGAAAACGATTTGAGGCCAAAATTTCCTTTCTGTTGTCCATTTATCCTTTGAAATAATATAAGGATCTTCACTAAGACCACACAGCTTCAGTTTCTCGCGGTACCTCTCTTAGAAATATCATCTAATCCATGGAAATAGCCAGAAGTTCGCGTGACACTGCGTGGTCGCCATGATTTTTTGCCACTCAATATGGCGGAGCTTTACCTTGACGCATCTAGTGCATCGGGTCAATTGAGAGCGTGCTAAACCCCATATAGCACGATATCTCAAAAGGTTGTGGACGGATTCAGACGAAACTTGGTGGACATGTTCGGTGTGTGACAAGGACGAATTGATTCGATTTTGGTGAAGATCCGGATCTGGATACGAGAATTATTTAATTTTTTAAGTGATTCTTCACCATTGAGAGATCGGGCTAAAACGATATATAGCATGACTACTATAAATGGATGAGGTGCGTGCGTGCGTGCCGTCCGTCGTCCGTCCGTGCGTCCGTGCCTCCGTGCGTTCCCGTACCGCAGGTACGGATGAAGCTCTGGAGAAGCAGTTGGTGACTGCGGCCCCTCCTGAGGTAACTCGCCCGTGACACCTGGAGGCATCTGGAATTTGGTGGGCCTGTCGGAGGAGGGTCTGTGTGGGTGACCATTGGGTATGAGACCCTTGGTGACCAGGGGGAAGGCCAAACATGCCAGAACAGCTGTGAAGGGAAGGTAGCTCATGAAATTTGTTCGGCAGCTTCTAAATTGGTATTTGGGTTCAGATGACAGTTGGAGTAGTTGACATCCATTGGGGGATGTGGTCAATTAGAGGGGATTGTTTGTTTGACAAGTTGACTTGTGGTTAAGGTAGGCCTGCTTGTTCTTGGTATTGGAGCCATTCTTTCCCCGCCCCAGGACATCAGAGCGAGGAGACTGGGGGAAAACCCCTGTACATATTAAAAAAAAATTGTACATTTTGGAATTTTATTATAAGCAAAGGGGGTAGTACAATAAGGAGGTTAGGTAAGTTCGCTACCGCTCGCTTCCCACAGCCCCTCCTAATTAGCCTCGCTGAACGAGATGGTATTGAATTTGGGTGCGTTTGTCTGTCTGTTTGTTTGTTTGTCCGCACAGAACTTTCGTGCTTTTCTCCGCAACCGCTTCTCAGATTGAGACGAAATTTTTGCCATCGGAGCGACTACTCATGTAGAATGTTTTGATGACAATTATGACGTCAAAGGTCACGTGGTGTGGCAACCATGTTGGAAAAAACAAACAAAATTGGACCTCTATCTCTGAAATGGCACCAAGGGAAAAAAAAATTGAAACTTGGCGCATGGCAAGTACTCCTCATGGGGAATAAGTGTGATTTTTTTTGTTGTTTTGTTTTGTAATGCAGTCATTGGTGCCTTCATGATGACGTCATAATTGCATATGTAGAACGCTACATCCCTGCAGTATGAAAAAATTTGAGGGTCATCTCGGGATAAAATGGTCCACAGAAATAATATTGATGACGTCATCGGTCACGTGATTCGGCAGCCATATTGCTTTTTTTTTTTAAAAGAAAAAAACTTCAAAAATCTTCTTCTCCGAAGTGGCTGAACAGATAGAGGTGAAACTTTACTACACGTATGACTGCCTATCCATGAGGAACAAAAGGTTCACAGATATGACGTCATAAGTCACATGGTTTGGCAACCATATTGAATTTACCCAAAAACCTAAAAAAATATTATTCTCCAGAATGGCTGGACAGATCGAGGGTGAACTTTACACAAAATGTTCCCCAAGCCAAGGGTGTACAAATTTCTTAAGGAACAATTGACAGGTCACATGGTTGGCAGCCATATTGGATTGAAGAAAAATATTAAATAATGTTTTATCTGGAACCGCTTAATCACTTGCCGTGAAACTTCACAATTATGATCTAGGAGTGATGGGGAATGCATTTTTTTTATTTCAACTTGATCGGACGCATGGTCTGGCAGCCCTAATTATTTAAATTTTTTTATGTGGGTTCTTCTTCTTCTGCTTCTTCTTATTTTTTGAATAAGGCTCACTTGGTTGTGCATGGATGGGTCTGAGGGTAGAGGAGTAGCAGCTGAAATGCAAATCCTATCCAGTTTCCTCCTGATGACTTCATCTTTGCTTTATACTTGTTTGGGTTCCTTCTGATGACTCCAATGCAGGACTGTACCTATTTGATCTTCCATTTGATTTGAATTGAATTTATTTTGATCCCATTCGAAATTCAATTGACTAATCATGAAAAACGTCATGGGTCAGGGTCAGGAATCCAATTAAAGTGGGACGTCTTGGTACCCGGTCATCACTGCCAGCAGTTATAAAGTGGCAGCTCTAATTACTGTATGTTTCATTTATTATGTAGCACACCAGTACACAAACACCACACAAAACTACACAAAAGAAGTCTTGGCAAGGGTCTGCAATCTGTGATTGCTCCTTTTCTTGTTTATTTTGTTGGGGTTAATTAGGTGTGAGTCTGTAAGTTTTAAGGCTGAAGTTGTTTCCCCTGCATTGAACCTTGCAGGAGCTGCGGTTTGGGGGGGGGGGTAGATGTCACCATAGAGCAGAAAGGAATGTATAGAGTAGCATGCTCCGTGTTCGAGTAGTTGGCCATCTCGATGTGTAAGTAGGGAAATATCAGCTTAAGGATTGTCTTGTTTGCATGTGCACCATATAGGGGGTTGTCCGTGGTAATAATTAGGGGTTCTGGTTAAGGAAATTGTGTATAAACTTCCATGTCAACCCATACTGGCGGACCCCGGGAAACTCGGCAAGAAAGAGGGAGCAGAGCGATGGAGCGTTGCCCCGAGAGAAGAGAGAGGAGCCAATTTGGTCAGTTGGTCTGAGGAGAACACGGCTGGGAGTTGGTGAGAGTGAAGAGCCTGTAGAGAAAAAGTGTGAGGAGAGCTCAGAGGAGGTCGTCCTGCCTTCCTCCTTCTGCCTGCCTGTGCCTCTTCGCCCTGTGCCCATTTTGTCTGCCCGTGTGCTTCGTTTCCTCATCGTCCTGGTCATTGTCTGCTCACCTCATCGTCTCTCCTCATCGCCTGCTTGTCCCCGCTGCCGCTAGAACTGAATCTCCCCGGTTTTGTCCCCTTCCCGTCAGTGACTAAATATGTGTGTGTGGCACGATTGCGGTTATTCACATTGTACATAATTATTCATTATTGATTTTGTGTCCCCTTTTCTTCACAACCACAAGCCGCCGTCGTCTCCTCCATCACGGTCAATCATCCCTGGTTCTTTTTATTGTGGTTCGGGAAATAAACCGATTTGTTTTAAAAGATTTTATGTTTTTGAGTCTCTCCTGACGACCCGTGCACACGTTGTCCGCCATAATTCAGAACATCATCTGAGGGAGTAAACAGCCAGTTTGGCTCATCTGCCTTGCATCGGTGTTAACTGACCTGGACGCGACAGTATTGAGGCTGGGTTTATGAGACTGACATCACTGAGTCTACATCTGTATTTCGAAGAGTTTCACCCTTGCAGATTATGTATGTGCATGCATACTTTAGGCATGAACACACAAGCACACTGATGTGTCATGGTTATATCCATTTGAAGTTGTGGTATGATGTAAGTTTCATATATTATTGTCGTACACCTGTGGGGCATAGGCCAATTGGCTAACATTTTTGGACCTAAAGGCCCTGTCACACCTTGACGATTTAGCCAACGTATGCCTGACGTATGCAAAATTGGGCTAAAACGCCGGCACACGTCGAATACGTTATGGGTAAGTTTGTATACGTTAGAAGCACGCTGGCATACGTCGTAGTACGCTGGCAAACATCGTAGTTCCGCGAGCTGTTAGACAAATTTTCCATGCTTGAAATTTCCCAACGTATGCCAGCGTATGACTCACACGTTCCGCATAACGCTGGCCATAGTTGTAGGCACGGTACGCGATCGTTGACACCGTCGACACACGTTACTTGTAAGTTACTCATAAGTCGAAACACGTCGAGGTAATGTTTAGCGTACCGAAACTTCTTTCTAACTATGAGTAACGTGTTGTAGGCACGTTACGCGATCGTTGACAAACGTCGACACACGTTACTTGTACGTTACTCATAAGTCGAACACGTCGATGTAATGGTTAGCGTCAGTGTTCCAGACTCCCTGGTTTTTTTTTGGTTATTAAAAAAAAACAAAATTTCTTCGGTATGACGGTCATGTTGACACTTCGATTTCTAGTGCGGTATATATAATATAATAATTAAGGCTGCCACTCAACGATTTAAATCATAACCGTCATACCGAAGAAAAAAAAAAAACAGGGAGTCTGGAACACTGACGTCACAATTACTCGACGTGTTTCGACTTTGAGTAACGTACAAGTAACGTGTGTCAACGATTGCGTAGCGTGCCTACAACTTATGCCAGCGTATGCGGAATGTGTGTCATACGTCGAGTACGTCGAGAAATTTTCAACATGCTGAAAATTTCTCGACGTACTCGGCGTACAATGACGTATGCCAGCGTACTACGACGTATGCCACGCGTGCTCTTAACGTATACAAAATTACCCATAACGTATTCGACGTGTGCCAGCTTGGTTCGCAAATTTTTCATACGTCGGCATACGCTGGCTAAAACGTCAAGGTTGGACAGCGGCTTCACACTTCGATGTCTAGTGCGGTTATGATTTGAATCGTCAGCGCAGCCTATTAATAGCCTACGCCACGTGATCGTCGCGATACGCTGCCGCGCTATGCATAAGTTAGACTATCGTTGGCATAGGTTGTGAACGCCGACAACACGCTCAGCATTCGTTGGTATAAGTTATCATATATATGATTAAAACGTTCTTTGTTCGTTACTAATACGTTATGCATACGTCCAACACGTTTTATACGTCCAAAAATAAAAAACATCATAGTTCAGCGTATGCCAGCGTTTTACATACATTTTGATACGTTGCCATATGCTGGCTAAAACGTCAAGGTGTGACAGCGGCTTAACATATGAATCATGATTTAATGTTTGTATTTTTTTTTGTATACCTTGTCGAGGCTCGTTGAGAGCTAACACACAACGCACATCAAGGGGGGGGCATGAGACAGGAGGAGAGGGAGTGGGAAGGACAAAATAGTGGGGAACAGAGACACTTGGAGATCTGTGGAAGGGACGGGAACATGGGGAATAGAAGATGGACATTACAGGGACTTTCAGAAGGAAAGCAGGGAATTTGAAGGAGGTGGGCTTGGGTGGATTATCGGGGGTAGAAAAGATCGAGGATTTGGATGGGGATGATAAGAGGTGGTGGTGAACAGCTGTTTTGAAGGCCTGGAGGAAGAATGGGAATGAATAGAGTGAGGGAGTTTATTCCAAAGGCGGGAAAAAAGAGGAATGAAAGAGTGAAGGTGAGCAGTGATTCGTGATTTTGGTAGTTTTACCAGAAGGGGGTTGTTGGCGGACCTTGAGCGCCCTGCGGAAATGTGGGGGACAAATCGCAGAGAGAGCAGGGGGGGGGGGGTGCGAGGCTGGAGAGTAGACGGTAGAAGACAGAAAGATCACCGACCAACCTGCGGTGATTGAGTGAGAGGCCAAAGACTCAGCCTCATTGCGGGAGATGCCAATGATTCGAAATGCCTTGGTTTCTACAGCGTGAAGCCGAGAAAGGTGGTAGGCGGGATCACCAGCCCAGAGGGGAGAGCAGTACTCCATCAGGCTGCGGAAAAGCTTTGTAAGTGGTCAGGAGCTCAGGTGGGCCGAGGAAGGACCTTGCACGATGGAGGATTCCCAGTCGGCGACTGGCTTTGGAGGCGAGGTTTGAAATGTGGCTTTCCAGGAAAGGTTATGGCAGATAGTGAGACCCAGAAGCTTGAAAGAAGGACTTCTTCCAGAGGATTGTTGAGAAAGTGGATGGGGGGGTTTTCTAAACGGTCCTTTCGAAGAGACATAGTGAGAGTGTGAGATTTGTCCGGATTGAAAGACATGTTCCACGTGTTGGATCAGTTTGTGATTTTATCAGATAAGCAGTGAGCGAAGAAGCTGCTGCTTGCCGGTATGAGGGATGACCGATGGAACGGCAGAGGGTGGAGTCATCAGCAAAGAGATATAGAGGATTTTCCAGAGAGTCGGAGAGATATTCATGAAAACCAGAAAAAGAACAGGGCCCAGAACGCTACCTTGAGGAACTCCAGCCTGGACAGGAAGGGGGGATGAAAGAACTCCAATAAGGGTCACACGTTGACTGCGACAGGAGAGGAAGTCTGCGAGCCATGAGTGGAGATGGCCTTGGATACCATAGGAAGAGAGTTTGGTGAGCAGGGCAGGGTGCCAGACTGTGCCAAAAGCACGTGATATGTCCAGGGATACGGCTCGGATTTCCTGTCTGGCAGGGAGGACCTCCATCCATTGTTGGGAGAGCAGAAGCAGCATATCCAGGGTAGAGTGACCTGGTCTGAAACCAAATTGATGATGGAAATCAAGCCATTGGAGAAGAGGAAGGATTTGATGTCTGAAGCGATGATGGATTCCATAACCTTGCTGATGATTGGGAGAATGCTGATTGGTCTGTAGTTGCAGGGATCTGTTTTTGCAGCGGGCAGTGATGTTTGCTGATTTCCAAGCAGATGGCAGATTGCCTTGAGCAAATGAGAGGG
Organism: Eptatretus atami; assembly: GCA_035128595.1. NCBI lineage: Eukaryota > Metazoa > Chordata > Myxini > Myxiniformes > Myxinidae > Eptatretus > Eptatretus atami. Next base: position 42,719,851 of record CM068960.1, on the reverse strand, counting down.
TGAATAGAACAGAGAGAGGTGGCAAGAGCAGAAGAGCAGGCTTTGAGGACACGTGGGCTGATGCCGTCTGGACTGGTTGCAGAATCTGAGTCGAGGTTTGACAGAAAGCTCTCCACCTTGTCAGAGAAAAGGACACAGAGTCCAGGGACAGTTGGGTGCGACTGGGTAAGGTGGGTAGAGAAAGTGATGTGTTTTGGACACAAGATTTAGCTGCAAACACCGAGTTTAGGCATTCAGCTTTTTCACGTGCGGTATCAGCAGTGCTGCCATTTGAGGTAAGGGAGGGATGGAGGGGGACATACACCAGAAACAGATTTGATTAGATGCACCAGGATTTTTAGGAGGGAGAGAGGTTTGAGAGTTCAGACTTGAGATGAGAAAGATGTTGTTTTCTGGCTCTCCTGAGGTAGATACACACTTGTTCCGAGCTTTATGGAAGGAACTGAGATTGCCCTCAGTTGGGTTTGCTTTCCATGAGGCAAAGGCAAGTTGTTTCAGGACAACTGCTCACCACAAGCTTCAGTGAACCAAGGGCGGGAGGAGGGTAGGACAACTGAAGACGAGAGGGGATAAATCTTTGCATGAGGGAGAGCAAGTTTCTTTGAAAGAATTCCCAGGATGAGTTGATGTTGGAGAAAGTAGAGATAGTAGACCAGTCTATAAGTTTGAGGGCTGCTTGGAGACCCTGCTAGTCGGCTTGAGTGAAATGCAGACTCGACGGCGGTGAGGTGGTTCTCTGATAATAGCAGAGACATGTCCACTTTGACAAGGACGTGGTCAGAAAAACCGATTGGAGCGGAGGAAGAGCAGCAGATATTGTCAGGGAAGTTGTCAAAATCAGATCAGAAAGACATGCAGTACCATTGGTTGAGATCCGGGTCGGGAAGTTGACAATTGAGTCAGTCCCAATGAGTCGCAGAAAGCTTTTGCTGAGGTGCCATGACAGGTGAGAGAGGTACCCACCTAGCAACTGGCATGATGACAATTGAAGTCGCCAACTATGAGGAAGGAGAGTTTGGATGAGAAGAATAGAAGTTGGTCCATGTTTTCAGATAGTGAGGTGCAGATGGGTCATCACTGTTAGGTGGACGGTACAGTACACATATATAACATGAGGTGGGAGTTGAGGGGAAGCCGTACCAGAGGTATTCCTGGGGGTGGGGGAGTGAGGGCAGTGCATGGAGAGTGAGGAATAAAGTCTTTGATGAGAGAGCAATCCTCCACCAGGGCGAGGCTCAGGTCTGTCAAACCGGAGGAGAGAGTAACCAGGGAGAGATACTTGGGAGTCAAGCACGTCTTGGGGGAGGAAAGTTTCTGTTAGGCAGATTATGTCTGGTTTGTCAGTGGAACCTGTATGGAAAGATCTGAAAGGTTTGAGCGAAGGCCCGGATATTTGAGGTCCACACTTTTAATGAACAGGTAGGGGAGGAGGCTTTGGGTGCAGGGGATGGGGGGAGGAGGGGAGGGTAGGTCAGGACGGGGGGGGTAAGGAGTGTTGTTGAGAGTGTGGGGGATTGCAGAATAGCTAGGGGAGGGGCCGAATGAGGAGGAGAAAAGGCTCTGTGGTGCTGGGGAGAGGGGGACAAGGAGGGGGAAGAAGGCAGTTGAGGATTTGAGGAGGTGAAGTGAAGGATGGAGGTGAGAGGGCAGTGGAAGGAGGCAGCTTTGTGGATGGGAGGGGTGCAACTTTGGGAAGGATGTGTGAGGGGATGAATGGTGGGAGAAGGTGGGGGGGAGTTTTTGAGAGAGGTGAGAGGGAGTCTTGGAGGGGAAGAGTGGGATGGTTGCTTTGAGAGTGAGGGGTGAGAGGAGTGAGTTGGCACTGAAGTTGGAAAAAAAGAATGGTTGATGGAAGCGAATTCATAGCAAACTGGGGTTTAAAAGTTTTTAGGTCAGTTATGCGATTAACACAATTCTTTGATGGATGCAATAAAGGCGAATTCAGAGAATGGAGAGAAAACTGCTAACAGTTGGATTTTTTAGGCAAGGTATGAAGGAAAGGTCGAATTGAGAGCAGTCTGTTTAAATAGCAGAATAGTAGTGCATTCTGATACAGTAAAGAGTACCACACGTGTGAAAGAGGAAGATGAAGCATTATAAGAGAGCGTTTTTGTTATAATTATTAATGTTTGAGAGAGTTTTCAACAGATTAGGTCATGGAAGTGTTGTACGAAAAAAATCCTGGAAGAAGAAGAAGAGGAGGAAGAAGAAGAGTAGATGAAGAAGAAGAAGAAAAAGAATTGGAGAAAGGGAGCGGTTTTTTTTTTATAGAAATGGAGTGATTAGTTGGGATGGGGACGTTAAGAAAGTGGGAAAGATGAAATTGAAGATAATGGGGGAAAAAACAAATAAACACGATCGTACACTGAGGGGAAGGTAGGGCTCAGCCTCAAAGATAGGCCTCAAGCACCCAGAAAGAAAGTTCGACGAAATCTCACAAAATAGCACGATTTTTGAAACAAAACCGAACTAGGAACACACAGTAACATGTAGGTGAGAAAATATACAGTTAAAACGGGACAATAACGACCGGAAACTAACTTTGAGATCGTCAGCAGGGAGCCCCAAGGAGACCTGCCAATGCTCCAAACCCAGAACCGGAAGTATTTTTAAGTCATCTCAGTTGTTTATTATTCCATTCATTCTTCTTTCACAGTTTGTATGCATTATACTTTTCCCTTTTTCCAGATAAGCTGATGACAAGTCTTGGTCAATCACGATGGAACTAGAGCCAGCACTCAAGCGACCACAAGTCAGTGCGTCGTGTGCAACAAACAACTTCTTGGTGGAGGGAAAGATGCTGCAAACATTGTCATTGTACTACTTGTGAATGTCTGCAAGGAATATTTGTGTGCAGGGAGTTTCCCATGACATCCGGAGGAACCACTTGAATCCCAGTTTAACTACATTTTTTTGTTTTATATACATATATTTTTTTTTCCTTGTTTTAATTGAAATATATTCTTGAACAGTGTATAACACAAATCGCCTTATTGACACTTCCAAAAACCTCCAGTTTAGCAGTACTTAGACAAAATATTACGCCATTTTACAACATCTCAACCAATCAAATTTGCTGCTTGCGCTCTCAGCATTGGGGAATATCGAGATAGACAATTGTGGCTCATAGGCAATATAGATCGTGCTCTGAAACGCAAAACAAGAGTTTAAAAGACCCTTGTCATGTTCTTTTTCTTTAAGATTGCTAGGGGTAAGGTGTTCTATGAACTCGAGTTTGAGTAAATGATTAGACCCAGCGAGCATTCCCTCACGGGCATGACCACCTGGACATAAGATTTTCAATAAATTAGTACAAATCGGACAGATACAGTCATGGTGCCTGGGGGTACCACCAGGGGCTTAAGTCGTGTCCTTGGTCCAGGTTATCATGCTCAAAGATGCCATTCCCGCCAGGTGGCGCTATACCGAAGCAAACAGATGAATTTGGCATTGGCCATGGCGCAACTTGGGTGGGCATAGTATTAGGCAGGGCATGCTGAGTAGATCAGGTCTTGATGTTTGATGGGCATGGCACGCAAGCAAACTCATCTCAGAAACATAATTAACTTACCAAGTCGTGGGTTATGCAATGAAGTGTTCCTTCTTGACTTGCTTGCTTGATTTTCCATAAGATTCCAAATTGTGCAATCAAAGAGGCAGAAGCAGAATAGTACAGAATTGAAACAGTTTGATTGTGCTGAATGAAAGAAGGATAACATTGGTTTTAGGAAAGTGTAAAAGCCCGTGCAGTTAAGATAAATCTACCTCGCATCCGTGAGGAAAGGGTTAAAAAATGTTTATCTTTATATACCGCTTTGTGTAATTAATGGTTTATTATTCACAAATGGTGCAATGGCATCTCCGTTCAATGGCTTGTTGTAAATAGTGTGAGCTGTCACGTGTCCAGGCAACCGAAAATGTAACGAGTATCTGCAGCATTTCTATGGCAACTTGACAACTCTAACAATTTATAGTAACACGTGAATGCCTGTACACTGTATATCTTCATGTATACCTCCCTCCCACACTTCATTTACTCTCTTTCTGCACCGGTTTATCTTGATTCATGATGACACATCATGTTATCAATAATCATAATTTGCATCCAATAACTTAGATGGTTTCATGTACCTCTGCTTTGGACTCACAGAGGTTGAGATTTTATGACGTGTGGTTGTTTTTCGTTTTCTCGACTTTGTAATGATCTCCACTATGACACACTTCATCCACCCACATATGCAGCATCGGTGGTCTCAGCAGTTGTGCAGTTGCAGAACAAAATCGGTTCTGTTGTCTGCAAGGAAAGCCCCAGAATAACCTGCTAAAATGGGCACGTGCCTTGTAGGACAAAGTTTAGACCTCATGAAAACAACAGGAAAATGGTGTAAAACCTTGTACATCCATAATAAATAGATGTCTCCTTAATGGGAGTGGGCAAAGAGGAGGAATTTGCTATTTTATTTATTTATGTTTTTTATGGATGGTCAAGGACCTTTTCGTATTATGTTCTGCAAGACTGATTAACATGTTGCTAAGAAAAAAGGAGAAGGAGATTTGGGGAGGGGGGGGGGGGGGGTGGAGGCGGGCGGTGGTGAAGAGGGGTCAAGCAAACAACATCAACGGCAGGAATAACTAGAGAGTTCATAGAACATGATACCCTGCCACTGTTCAGGTATATACTACAATTTTAACAAAATGATTTTTAAAGATTGTTAAAAAATAAAAATCACATCCTATCCGAAGGAAGCGGTTCAGTTGGGCATTTTTATTATGAAATAGGCAAAGCCTAGAAACAAACGAAACCATTGGAATTACCCTTTAGAAAACTCCTTTAAAATTACCCTTTGGAATGACCCTTTCAAACTCTTTAGAATTCCCTTTAGAACCTTTTAGAATTACTAGTGGGCTCGTTGGCCATTGGACCAACTTTACATTGGTCTTCAAGGCCTTCTGCATACCCGCCTGCTGTACTGCTTGAGCATTGGTTTGCCTTTTACCATGCCCAGATGTGTGTGCTTGGGCCAGGGCTGAGATTATACGTTTGTTATTATTCTTGCCAAATGATACTACTATTGCACACTGCTCCTTCCCAATTCCATGTCCAGGCGATGCATGACGTCATCGCCGGTGCCGAAGGGAGTACTCAGTTTTTACTCCGTTTGTTTTTTTATTGCTTTCTTGTTTGTCCAGGCGATATCTCAGCCATCCTTGGAGCTAGGAAGCTGAAATTTGGAGACCATAGATCAGCCAACTCTTCTGTCCACGCGCTACAGGGTCGATCGCCGAATTATCGATGTACCTAACTATTCGCACAGACAGAAATGCCGGGGATCTACACCTCAACGGAGCCTGCACGAAAACGAGCCGCTTAAGCAGCTCGTCCGTTTGCGATTGCGAGCGTTATATATATCACCAAGCCCCGTCGAACCCGATTATCTTATCGGTGTTAAAAACAGCTAACATTCGAATGCTCCATGGCAGTCAATGTGAGGAAGGGACACAACGAGCAGGTGACATTTAACAATGGGGAACATTTATGTTCCATACACAGGCATGCACTGAATGGGGGGATGGGAAAAAGACACGAGCAAAACCTACAGCCGAGTTCTATTATTAAATGTAAGCAAATACAACACAGGCACTTAACAGTTTCCTACTTGTTAGACGGGCCCACAACACTCGTACGCACACACACACCCAATAAATGGTGGCTGATGCCTTTAATAAGGACTGCAACTCAGAGGACAGATGAGCTGAAACCCAGAACCTATCTCGAACCTCTCCACCTCGTGTGGTCTTCAAGCTGTTCGGACACCGGGCTCCAGCGAGAGCGAGCTGGATCCAATTGCCGTGAGCGCGATCCTTCCTGAGCTATAGCGAATCCTCTCGCGCTTCCGAACACGTGCTGGTGAGACGAGGCGCCGATCCTTCCCGTTGATGCGTCGCTTCCTCGAAGAACCACCTCCAAGATGAGGCCAAGGAGTCGCACTAAGCCGGGAGCCAAGCGGAGAACAAAGCGCTCCGAACCGAGCAACCAGCTCAACTCTCTTCCGATGAACAAGCCTCTCAACAACACCAACCGAGAACAAGAAGCAACCACCAGCAGCTCGAGCCGAGCAACCAGCTCAACTCTCTCCCGATGAACAAAGCAGCCGACTCTCTTCGACGCGAACCAAGCCAGAGCCCAAAAAGTGAACGAGCCAAGCAGAACCCGAAGGCCTGCTGAAAAGCCAAGCCGAAGCAAAAAGCTCTCCAAAAGCCTCCACCCGAGCCAAGCAGAAGCAAGAAGCTCACTGAACCAAAAAGCCTCACCCTAACCCGAGCAAGCAGAAGCCGAAGCTTACTGAACCAGCACGAACAAAGCAGAGGATCTCTTTTAAATTTCTATCCGCCCCCTCCCCGCTCTCCGGAGTGGATCATGCCCTCGTGCTCCAACCCCCGCTCAACACGGGTGGGAGGAGTTGTTTACGTCCCGTGATTCAGGACGGGAGGGCTCTTCTTCCTCTTCGCAGAAGAGGGGGAGTCTTCCTTTTGTGTTGTGATCGCTCCTAACTATTAAATTAAATCACAGCGCATTTAATCGATTTCTGCCCATTAAACAATGGAAGGTTAGCTATCTATAGAACATGCACTTATTGACATATCGAGCTAAAGGAACTGAATGTTGTGTGCGATCGAATTCCAAATTCGTAACTATATATATATATAAATTTAGTAATATATATATATATATATATATTATATATTTGATAAATATATATATGTTATATTTATATATATATATATATATTATATATAACTATATATATAACTATATATATATATATATATATATATATATATATATATATGTTATGGATTTCAGAATCGGATCTGACAAATGCATTCAAACATTTAGGTCTTCAGACAGTTATTTCCCCAATGCATGTCCAGACAACATAGACCATCCCATGTCTGGTGGGATTCTAACTTTGATGCGTTGAGAAGGGTAAAGAATAGATTCCTTTTTTATGGGATGGCCTTTTTCTCTCTTTTATGACAGACACATTCATGCACGTGAAGATAGCCTTAGCCCAATGGAGGCTCGTATACCCTCTTTCCATCGACGTTCGACACCCCGGTTCAGCATCTCTATGGACGCTAACTGGCTATTTTTCGTATCGGCTGAACATTGAGGTGATAATTGTTGTGACGTTTTATGAGCGCTTCACGTTTTCACTCGTAATTCTGGCAAATGGCTGCTTTCTGTCGTTCGTCAGCACCACAAACATGGCATCGTAGGCCAGGAATGATCGCGAGATGGGCGGTTTGTTACGTGCAATGATGCGCCAATAGGCAAGGTGGATTTGGCTGAAGTCTGCTTGAGGCTCTGCCTAGACTGGCCGCTATAAAGGGGACGAGAGGACCTTGTTTTCAGTCAGTTTGGTGACAGTCAGTTGGTGATAGCTGGTAGCGGTTCTGAGAGCGTTGAGAGTTTTGCGACAGTTTGTGTCAGTTGGTGACAGATGGGCGAAGGCTATTTTCAGCTCGTCAGTTCCAGCCAGACGTTTGGTAAGCTGGCGACAGTTGAGTCTGTGACAGCTGGGTGATGGCTATTTTCAGTTCTAGTCAGATGGTTGCTCCAGTCAGTTCCAGTCAGACGGTTGCTCCAGTCAGACGATTGGTGAGCTGGCGACAGTTGAGTTTGTGACAGTTGGTGATTGCTTTGCAGCCTTTCAGCTTCTCACAGCTATTAACAGCTGTCCCTTGGTTGTGTCTCCTGGTGGCTCCTGACGGTGGGTGACGCTTGGACCGTTAATGCTGGTTCTGCTCGAGACCTGCTCTTGACGTCCCAGGCTCCTGGGAGTGACGTCGATCGGCGTTCAAGCCTGTTTGCAAGTGGGTGCACGGCAAGGCAGGGCGCTGGCAAATGGATGCCAAGGCACGCTCACACATTTCAGGATGTTTACTTGACGTACAACGATGTCTACTTGGTAAGCGAGACCGGATTTCTCTCCCCCCCGAATGTTCTGCTGGGTACCCTTGTCTCGTGTTTAATCGTTAAGTAAGGCATAATGATAAGCATCTGCTCTTTGTCCGTTTTTCTTCAATGCCTGATTAATTATTTATTTGCTTGCGATTATTTTGATCGATTTGAATTTACTTATATTCACCACAAGTAAATAAAAAGTTTCTGTTTATTTATTTTTTCCTTATTAATAAATTCCTTGTTGACGTTCAACCTGTCCGTGCTTGTCCTTTCCTTCCAGTGATCCAGCATTGTCCGAACCTAGATAGACTGGGAGGTAATTAACCAAACTAATTGGAATACCTGTCATAGTCGGCATGCATCAGCGGTGAAACGCTCGGCCGCCCAATTAAGATCTAATCAAGATAAGATTGGGCTTTGCAGAGGGCACGCTCCCCGTTCAGAGAAGCCATGTGACCTCCAGTTAAATGGCAAAATTAGACAGTGGACACTGGAATTTGTGGTAACTGATTGGCGTTCGTGGTCCTAAGCAACCCACTGTATCGTGAAGCTAATTGTGAGCGGTGGTCCTAGGTTCCGTCTCTTCCGAGGAGAATGGGGATTAACACTCGGTATACCTCATAATACACTCGGTACCCGTGGCGTAACAATATGATATGTATATATATATGAAGACCACAAGGGGAAAACCAGGATGTCACTTTTTATAAATTTCAGGGTTATTGCACCTGCCAATAGTTTTGCATTATGGTTGGGCCCTGAAAGACAAATTAAGGGTTTTTTCCCCACTTCCCCAGAAATACTAACATAACCAGGGGTGTCACAGTAGTTTATATTTTCATTAGACTGAGTATTATTGTGAGTTTTTTAAGCCTCAGTAGGACAAGTGAAAAAATACACAACATGCAGTTGTGCAAGTTACAAGACTACGCCTGTGAACAAGGTTGTAGTTCAACCTTCGCCTGAGTATATCAGTTATGCGTCATAAAGCCTC
>CM068960.1:42680119-42701401 GCA_035128595.1 Eptatretus atami | reverse complement strand
GTTTCAACCTGTCCGTGCTTGTCCTTTCCTTCCAGTGATCCAGCATTGTCCGAACCTAGATAGACTGGGAGGTAATTACCAAACTAATTGGAATACCTGTCATAGTCGGCATGCATCAGCGGTGAAACGCTCGGCCGCCCCAATTAAGATCTAATCAAGATAAGATTGGTGCTTTGCAGAGGGCACGCTCCCCGTTCAGGAAGCCATGTGACCTCCAGTTAAATGGCAAAATTAGACAGTGGACACTGGAATTTGTGGTTAACTGATTGGCGTTCGTGGTCCTAAAGCAACCCACTGTATCGTGAAGCTAATTGTGAGCGGTGGTCCTAGGTCCGTCTCTTCCGAGGAGAAATGGGGATTAACACTCGGTATACCTCATAATACACTCGGTACCCGTGGCCGTAACAATATGTATGTATATATATATGAAGACCACAAGGGGAAAACCAGAGATGTCACTTTTTATAAATTTCAGGGTTATGCACCTGCCAATAGTTGGCAACATAAGGTTTCCTCTCACAATATTACTTTAACAAATAACCAGGGGTGTCACATAATTTATATGGTATAAAGTTTAGCCATGCAATGAAAAAACAAGTGTTGCCAAATCTGAACAAGTAGAAACCCAGAGTTGTCAGTACTTTACTCCTGGTTATCTCCCTTTCATTCATGTTAACTGTTCCACCATAATATTCAGAGTTGAGAAACTAAAAAATGAAAGGTTGTAAAACTTTCACAGCATAAACTCTGAGCACTACAATGGCTATTGGTTATATCATGGGCTCCGTAGTTGGTGCATATCATGGTTCAAGCCTGGTCAAACCTTTATTGTGACTTTATGGGACCCATGCCGTGGCTTAATGGTTAGCGCGTCCGAGTACCCATCCTCATTCGATGTACCCACCGCCCAATCAACCTGCTTAGGTATATGAGGAGTCACATGAGGTGACTTCGGCTATCGCGGGGGTGGTTTATCCTTGGTTTCCTCCCGGTTTTCCATCATATTAAGTAGTACGGAGTAAGAAATGGAGAATCCGTCGTCATATAAGCGAAATACCCTTGAGTATGGCGTTGAACACCAATCAAACAAAAAAACAATGACCGTTTAATGTTGAAAAAAATAATCTGTGATCACCAAAGTCATGTAATGTATGTTAATAACCAACAAAATGAATTTGCTACACATCCTGGGTTAAAATTGCATGGCAATTATTAAACAAGGGAATAACCAGTGATGTCAGTTTGCAACATTGATTCGTTCTTGTCTTTAAATTAAATAACACAGAAGCTTGGAAAATGCTACATGCTTAATTTGATCGGCCAATGATCACTCTTCCTTTTACTGGAAAAGAAATCTATATGACAGTTATTAAACAGTCCACCAAAGTCTTGAAACTTTGTTTTTCAGTTTCTTCAAAATTGACTTATCCTGACATCTCTGGATTTCCCTTTTGTGTCTTCAATATATATGATATTATATAATATATATAATATATAAATATTATTATATATATATATATATATTGCCATCTGTCTGTCTGCCTGTCCCACCCTGAAACACGAAAATACTCCTCGGAGAGAAAAATTGTTCAGTCCATATTGCTTCAAATTAATCCAAACCTAAGGGAAAATAATAATTTTTCAATCAGAAAAAAGTTGAACCTGGGAGATGCATAAGTTGAACCTGGGCGATGCATTTTTAAAATTTTCTGTGAAGAAATATGCCACGATATGAGGTCGGGTCAAGTATGGGACCATGCGCTGGAGCAGCGCATCACTGCATCCACTTTCCAGTGGTACTCCAAGGGCCTCCGTCTGGCCATCCCCCAGGCAGATGCATGGCCCATCCCCATCTCCTTGAGATGCCGATCAACCTGCTGCAACCATGAGGCACATGGTCAGCCCATTGGCCTCCTCCACTCACAAGACTCCATCGCTAAAATAATCTGGTGAGCAGGATTAGTGTCAGGAAAATGAGCCACATGTCCATACAGCCGCAGCTGACCCTCACGGACGATGCAGGTAACAAATCTCGTTTAATTATCTCTCAGCAACCGCTCATTGGACACAAAGTCCAACCAGCGATAGACAAGGATTCTCCGAAGAGAGCTCGTACCAAAGGGATTAAGTCTCCATCTCAGATCCTTGGAAAGAGTCTAAGTCTCGCATCTGTAGAGCAAGCCTGGAAGTACCAAGGACCTGAAGACTCGGTCTTTCATCCTCCTGCACAGGTACTGGCAGTGCCACACTGCATGATCAAGTGAATGCATGAATCCCATGGCCCAACCCAGACGTCTAGTGACCTCCGGCTCACAATCTGCGGAGACATGAATATCACCACCAAGGTAAGTGAATCTCTCCGTGACCTCAACATCCTCACCACAAACAGGTCCAGACAAATAGCAGCATTCAATATGTCATTGAAAGCCTGGATCTTAGTTTTGACACAGTAAACCCATAATCCCAGTGGTTCCCACTCCACATTCAGCACCTCGAGGGCCCCCTTTTGTCTCCGCAAAGATGACTGCATCACCTGCGAAATTGAGGTCAGAGATCTTGACATTCCCAAACAATGCGTCACAGCATAATCTCTCTGACATCCTCCCCAGAATCCAGACCATACAAGCGCTGAAAAGTATGAGGGCCAGTGCACACCCCTGACGAACTCCAGTAACAAAGCACACCTAGTTCATATAAAACAACCAACTGCTTTAGGAACAGTCACGAGGACAAAGGGAAACGTGATTGCTCATATGCTGCTGAGGTTAATAGTTAAAACCTCCACCACCCATCATCATCATCATCATCATCATAAGATATAGGATGAAACTTTGCCACCCCAACACCCATAACCAAGCATGCAGGCACACACACACAAACACACACACGCACACACACGGAGAATCCCTTTACAGATCCAAATCTACCCATATGTACCAAGTCTATGTGTGCTGTGTATCCACTTCTACCTTGTAGCACATGCCGACTGTACATCCCGATCGAGACACGAACTGCACTGCTATTGAATGTAGGGCACCCGGCAAGTGGCTGCTTAAGCACTCAAGCAAGCACTCCAATTAAATGGTTGATAAGGAATGGCTGGCTTCAAGTTATTTACTCCACGTGATCTGATCCTCCAAACTCAAATTATTTTTTGATTTGAAGATATACTTGAATTAGTCCGTGAAAGTAGATAATGGAAAATCGCATCATATAATGCATTAAATCACTCCAAGCTAACAATTAGAAAACTACAGCACTTACAAAAGTGATGTACACAGCAAATTGCAGGTATGCAGATGAGGCATTCGATGATATGAGTGAGGAAAGTGAAAAAAAAGCATTTTAAGCACTTTATCTCCACCAATAAAAGGAGTGTGTGTGTGTGTGTGTGTGTGTGTGTGTGTGTGTGTGTGTGTGTGTGTGTGTGTGTGTGTGTGTGTGTGTGTGTTCTTGATTGGTGTCTCCATATGCAAGTTTCAGAATGTGGAATGGGATCCTCCCAGGGTGGGCTCAAAGTATCCACCTTCATTTCAGTAAGTGGTCACGATTCATGGACCAAGCTGTGAAGTTTTCTGTTCTCAAAGTTTTGTGCCGAGGGCTCTCTTCAGGATTGTCACTGAGCCCTGGACAGCTTCTAACTGGAGTTTGTTTGTAGTGATATTTCCAGGGATGGTTTTTTAATATCTCTGTGAGGTTCTTCATCATCACTGGTACAACTTTGGCATTCTTCAGCTTCCAGGATCTTTTCACTTCATTCTTGAGGTCTTAGTATTTGGTCATTTTCTTGATTTCTGCATCGTTTAGTCCAAAATCACTGGTATTAACACCTCAATTAGCAATGCCTTCTCTTTTTTTTGTACCCAAGTATGATAGCTGGTCGCAACGCTTTCTTTTCGATGTTCACGCCCGATGAGATCATGAGGGAGTATGTGAGCGGTATTTCCATGTTTTCAGTGATTGCTTTTGGTTCATTGTCCCACAAATTTTCTGGAACTGGAATATCAAAGTTTTTGCAGCGGATTAGTTCACGGATTACTGTGCCAGCGCATTACTTCACAAACTCTGTTGTGTCGTTCTGTGTACAGCTGTTGTGACATTTTTTTTATTTTCATGTTTGGTCATTAAGCATCTTGTCATTCTCTTTGCTAACCCCACCTCCACCTGTCTTTTTTATTATTATTTCCTCCTCCCCCCACCCTTCTCTACCACTCTCCGTCCCCTCCTAACGAAATGCAGCACTCTCCTCCCACACCACTGTCGCTCTCTCACTGTCTCTGCCTCTGTGTGTGTGTCTTTCTGGCTCTCATGCACCCCTCCCTCCCGCAGTGAATAGCAACGTTTGGTGAGGGGTTGCTCTTCCCACCTCCCCCTCCCCCCCCTTTCTCGCTCTCCCCTCCCCCTTCTTAATCCTCTTCGCCTCCCTCCCCCTCTCTCTCCCTCTTCCCACCCCCTCCTTTATTGTCCCCATCAGCGAAGTGACGGGTTGTATTTGCTGGTCGTTAATAAACCGTTGCGGCCTGTTCTGACTCGAGGTATTGTTGAGCAGGCTGAACAATGGCAAATTAAGACCCCAGCAAAATAATCAAGGATGCACCTTCAGGCCCCATGGAGATTGAGGTGTGTGAGGATGCACCTGGTGAAGGATATAATTAAATAAAGCGGTTAATTATCTTCAAAAGAGGTGTTTTAATTAACCCAAACACCTAATTTTCACTCATGCACTCCCTTGGAGTTTCCTTCAGATGCTTGCAAAATTTCAGGTTGGTAGGTTTCATGGTTTTGGAGTTACGGAGAAGACACTGACTGACAGACATTCTGACATTTATGAGTATAGATGGCTTTGCTGTTGTGTCGGATCACTTTCATTTTCTCGATTTAAAACTTTAAAACGATTTCTGTATATTGATTTTACCACCTGATTAATTGTCCATTTCTGTATTATCGATTTCATGACACGATTACCTAATTAAAAAAATTAATTTAATATTGATCGTTTGCACAACTCGTCATCGTGCTTCCTTTTCTGTTCCATTCCCACAAAAGGTTAATCGACTTGCTTCAATGCATTCAACAAAATTAACATAGTTTCTCAGTTATTCTTGCAAGAGAGTTGCAATGAGGCTGATGCTTACGATGGGACTCTTGACACTCCCCCATTGTTATGACTTTCCTCTGTAGTCCTTTCCTTGCCTTCCCTTAAAGGAGCTACAAACAAAGAGAAGTCTAGGCGTTAGCATGCAATGAGATAAAAATGAACAAGAGCACATATTCCCAATCAGCATCATCTATCGGTGCATGCCACTTTGCTCCTAAGTCTGTGCAATAAACAATAGATTTTTTTTTGATTTTCAGAGATTCATAATACAAAAGCATTCTTTCCAAAGCAACAATCACAACCAGTCTGCAGCTCACCTACCTGCATGCAAGCTGCCAAATATTCACAGGTTATTTTGGAGGGGCAGGGGTTGGAGAGTGGTGAATGTGCTGAGCCTCCCTTCAATTCACCCACAAAGTCGAATACAGCCTCAAGAATGATGTGAAATAATAAAAAAAATAACAGTTGCAGCATTTGAAAACTCGTGGAATTTATTTCTGCCTTCATCACATAATGTGATTCAGCTTTCCATTGAACTCTCAGACAATATGTACAACCGATCTTTACAATATATTTTATAAACATTTAGCAGCTCAGTCGAAAAAGTACTGTACCGAACACAACGCAGCATTTCATAGATTTTTGTGAAAATCCCTATTCATGTACGATTGTACGAACCGTTTAAAAATGCAACACAAAGTTCCGCTCCATTTGTCATTGGCATCAAGAACAAGAGTTGAGAAAAAGCGGTGGAAAGAAAGTTTTACCTGCGAGTTAGTACAACATTAAATAACTAGAGTTCATGGAATACCTTACCCCGCACAGCCTGAAGAAAAAGGACATGTGAAAGGTCTTTTCAACTCTTGATTTGCATTTCCGAGTACAATCTATTTTAACTTTGTTCATCAACTTTGAAGAACAGGCGCAATGGTAACCATTCGAAACCGATGGGTCAGAAGGAACAGTCCAGAGCTGATGATGCTCTGCTGAGACGAGTTTTCTGTCACCAGAGGTTTATGCAATCACAAACCTTCTGACAACTCTTCATGGAGAAACTGACCATTTTGGAACAATTTTTGAGAAAAAGACGTGATAAACAAGCAGATTTTTTTTGGACGAAGTTAGCTCAGGCCCTGCATCATTGGGTGCTGCCATTTTGTCTGAATCTCGATGTTCCCGTGTCTTGAGAGCGCAAGTGGCAAATTTGTATGGTTGAGATGGGATACATTTTGCCAAATTACTGCTAAACTGAAGGTTTTTAGAAGTGCAAACAAGGCAATTTATATTCTACAGTGTTCAAAATATATAAATCAATTGAAATTTTAAAAAAGTTTCAAAGGCTGTAGAAAAAAAACAACCCGTTGAATCCGTAGTTTACCACCGTTGATGCATTTGGGAAACACTCCTTTGCACCACCTTGTTTAACAGTCAAATTGGTTCTTTGCGCCTTTTTTTTTTTGGTGTCCTTTATGTCATCCCGCAAAACAGTAAGTTTCCCGTTTGGAATGTTTTTTTATTCTTTTTAACTGCCGAACAGACAGACAGACTGAAGAAATTGCTTTACCCACTGTGTGCAGCGCGTGCAGGATGAGATGCTGTACAATATTTCCAAATTCAGAGCCAACATACTGCTAAACTGCAGGTTTTTGGAAGTGCAAACAAGGCGATTTGTTCTCTCGTGTTCAAAATATAAATTCAATTGAAAAACTGAAGTAGTTCCTCGATCATAGACTGACAAAACACACAGACAGTGAATCAATTGCTTTCCCCCACCTTGCGCTACACACGTGGGGGTAATGAGACAGACGATGAAATAAACTGCAGACAGACAGGCCCAGTGAGTAGAAAAAGAGGGTAAAAACAAGAACAACAAAAAAAACGTCTGAGAAGAGCATTACACTAAAATGAATCCAGAAACAGTAAGAGAAGTGCCCTGTATCTTGTTATTGAACAATGGTTATGGTACTTATACCCTACTAATGTTCATAACAGCACTTGTACTGTGGAAGGTTTCAGTAATCCTGCATGTATACCATCATAAATCCTACACAATCTTTAATCGAAGCAATCTGTCACCTTTGACCTATTTATGAATACAGAGCTTATAAAAGTAGATTCCAAATGTGTACCAAACTCGAGTTGAACTCCATCTCCCAACGATAAGTATTAAAATAATAATAAAAAAGATTGTATTATTACATGTAGAAGCAAGCCTTGAGTCCTTGGATTTAGAATTGTCTTTTTCTTCACATTCGCTCAAATTACTTAAGTCTTGGACTGTTGTCTCACACACGGGAAGCAGAACCATGTAATTGTCCAAAAACTCAGCAATTCTGAGCAACCAAAGGCCTTTCATTGTGGCGTCCGTTAAATGGGATTGCCATGTCCTATAATTGTCTTAATTTTACATCTCACAATGTCCCACTGCACCAATCCTTATCCGTAATGATTTGACCTGCACAGAATTCCATGACGGTGGTCGTACCGTAACATTACGAAGGTCGTTTGGACACCACTGTGGTATTTATATGGGCCAACAGACCTGGTGGTGCCAATCTCCACTCCAGATTTTTGAGCAGCCATGAGAATAAAACCGACATCAATACAGACAAGGCAACACAGCTTCACCAACTCCATCACCAAGCCACTTACAGAATTCTATCAAGACCAAATAATTCAAAAAGCAAAACTATAGCCGTTTTGAACAAATGCGTTGTGCAACTGCCTCAGGGATATTCTGACACAGCAGTATTTTGGAGGAGGGTGGGGGGGGGGGGGGGGGGGGGGGGGGGGTAGACTTTGCTTTCACAGAAACCAAATAAAATATCAACCCTGACTAAAAGGTAGGAAACTGCTGACTCAACGTGCAGCTAACATACTATAATCTAGGCTTTGCATGTGGACATGAGGGGGTGAGAAAGTTCATGCTGACAAGCCAGAATGGAGCAAATAAAAGTCTGTTGGAGTTTTCCAATGATAATCAAAGCCACATGAGGAAGTGTGTGCTACTGCCGTTTTGTTTAGTGGCATTGGCCATCCATGGTTGTTGCTGAAAGCAGGTCATCTTTCAGCAAAACATTTCATAAAGGCCATAGGTTTAAACAAGATGAGTTTGCACCGACAGCTGTGACCTGCATATCAGCTCAACTTCAGAGGTTTCCAGTCCTTCGATAGGAGGTGAAGAAAGACAAGATGAGTGCAGGTGAAGACCTGAAGATGGATGGGTTGAAAGACGAAATGTAATAAATATCAGCTCTATTCTCTCTTGTCTCTTTCTGTACACTTACCCTCTCAACTTTATCTTGAAACAAAAAGCAATGCATTCATTACAGCCAACCTGTGCACAAGACTTAGACATGCGTTGTAATGAGCAAAGTCTAATGTACAATGATCCAAGACACGTGTGTGCAACTTGTGGTGTTTTATGGTATGGCTGGAGTATTTAAAATCTGAAAGATAACTCTCTCTCCCCCACCCCCACTTTTTCTAGGTGATGGACAAACGTGCAGTTAAGAATGAAGAGGGAATAAATAAAACAACGAAATGTGTAAAACCAAGAAAGAAGCAGAAAAGCAAGGACAGATTGAAGGAGAGAGAGCGAAAGGTGAATTGGGAGAAAGTGACACTGATGCATTCAGGTCGGCCATCATGTCAGTTACGAATATCCTTGGGCGAGAAGAACTTGCTGGCGTGCCATGGTGGCATACCGCTGTAGGAAAAGATTGTGTGCATAATTGTACAGCTCCATGTCGAGGCGATTTAGATGGTGGATCCTTGCCATTGCAGCAGTGCCAAGGTCGATACCGGCAGCATGTGTCACATTGTGCTGCTCAAACGGTGCTGAGAAGCGCAGGCCGAAGGTCCATTCGAAGAGCTGCTGGGTGTGTCGCTGCTCCTCGGTGAGTCCAAAGAAAGCCATCTGGCGAAGGTTGAGCTTGGCGCTTTCAAGGAGGATCCGGCTGCGTTGGGGATCATGCATGCTGGAAGTGTTGTAGCAGCCAACGAGCTTGAGATCAGCAAGCATGCGCACCTACAAAAGTGGACACAATACAACGTACTCTATGGATGAGTAACAAAATAGGTGAGTGAAACAAGGAGTTTGTGGAGCCTTTTGACTTCTTATCTCAAAGCAAAACAAACTTTTCACAAAAAACATAAAAGTCTCTCGAATCCAAGCTCATAACTTTAAACTTTCTGACAAACACGATCGTTTTCATAATTCATTTCATTGTCCAAGGAAAAGGTTTTTTAAAAGCCCATAGAAACAAAGTAAAGAGTACATCACAAAAGAGCTGCTGGTACACTTACAAAAGGAAGCAGCATAAGAGGAAAAAAGAATAACTGACAAAACAAAACATTCACAACAGCCCTGCGCTCGAACCTGCCGGTTGTTGGCGAGATTCGAGGTGCATCCCATGAAGTCCTCCAGTGAGACGCCAGTCCAATCACGGCTTGAGTAGCATGGTGGAAGCTCAGCGGGCGTAGGAGCCCGTCTGGCACAACGGTGCAATGCCGCTCTCCATGTCGCACCGCGTTGCACATGCCTCCATTCACTGATGTATCGTGACACAGGCTCGCGAAGAATTGTCACGTAGTGGTAACGCCTACGCTTGGGCAACAGGGAGCAGATTTTACGGAGAATGATGTCCTCAAATTGCCGTTACGTTTTCATCGCCCCATTATCACTCTGGCTAACAGTGAGGGCATCACAATTAACCTCAACGTACAATCCAAAAAGGTCAAGTCACATCGCCTGAAGTCTGTCACAAATGATAGTAGTGAAGCCCAATTAACAAACTAGCGCATCATTATTGAAGAGTGACCTTGCATCAGTGCATTCACTTTGAAATAAAAGCGCATTCCAGATTGAGAAAATAATTTACTATGCAGAGGGTTTATTTTCTATCTTCAAATCTGTCTCTGTAAACTGTGTAGACCCAAAACACCACTTGATGGGCATCAAAAGGATAATACGCTTCAGAAATTGCAATTATACAGCATCCTTCTTTAGGGGGTAATAAAATGTCATGCGAGTGAATGCATTGCTTAAATAAGTCTTCTTTATCAGTGCTGTATAACGATAGGTCTCATACTTAAGTTTACAGCATTGGGGGAGACTGTGTTGGGGGGAGGGGGATAAAGAGTAGAGACTAAAAATAAAACATACAGATGCAGAAACCTTCAGAATCTTCTCATAAAATCGGCATTTTGAATGAAAATATTGTTACTATATCGATAGCTCTTTCTCATTCACTCATTCACCCAATGATAAATTTTCAAAAATGATTCAGTAAGTGTGTGTCAGTGTGTCTTTCATATCGGTGGGCTAGAAAGTTGTATTTTGGCATCCTGAAGTATAACTCAAAGACACGTTTTCAGAAAATTAAAAAAATATAATAAAACCACAAAAATTTCCATAAATATCTGGAAAAGTAAACCCATAAACAAATGTCAGCCGGTGGAGGCTCACTCCCTCAACCGGGAGAGGGGCAGAGCGTGGACTGTGCATAAATAAACAGATGAAACTGATCACTCATTCTGCATTTAATTGATCAATTTATCTGTTTGCAGAATACAAGCATAAATCACCAATATATACACACAGTTTATGGGTTGAAAAACAAAATGTTATCATTAATTTATAGCACTAGCCAAGAACATGTCCTTACCCAGATATGTTAATTCCACCCATTTTATGATGTCTATGGCGTATATTAATACGACTTTCAATATCTGCTTCTACTAGGTGGCGCTATATGATACACACTTACATAAAGAGAATTGGGGTCCTCCCCCAATCCTGAACCCATGACTTGTAATGCCCCACCAGGAGCAGCACAATATACCATTCACATTTACCTGGAGAACTTGCACACCCCCTGACCCCCCTACCGCAGCCACCTAATCCTGAACCCCAGGGGTTACAAAAATTTTTAGTGAGTGAATGAAATACTTACAGTGCACACCCTGAGTATAACCAACAGTTTTCAACACATTCCAGAATAGATTAGAAGTACATAGAAGACAAATAAATGGACACTTCTCAAATTATATTTCACGAGCGGACAGCCCCGCTCTCCGGGTGGGAGTACACGCGTTGGTCCACCGAACATGGATGGCTGCTTTGTGTCCAGGGAGTCAAATAGACATAAAATTGTCAAGGATAGCACCGCAATCAATATAGTAATCACCAGGATGAGTCACGAGGTGAGGAAAGTGTGCGATAAGGATGCCACACCGTAATAACCTCAGTGCTATGACCAATCGACGAGTGAAGAGGGGAAAAAACAGGCACACTCGATTGATCAGTGCTGTGACCAATTGAGGAGTGAATATTGCTGACATAGCTACAGCCACACAAGCGCTATTTATTTTAGTAGATACCAGTGGGGCATGCGAGCACACTTCAAGCAACTACTTTGGCACACCCTATGTGCAGACATAATAAATATAAGCTTTATATAATTGATGATGTGGTTTGTGGTTGCATTCCATAAGCAGCTGAATAACTCAAGTAAATAAATAATTCGTGATTAGAACGAGCTCTTCATTTTTTTGAAGCTTACAGCTATCGTAATTTCCAATGTAAATATGGCAAAGGTTATAAAATAAGAGACGGGAGAGGCACATGTTCGCATTGCCTTGCAACCGGTTTGAGTGTAAGCACCAATATCTTGGGTCATGTGACCCACCCTGAGCAAAGTGAGTCTGCACCAGCTGACATATACGGGGATATTTTAGTTTAAGGACATTTTCTGATTTTGAGATATTGGCTTTGAGTTGCGCAAGTATACCAAATATCAGCTTTCTTGGCCACCCAGAAAGCATTTTTTTTTGTATACCTTGTCGAGGCTCGTGTGAGAGCTAACACACAACGCACATTATGGGGGACATGAGACAAGAGGGGAGGGAGTGGGAAGGACAAAACAGTGGGGAACAGAGACATTAGGAGATCTGTGGAGGGAGAGGATGGACGGGGAACATGGGGAATAGAAGATGGACATTACAGGGACTTTCAGGAAGGAAAGCAGGGAATTTGAAGGAGGTGGGCTTGGGTGATTATCGGGGTAGAAAAGATCGAGGATTTGGATGGGGGATGATAAGAGGTGGGGTGAACAGCTGTTTTGAAGGCCTGGAGGGAAGAATGGGATTGAATAAGTGAGGGAGTTATTCCAAAGGCGGGAAAAAAGAGAAATGAAAGAATGAAGGTGAGCATGATTCGTGATTTTGGTAGTTTACCAGAAGGGGGTTGTTGGTGGACCTTGAGCGCCCTGCGGAAATGTGGTGGGGAAAAAATCGCAGAGAGGCTGGGGGGGGGTGAGGCTGGAGAGGAGACGATAGAGACAGAAAGACACCGGCCAACCTGCGGTGAATGAGTGAGAGGCCAAAGACAGCCTCATTGCGGGAGATGCCAATGATCCGAAATGCCTTGGTTTTCTACAGCGTGAAGCTGAGAAAGGTGGGAGGCAGGAGCACACCCAGAGGGGAGAGCAGTACTCCATCAGGCTGCGGACAAAAGCCTTGTAAGTGGTCAGGAGCTCAGGTGGGCGAGGAAGGACTTTGTATGACGGAGGATTCCCATCGGCGACTGGCTTTGGAGGCAAGGTTTGAAATGTGGCTTTCCCAGGAAAGGTCATGGCAGTAGTGAGACCAGAAGCTGAATGAAAGGACTCTTCCAGAGGATTGTTGAGAAGATGGATGGGGGGGGGTCTTCTAAACGGTCCTTTCGAAGAGACATAGTGAGAGTGTGAGATTTGTCCGGATTAAAAGACATGTTCCACGTGTTAGACAGTTTGGGATTTATTCCAGATCTGCAGTGAGCGAAGAACTGCTGCTTGCCGGTCTGAGGGGACGATGTCGGCAGAGGGTGGAGTCATCAGCAAAGAGATAAAGAGGATTTCCAGAAGAGTCAGAGAGATCATTGAGAAAAGACAGAAATAAAGAGCAGATGCATAAAGCAATCGGGCAAATGGCTGCCGAGATAGGTCACAACCCCCACCACACCCCACACCATTACACCCCACATTTTTTCTGAAGCTTGGTCCCTGAGCATGAATTCAACTGGTAACAGTGAATATGGACTCACTACATTTTCCAACCATATCTGACGTTACCCTCAAAATAACTTTTCTCAGTTCGCACCTAAAAATCCCTGACTGATAGATCTCTGCAGTTGCCCAATAAGCATTAATCAACAAATTATACATCAAATGAAAGATATTCACATGCAGATTTTCAAAATAGAGTCATCTGTCAAATTTAATAGCGTTATGTTTGCCAATAAGTGATGAAGAGGAGTTCCTCGCCTTTCCTTTTGACAACTCAGATATCTGAAATAATAACGTATATTCATGCTCATTTTACCTGACACAAAACAAATAAATATTTCTATGATATCACAAATTTTACTACTTTCTATTGATTCCAAAATTGTCCCACACCAACTAAAGATGTACCAGGTATTACGTCTTAAACTAAGTAAATCACTGTTGCAACACCCACATGTAGTCACCAGTAAGACGTAAGACTGAGAAAATATGCCTACTTCACATAAAGAATATAAATTATAAGTTTATTTAAGAAAAACAATTGAAACTTATTATGTCATGTCCACAAAATGTCATTGTGCATGGATTACGCATAATATTCATTATCGCTGTCGTCATCACTCTCCAATGCCTGCTCTATATCATCAAATGCATCCATATTTGATCTCATCAGAGTCAGTGTCGTCAGGAGTGACTTCAGCAATGTCAGCCAGTTGCCGTGGGAGGACATCTCTTCATACCACAGAGGATCAAGGTTACCATCCTTTTCTCCCACCATGTCCTGACTGGCCTTCGGAATCTGTGGTTGTGGAATATGCACGGTCTTCAAATCCGTACTTGTGGTTTTACTCTCCGAACGTGCTGGGTAAGAGCTCGCTTACAAGGTGGTAAGTTAGCCATATCCACATTCCTGAAGGCACAAGACGACTTTACGGCACAGAGCTCGTTATACGAATGAGTGGCAGATCATCAACTTTTGACACCTTTGACGCTCTACCGTACATGGCACACGTGAAGGTGTCCAACTCATCAATGAGCTCATCAGGATATCCCAAGCATCACCCAGTTTCTCCAGAGTAGAGATATATTTTGGAAACGCAGAAGAGTTTTCACAGGTTTAAGTTTGCCAATTCCTCAGAAGGCACTAGTGGTGTCAGCCACTATAAGCATGGAGTGCCATGAGAGCTGTGCACTTTTCTGGGCCAAAACTGTAGCTAGTTCACTGACATTTACCATCCTCTGCTTGTTGCTTTTTCCTGTGTCAAACAGGACAGTTGTACCATGAACAGAGGCAGCATAGTGTAATAGGATGAAAAATACATCTGAGTCTGGACTTTTCACTCGGACAAATTGATAGTTTCTGAGTCTAGCATACGAACATACAGTATCATAGAGCCAGTTTCTTCTGGGTTGATTTCAGCAGTGGTAGTCTCCTGTAATTGTTGTTGGCCATCAGCAGATGTGAGCAAATATGCGATGCCCTCACATACAAAGATCACTCGCCTTCCATGCAACTTGATGCATAGTTATCACCACTCCAGAGCCTAAGCAGAAGTTTGATGAGCTGTACTTGTTCTCATCATTTGACAGGAAATTTCCAATCAGGTGGTCTCTTCATGGTTTCACCTGTAAGTAAAGCTTTTCTCCACAGCCCGGACGTCGCCTCTCCATCGACTTCACTGAATCAGGCAAATATTGATTAGTGCTAAATAACATCTCCTGTTTTTCCAATGATGTCAAACACTTTGTAAGAGATCTGACTAAAATTACTTGGTATTCTTCTTCAGGTAATAGAAGCAAGAATTGCCATCATACAGAGTCAATGTTCATTGGTTGGTGGTACATCAGCATCATTACAATCTTGTTCAGGTTTTGAAATGCCTTTGCTTTGTCAGTCTTAGCAGATATCCATCAGCTGTAGCGATGCTGTATGGTACGGGAGTTAATGGATATGTCAACAGTTCTTTCATATCGACTTGTAACCCTGGTTTTGGACTTTACAAGGAGTTGAAAAGCTAACATTACCCTGTTGCTTGCACTGTATGACCTTATTCTTGGTTGTCTTCATCTTAGATACCTTGTCATTGTCACTCAGAGTTTTGAGGTTCAGTCTCTTCACAGGCTCAAAGAAATCTTTACTATTCTCAGTCGAGCTTCAATAATTTCATCCGTGCTTTTTCACCACAGCACTTCAGCCTTTAGAACACGTCTGAATGCACTTCCTGATGAGAGTATCAACAATTGATCATTTGTCTCTATATTGAAAGGATTAAGAAAACTTCCTATGGCATCTTTGGCCCTTTTCACCAACTTCTCTCCTTTTGTGACCTCTGTCGGACGTGTATCACGATGCTTTGTTCCTCTCCACTGTCCAACATGTGAGCCATTCCAAGTGCAGCATCAACATAAAGAGACCTTGCATGTGTTGTCCTAACCATCTCTGGTAGTGGTAGTTGGTGAGTAGTCCAAGATGTACCTGCTGTACTGGTTCCAGCACCACCATGTGACTTAGCGTGCCTCATGAAGGTCTCCTCCATGGTTTTATCGACTGGACAACGATTGCCAGGGATAAAGGAGAATGCGACACTGATAGCTCCTCTCTTGATAAGTGATACTGCCCCTGGTGTGAGTTGTCTATATTAGCTAGGAACACAGAGAATATGTCAGATACCTTGCATAGTTCTGTCACCCGAAACTGAAGAAGAGAGACGTCATGCGAATGATGGATGCAGCATACAATAAAGTTGTTTGTCTTAACGGCTTCAAGGTGTGATAGAATTAAACAGACATGGTCCATGTATGACAACCAGCTGGGCAGTCTTCCCCAAACGTCCATTTGCGACTCCTTTTTTGAATTCTGCATACTGCTCTATGAATTGGACAATGGAATTGTCCATCAAGACAGCATTCAAGTACCTTGGCTGTCGGAATCTACTAGGGCACGTAGCTTATCTGATGATTGATCAGAGAAGACGAGAACAGATCATCAGTGCTTTTATCTTTGAGGTATCCTCTATGAGCAATCTTTCAAGACACTTCCAACATAATCTTGTGAATGTAGGGCTCTGTCGTAGTGCTTCCGGACATCACAACACCAAAAGATCCTCCACTGATTAGTCCTGCTCTAGGAGACCATCTGCTAACCCAGACCCAGCCATCTTTTTGGCAATCATCTTCATATAAGCGCATACGAGGTGGAATGTTCAATTAGAATTATGTGGCTCTCATACTTGTCTGGTGAGTTCCACACTAATGGGTAGGCCTTCATGCAAACTCCCAAGTCAAATGTAGTATGACATAAGGCTGTCCAACTCTCTGGTCGCCTCTTCAGCAGCACGCAAGCATTTTGTACATTTAGTTTTGTACTCCGTTATGGGATGGTTAATGACTGGAATGTGGATATGGCTAACTTACCACCTTGTAAGCGAGCTCTTACCCAACCCATTCAGAGAGTAAACCACAAGTACGGATTTGGAGACCGCGCATATTCCACAACCACAGATTCGAAGGCAGTGCAGGGACATGGTTGGGAGGAAAAGGATGGTAACCTTGATCCTCTGTGGTATGAAGGAGATGTCCTCCACGGCAACTGGCTGACATTGCTGAAGTCACACCTGACGACAATGATCTGATGAGGATTCAGATATGGATGCATTTAATGATATAGAGCAGCGCATTGGAGAGTGATGATAGCGATAATTAATATTATGCGTAATCCATGCACAATACATTTGTGGACATGACATAATAAATTAAAATTGTTTTTTTAAAATAAATTATAAGAAGGAATATAAAGGAATATAGGAATATTTTCTCAGTCTTACGTCTTACAGGTGACTACATTTTGGGGTTGCAACAGTGATGAACTTATGTTTCAGACGTAATACCTGGTACATCTTTAGTTGGTGTGGGACAATTTTGGTATCAATAGAAGGTAGTAACTTGTGATATATAGAAATATTTATTTGTTTGTGTCAGGTAAAATGAGCATGAATATAATACGTTATATTTAGATATCTGAGTTGAATCTGAGTTGTCAAAGGAAAAGGAGGTACTCCTATTCATCACTTCTTGGGACAACATAACGCTATTAAATTTGACAGATGACTCTATTTTGAAAATCTGCATGTGATAACATTTCATTTGATGTATAATTTGTTAATATTAATGCTTATTGGGCAACTGCAGAGATCTTATCATCAGGGGATTTTTTTAGGTGCGAAACTGAGGAAAAGTTGACATTTTGAGGGTACCGTCAGATATGGTTGGAAATGGATAGTGAGTCCAGTTTATTCACTGTTACCAGTTGAATTCATGCTCAGGGACCCTAAGGCTCAAAAATATGGGGTCGAAGGGTTGTGGGGGGGGGGGGTGCACGTGGACCAATCTGGCCCATGGCCTACTACCTTGAGGAACTCCAGCCTGGACAGGAAGAGGGATTAAAGAACTCATAAGGGCCACACGGTGACTGCGACAGGAGAGGAAGTCTGCGAGCCATGAGTGGAGATGGCCTTGGATACCATGGGAAGAGAGTTTGTGAGTAGGGCAGGGTGCCAGACTGTGTCAAAAGCACGTGATATGTCCAGGGATACGGCGCGGATTTCCTGTCTGGCATTGAGGACTTCCATCCATTGTTGGGAGAGCAGAAGCAGCATATCCAGGTAGAGTGACTGGTCTGAAATTTGATGATCAGAAATCAAGTCATTGGAGAGAGGAAGGATTTGATGTCTGAAGCGATAGATGGATTCCATAACCTGCGCTGATGATTGGGAGAAGGCTGATTGGTCTGTAGTTGCAGGGATCTGTTTTTGCACCTTTTTTGTGCAGGGCAGTGATGTTTGCCGATTTCCAAGCAGATGGCAGATGAGCTTGAGCAATGAGAGGGTGAATAGAACAGTGAGTTAAACATTTATATCAGTGAGTGGTGGTTAGAAACAGCTTCATATTAAATGCAACTACCACCAACACACACACACACACACACACACACACACACACACACACACACACACACACACGCTGAAATCGAGGATAGGTAACCATACTCGCATCTGAGCTGTAGAACCTGGGTTCAAATCTTCGCCCAGCTATAAACTCTCATGCTGGTGTTTTACATGCAGGGCATCACGTCAATGTGTGTTCTGTCCTAAATGGACATCAAACTGGGGTCCTGTCTGCTATCAAGCGCGGCACAGCTCAAGAAATGCTTGGGCCAAAAACAACTGTGTGTGTGTGTGTGTGTGTGTGTGTGTCCTCATTTCAGTTGCTCATTTATTCAATAGAAATAAAATGTACAACCTGCCTTGGATGTGCCATCAACAAGGTCATAACCTGCATGCCTCAAAAGCAAGGCATCGGGAAACCCCCGGAATAGCTCTTTCAGCAAGCATGGGTGTCCTGTCATTTGTTAAATGTCGTTAGTAATCAGATTGCCTTTGCCCTTGAGAACAGAGTACACACAAAAATCATTTTGATCAAACCGGATCTGTAAGCTTGAGCAAAAAGAGGGGATGGGGATGGGAAGAATATGATGAAGAAGAGAGGCAAACAGACAAAATGCAAAATATAGCTACTCATGGAAGCATATTCTTCTCTGGAAAAATTAACATGCAGTCTCATTTCCAATGCTGTTTGATAGGCATCAATGAAGAAATAAACAATTAAAATGCCTTAAGCTCAGATTCCCCCTCAACTTCTTCTTCCACCCATAGTTCTCCAGTGGGCGACACTGTCACTCTCCTGCTTACGAAGATCTGAAAATGTCACATTCATACTCCCCTCTTCCCATGGGAGCCATACCTTCAACAACTCTCAGGTATACATCACTACTGCTCACTTCAACAAATCTCCTTTAGCTCACTCACACCTCGAGAGGGAATGACTCCCTCACCGTCAGTTAAATAGCACACCGTGCTCCACAACCTCTCAAAAATGACATTTTAGTCTATTTTTCAAAACTCTCGGTGAAAGTTCGAACACTGGGTGACAGATTACCAGCCGGCAACACTTCGACAAGCAATTAGTGCCTTGGTTTAAAAAAAAAAAAATTCTCATCAAAGGAAATGCAAAACAATGACAGCACAATGGAACAGAAGCAATCTTTCCTATCCTTTACCTACCACTGCTACACCTGCAGTGTTGAAGCCAATCTGAACGCATAAGCATTTCATTTAATCGTTAATAATGTTCAAGCACAAGAAAGGGACTGTATGTGTGTTGCTCAAATATTTAGAGTCCACATAAACCTGTCTAAACACACGTAAATATATTTATAACATGCACATCCTATGCACTCTTTTAAACATAAATTTCGCTTAATGCTATCAACAATATTCCATACACTTCTCACGATTTAGAAAGCGAGATATAAATCTGTGATCTAAGAATTAAATGGGATAATCAGTCGTGGCAATGTGTCATCGACAAGAAAGGGACATACATTGTGTACACAACTACATCTCAGCCAATAATGTCCTTCATCCTTCGCTTGAATGGTAGACATGACGGTTGACATGTGACCCACAAAAGTGAATAATATGACCGAAGAACTCACACTCGTGACCCAAAGACTGAAGAACAGATGAACTAATGCAGTAGCCGCATACACTCGAAAGCCTGGCTGCGCCGCAAGGGTGCGATGTGCTGTGATATGAGCTGCAAATTAGAACAGCCATCTTTGCTGCCACACGCTTGGGAGAATGCCATGACGCCACAGCTAGGCACACAGCTGGACGAAGCGTGCTTTCAATCCCATGTGAGAGCTTGCTTGGGGGCAGGTAGCTCCCCAGACCTCTTAATAGGCAAAAAGTGTACTCCCGAGAAACACACTCTAGTGGCCTGGTTTTCACCCCTGGTACCTTGGCCTGGCCATTTATCGACCCTGTGGAGCGTTAATTACATAAGGATTGGAAATTAACTTGGCCTGCTGTGAGTGTGTGTGTGGTTGGGTGGTGCGTGTGTGTGTGTGTGTGTGTGTGTGTATGTATGTATGCCTTTTTACACCCCTCCCTCCTCCACACCGTAATTGGCCATCTCTACCCATAAACTGTCATCACCTCTATTCTTCTGCTGAAATGTTGGTTCCCAGCCTTAAAGTTTGGAACCTCAACTGTTTGGTCTTGCCAAAGAGAAATCAACACCGAAACAGTCGCATATGGTTTTGTGATGAAAGTTATTTTAATCCCATATTAAATAAGGCCTGTTAAAAGTTCTCAAAACGAGATACTCACAATATTAAGCTGTTTTATATTAAAATAAATACGTGTGTGTGTGTGTGTGTCGGTTGGTTAGTTGCATATTAATATACGAGGCTGTTTCTAACCACTCACTCACTGATATAAATGTTTAAATGCTTTCTGGGTGGCCAAAAAAGCTGAAATGTGGTATACTTATGCAACTCACGCGTGTGTGTGTGTGTTGTGTGGTGTGTGTGTGGGGTGTGTGTGTGTGGTGTGTGTGTGTGTGTGTGTGTGTGTGTGTAACACACCAGAGCTGGTGGTGCAATATTTATAATGTCTGCGAGAGTCTGGGAGGTTGGTGGTTTGAACCCTGGTGGAGTCATACGAAAGACTTCAAAAATGGTACATGCTGCTTATTTGCTTTATTCTTAGCATTTAAAGGATAGAGCATGGACAAACAACGCTGGGAAGTTAATGGCAAACCACTTAATGTAATCCTTGCCAAGAAACTGTTTCGGCAGCACCAACACTCTGCAAAGAGGATGGTACATCAAAATCAAATGTGCAGATATATACATATTGTTACGGTTCTAGGAACCATACGCATACAACATACAGGTGTCCCAAGTCAGTTATGCCGTAAGTATATGGCTGTAGACAGAAACCTCCATTGTGTGTAGTGGGAAATCGAAGGGGTTGTGTTGCGATGTTTTTTTAGTTAGGGTATAATCTTAATATCCCCTCCTCCATTGCGATCACACGGTACGCCGAGCGCTTGCAGCAGCTTCTGTTCGCTGGCACAAACGTACCACGGTCCACCTGTTGTCTCTGGAGGCTCGTTTTTCCGAGACAGAATCTTCGCTGTCGCAGTTCCTATTCGGCTTCTACAAATGCTCCAACTCTTTCTTGACGAGTCCACACTCGTGGAGTGGGTGGGCCTCGCCGGTGCCTGGCCGAG
>CM068960.1:42634521-42645309 GCA_035128595.1 Eptatretus atami | reverse complement strand
TTGCAGCGGTGGAGGAATGGTGATAACTGTATAGGGGAATTGCATTCGTTTTCCTTTGAATTGGACGAGGCACGACGGCACGTAGACAGGGTTCATGAGGATTACGTGCGAACGGAGTCACAATGATTGGCCGATGTACAGGAAGAAAGGGGCGAGGAAGACAAATGCAAACAAAGCTAAGAAAGGATTCGATAAATGCGAACACGATTGGATAAAACAACCTAAGTGAAGATGTTGCTAACCTGATCTCATCACTCCGCGGCCATAGCACACGATCACAACCAGAAAGCTGCGTCAACACGACCAAAACAAAACGTCCAGGAGAGGAACCTACATCCCCAGCAGCAGGAGGGGCTACAAGAACGAAGTGGTACTGGAAACAGTCAATGACAGTTCAAGAACTAAGAAGGAGAAAATGAGGAAACATAAGAGGTTCCCGAGTGTGTATTCACATTAGTGGGTAATCGATAGTTTGGTAATGATGTGTATATTCTATGATGCGAGCTGTAAGGGCTTGTGTGAGTAATTTGGAGGTAGGTAGGGGATGATTTCTGGTTAATGTTCCCCGGCGAAGGCGAATCTTGACTATGGAGGATGAGAACGATATTCTGTGAGGAATGAAATAACGGGAACATCGATGGGTGGAATTGGTAACTGTAACGGTGAAATAGAGAGTAAAGAACATGCATCAGAAAGGCTGATAAGCCTGAGACTGCGAATGATAAAAATGAGGGAGAGACATCTGGATGGAAAGACGGTAGGATGAGATTGATTTTACTATGGAAACAGTTTCAGAAGAGTTTCGAAGATGTAACTGCAGGGAAAGATGATGGGAGGGATATCGGCAGAATAGGTGAAAAGTCAAAGATAGAAAAGCGAACATAGACCTGACAAAAGAACATGGGGGAATTGGTCGCTACCATGAGCGACGAGTTAAGAGCAGGCCAATTAAAGCAGGAAACCACTGACAGGGGACGATAGAAATAGGAAAAAAATATCAGGTAAGAACAAAGGAATTTAGTGCGGTGAATGAAATCATGGTACAATTGTTGGTGTGCTGTGTGCAATGAGGAGGAGAGCATTGGAAAGTGTGCTCGAAAGGAGGTGGAAGAATGCATGCAAGATGAGAAGAAAGGAATTAGACAAGGGGGGAAAAAATAAGGGTTTCTTGGTGCCGGGTTTGGGTATCAAAACATTCGCAAAACAGATGACGGTAACTTACTAGTAAATCGAGACTGTGGAGTGAGTTTGGTTCTGTAATGTTGTTGGGGAATCGAAGGATGATCGACAGAGATGGGAACACGTTAATGGATACCACATCTCTGTCAGCAGAGGTCGAAACAGCTCCGGAAGCGGAAGGCCAGATTACAAGCATATTTGCAGGAATCAAGAATAAAACAGTCTGAGAAATGAAAAATTGGAACAGTAAGATCGAATTAGACAGTGGAGCAAGAAATCCGGACCAATTGAATGGAATAATGATGATGCGGAGGCGCAAAGAACGCAGAGGAACAACTGGATAGTAGAACACAAAATAAATGTAGACTATGGGAATTTTGAGATTGACCAGATTTGTATAGGAAATGCGTGAGGCTGTGGAGTGCGAGAGGATAGCACAAAGAACATGCTTGAATGAAACAGCAAGTAAGGGGATCTATTATACCAATCGGAGATAACCATTCAAACTGTGTAGATAGGGATTCGTGAGGACAGGATAGGAAACATGCTGGTGAAGTGATAGGTTGGAGGACACGCTGAATGAAGACACAATTAAGGAGATTAACCAAATGAATGGAAAATCCTACGAGAATTTATGAGAGGTTTTATACTGGCGACAGGTTCGAGAGAGAAGCATAGTCAGTAGTAGTGTTTAGTAAGTAACTTAGCGAAAGAAAATCAGAGATAGGAAATGATAGCTCAAATTGAAAGAAACGATGATAATATGTGTTAGAGAATAAGAATACTATGATCAGACTGTTGGGTTAGAAAACATAACAATATGAGGTTCCGAATTTAATTCAATGCAAGGTATGAGAGCAAAATCTCTGTTTCCTAGCCGGAGAATACTCTGGAGAAGAGATTATCACGATACAACTCAAAAAGCTCCTGAGAGTGTTTTGTGGTATTTTGCTTGATGAACGAACTCAAAATGAGCCATGACGAAGTATAGAACAGCACAATGACCGGTGGGAGGTGTGACTGCCCACGGGTTTGGTGAATGAAAATGTTATGCTCGGGACTATCTATTGACATCACTCATCGGGATGAAACAACTTTTACGGTCAAACCTGAAAATGGAGATTGAAATAATACTGGTTGAGCCCGTGCTGTGATGGAACGGTTGTAAGACGAGACCATCGATTCTGGTTGACGACGTCTGAAATCAATAAGAGACGAAGATCGAGAAGTATAACACTAATAAACGACGGTGGTAAAATGAAATATAAATGTTTATAGAGAGCTCGTTGGGATATAATAAAATTAGAGTGAGTAGATTACCTCGATTAGAAGATCGGCAGGTGAAGTGACGAGCACACACATTGGGTTATGCGAGGCTAATGGGTGTAGCTGGCGGATGTGTCGTGACCCATCAGTGCGAGCAGTCGTGTGGCCTCTCTTCGGGACGGTTTAGGGAACGTATTCTCCTTAAAGCTGATCACGACAGGGGGGTTCGGTCGGTGTCAAGCGAGGTTGGGGCGGGCGACTGCTGATGGACAGTGTGCACGTGCGCTTGGGGGTATGGAGCCACCGGGGGCTCAGATACGTTGACTGCGAATCGCCTAGTGCGTGTTGTCCGTGCTGTGTTTTTGGTGTCGTATAGGGTGTGTTGTTTTATCGAGTGTTGGGCGTATATGCGTTGTCTGTGGAAGCCGCATAGGCCGTTGGCTGACGAGAAGGGCGTTGAGTGGTGTGAGATGGCGATGCGGGGTGTGTGGTGACTGGAAGACTCGTTGTTATGATGGACACGGGATGAATGAGACCCCGCTGTGGTGTGTTGTGGCATAGTGTGCGAGTGTTGTTTTGTGATCTTGCCTCAGTGCTGTGAGGTGAGTGAATACACGCGTGTGTAGTTTGTTTTCACCGCGTGTGTAGTGTAGTAGAAGGGTGCTTGTCGAGAGACGGTGTGATGAGAGGCCTTCCATATCCAAGGAGTTTGTTTGTTCTTTATTGTGTTTTTTTTGTTATGTTTTGAGTCTGTTGTATGATGTTTGTTTTATATTTGTTTTGTTTTTTCTTTTGTGTTGTTTTTTGTTTTTTTTTTGTTGGTTTTGTTGTGTTTGTTTTTGGTTTGAATTTTGTTGTGTGTTTTGTTTTGGTTTGTTTTTGTTGTGTTTTTTTGTTCGAGTTTAAGGTGTCTTGTATTGTTTTGATTTGTTTGTTTGAAGTTGTTGTTTTTTGGTTGTGTTTTTGATTTTTTGTCGATTGTGTTTGTTTTTTTGTTTGTTTGTTTTGTGTGTTTGTTGTGGTGTGAGCGCTTCTTTATTTTTTTTTGGTTGGGTGTGTGTTGTTGTGTATTGTTTGATTTTTTGTTTGGTGTGTGTTTTTGTGTTGTTTGGTGTTTATTGTTTGTTTGTTTTGTTGGTGGTTTGTTTTATGTTTGTTTGTTTTGTTTGTTTTTAGTTTTTTTGTTTTTTATTTGGGATTTGGATTGTGTTTGTGTATGGTTAATAGGCTCAACCAGTGTTTGTATGTTGTTTGGTTTTTTTTGTTTGCGTGTTTTTATTTTTTTTTTTGAATTTGTTTGATTGTTTTTCTTGTTTGTTTTTGTGTGTGTGATTTTTTTGTTGTTTTTGTGTGTGATCTTTTTTGTCTGTTGTTTTGATGATTGGTTCTAGTTTTTTTTTGATTTTTTGTTTTTTTGATGTTAGTTTTGGTCTGTGTTGTAAGCGCTCGGCGATATGCAAGGGTGCGGTCGGTCGGGGCGACTAGCCTGCGTCCTGTGTAGTGTATGTCGTGGTGTGTGAGCGTCGTGACACGGGTCGTGGTGAATGGGAGTCGCAACGGCGCAGATGGACAAAAGCGCGAGTGCTGGCCGTGCTGGATTGGGGAGCCGCGCGGGTTTACCAGCAGGCGTGCGGGGTCCGTGCTGGTACGCCACGGGCGCCACGTGCGCTGCGGGAGTGAAACGCCGGTCCGTTAACGCCCGTGCGATGTTGCATCCCGCGGACGACAAGCTCGGCTGGGTATGCGATTCAGAACGGATGGCCTCTCCTACGCGGGCGTGTGTGTGAGCTCCGCGAGGTAGGAACACATGTGTGTGGGAGCCCCCGAAACGCGCGGCTGTTTTTTTGACTGCGCAGTGGTTTTGTTCGTTTATTTTGGTTTTAGTATTTGTTGTTTGTGGGTGACGTCCATCGGCTGCACGTTAGGTTGGAATCCTGTGGCAGTGTGTGAGCGGGATTGATTTCCCTGCGGATTATTTGTTGTGATCGCGTTCCAAGGAGGGACTGGTCAAGACTGTTCTGCGCATACATGCGTGCTCAGTAGGAATTTGTTTCTTTACGGGCAAGTGTGCATCAGGTTTCGCCGAGTTGCCTCGGCTTGTTTGGGTCTGATGCGTCATTAAAGAAATAGAAAATACTGCCTCGTTCTTGGTGTCTTTTTCGGTTGTGTGAAAGAATTTCCTCTGGGCAAGGTGCTGTGGTGAAGATTTCCTCTTGGGCCATGGCTGCACAGCTCGATACAATACTAGTTTTAGGGTGGATAGTCGAGTTTAGGCTTAGGGACCGGCTCCATGGGAGGCTGAGGGTATAGTGTCTCTATGGGGGCCCGTGGAATGGAATTGTATGTAGAGGATTGTGTTGAATTTTTTTTAGGAGGTGAGAATATGGGGACAATGACATTTTGTTGAGGATAGCAGATACACGTTGAGTTTGGTTAGATGGGGACGTAGCTAGTCTACCTAGTTTTAATAAGGATTGTGCTTACTAGTTAAGTTGTATGATCGCTTGTGTGTGTGAGTGCACATGGTAGTTAGGGATGTAGTGGAAGTAGAGGAAGGTGATGTTCAGCGTGTTTGTTTAAGTTGGGATGTGAAATGGATAATAGTGTATCTGTGTAGTGTGTGGTGAGCCAGTCGAAGCTCTTGTGTATGAAGTGAATGGCTGGAATTACATCGGTGCTAGATGAGTGATTTGGGTGGGATGCAGTGTGATTCCCGCCCTAAGGGATCCTCTTGGGTCAGTTTTGTGAATGTGAGTTAGAGGTTAGTTCAAATGACAAATAAATGTGAGGTCAGTTCTTTGGTTGTGGTGGAAAGGTAGGCCCTGATACCCGCTTGGTAGGGTTTAGCAGTGAGCCTTGTCTGACGGGCTGTGAGGGGTGGCTGCTATAAGTGCGGGTAGGTATCGCTGATTGGTTACCCCTGTGGGCACCTGGGTACTAGTCGGCTCGCTTTTGTGTGATTAGCCTAAGCCTCAGTGGCTTGCCGTGCCGTTTTGTATTACGTATTGGTGTTGTATGGATCTTTGTTGTGTGATTGTTTGTTGTTGTTTTTTGTTGTATTGGGCACGGTAGACTCCCGTGCTTATGCGGTGGCCCGGGCGCCTATTTAGCCGTTTGGGTGTGCATACGTTTGCTGTGAGTGCCCGTGATGAACCTCGGAAAATGTTGTGTCGCCGCGTGCGCCCAGCCGTGCCACTTGTTGGCGTTTGGGGTGGGAGTTGGCCTAGGGAGGGCACTCCCCAGTTAAGGGACATGGTGGGCTCGGAGGCAGTGTAGTGCCCGGGGTTTGCCATCGTTGGGACGATCGGCAGAGGTAGTCCTGCCAATGGCCACGCGTACCAGCCACGAACACGTGATGAGGGCACGGGGCAAGAAAATTTGGCGGCAATGGCCCGAACATTGATCTGAGGACACCAACACAAGTTAGGCGACGGATCTTGGTTGTTCGGAATCAGTTAATGAAGGCGATGAGGCGCTTGTGAAGGTCCCCTGGGGTAGTTTAAAGGTAATATGGTTAGTGTTGTAAGTGGGAAGTGTTACCCCTCCGTCGACCATCCATTCCCTTGCGGCATCTCTTTGCTGGTCCGCTGGTATCCCACTTTGGGTCGTAAGATGATCTCGCTTGAGATCTTGGGTGAGGCCATCTTGAGGCTTTTGTTGGGCCTCGACACAGACGGCTAGCTCTCCTCTATTCCCTACCGGAAGGGAGTGGGGTTGGTTTAAGTAGTACTAGGAGCACAGATATGGTTGAAGTTCCGAACAAGGTTGACGGGTAAGGATGGGTATAGGAGACAAAATTATATGCTGGGGAAGTTTGAAAATAAATAAATAAATAAAAAAAATATAAGTTGGGTCTACTCTCGTGTTTTGAGAAATTAAGGGTGGTGTCGTGTATGGTACAGAGCAGCAAGGCGAGTAATATGGTTCGGAGGTCGTAGACCCGTTAGGTAGGTCTGGAGGCTCGCCTCGACGTTGGCCAGCACCACCGCACTCCCTTCCACTCAACCTTCCTCATTGCAAGGCCTATGTGCGGCACTTCGATTTCGGTCTGGCTGTTGTCTAACCTGCAGATCCTGTGTGGCGGCCACTTCATCGGCTGGCTGTTTGTCTGCCAAGGCCTGTGTGGCTGCACTTCATTTCGGCATTGCGTTTGCTTCTGATGCCGGTGCTTTGGTCTGATTCGTCTCTGCGGTTTTTGCATACAGATGCCTTGTGCCGGCCACTTCATCGGCTGGCTGTTTGCTTCAAGCCTGTTCCGGCCACTCACATTTCATTCTGCGGCTTGTTTCTACAGCTGCGCTCTTGTTACGCATGCCTGTCCTGCTCCGACCGTGTTGCCATGGCCCATGTCCTGCTTTTGCCCTCTTTCATTTTGCGCCCAGCTGTTTAGCATTCCTCCACCCGCCCCTCGTGTCATGCCATAGTGCTCTTCCAGGATTCTCGGTTTAAGATTGCAGTGAGCTGCCTCTGATTGCATCCGTGCAAACACTGGATCGTGCACCGGCGGCTCGTGCTACCGTTGGTTGTTCACTGCACTTTCATTTTTTGATGAAGGGGGAGGCCTTTGGACGTGTGTAAAGCAGCCTGGCTCTCCTGCTCTTGTGTGTATACTGTTGTTTTCTCCACGAGAGTTTTTCCTATCTATCATGGCCATTGTTAGTGTTAAAATTGTAAGTTAAGATTGTACTTGTAAATGTTTTTGCGCGCCCCGCATGTGTGATGTCTTAGGCGCGTCACACCTTGAACGTTTTAGCCAACGTATTGCCGATTTTGAAAAATTTGTCTAAAACTCGTCTTGGCACACGTTGTACGTTATGGGTAAGTTTATAACATTGAGAGCACTGCTTGGAGAAACTTCTGCCATTAGTCTTGCTACGTGTGTCTTTTAAACGTTTTACTTGTCCGGTGTTTGTCTCAAATTTTTTAGCATTGTACTGCTTGAATTTTCTCGACTGTTGTTTTATGCTGCGGTTATGAACTTCACACGTTCACTACGAGCGGCCATATAGTTGTAGTCACGTTATGCTTGATCTTTGTACTAGACGTTGTTCAAACACAGTTGTGTACTTGTAAGTTATATTCATAAGTTGATCACGCGATGTTTGGGTAATGGTGTTATGCTTTACTCCGAACTTATTTCTCTGTAGTTTATGTGTCGATTAACGGTGTTGTAGGCACGTTTACGCGTCTTGGTTGCCATACGGTCGACATAACTTCTTTTAAGTTTTACTGCATAGTCGTGTAAGACGGTCTTTTGTGTGTTTTTTAATATAATTTTGTTTTGAATTGTTCTTCTTTTTTGATTTGTTGATTTTGTTTGATTGTTTCCTTGTGGGAATTTTCGTTTTTTTTCCTTGTGTGTTTTTGTGTTTTTTCTTTTTGTTTGTGTGTTTTTGCTGATGTTTTCTTGTTGGTTTTTGATGTTTTTTTGGTGGTTGTTGTTGTGTTGTTTGTCTGTTTGATGTTTTTTGGGTTTTGCGGTTTTGTGTGGATTTGTTGATTTTTTGTTTTGATTTTTGATTTTGTTATCCGTCCGTGTTTTTTTGTGTTTTTTTTTTTTGATGCTCTTTATGTTTGTTTTTGTTTTGTTTTTTTGTGTTTGTGGTGTTGTTGTTGTTTTGTGTTTTGTGTGTTTTTTTGTTCTGGGGTTGTTTGTGGTGACAACCGTTGTTTGTTTTTTGAGTTGTTTTGTTTTGTTTTTTTGATGTTTTGTGGTGTTGTTTGTTGATTTTGTTCTGATTTTTTTTGGTTTGTTTGTTTTTGTTTTTTTGGTTGTGTGTTGTTTTTTTCTGTGTTTTGATTTTTTGTTTTTTGTTTTGGTTTTGTTGTTGGTGTTAGTTTTTGGATTTTTTTGTTTATGTTTGTGTGTGGGTTTTTGTTTTTGTTTGTTGCTTGTGTTGTTTGTGATTTTGTTGTTTGCTTTGATGTTTGGTTTGTTTGGAAATGTTGGTTTTGACTCTTTGATAGTTTTGTTTGTGACTCCGTGGATGCCCCATTGTTTGACTTCCTGGCTGGTTATGACCGTTTTTAAAACTTGAAAACATTCTTTTTAATCTGTCCCACAACTGTTCTTTGGTCCGGACTTCACCCCCCAGACCTTTTTCTTCAAATTCCCAACCGCTGGTGTAGGACTTTTTTCTTGATGCCTCACCGATTGGTTACAATGCTCTGCCTGGTTACTATTTTTAAGGTGGAATGTTCCGCCTTGAAGGCCCCCTACTTTTTTTTAAGTGTTATCCCTTTGCTGATATTTTCCCCAATTGAAATACACCCTCCATGCGCCTTTTATTATTTCTCCATCACCTAAGGCCGATTGTTGCGCAGGTTGTTTTTCCCCCTGTTTTGTTGTTGACTTGTTTCTTTGTTTTCTTTAGTGAAGAACAGTAGTATATCTCAAAGCTTTATTGCACGGATCCGACGGAAACTTGAATGACCAGGTTGGGGTGATTTTCTGTGATTAACAAGACGAAATTGATGGATTTTGCTTATCGTTGAAGTTGTCCACCAGCTCTGCACACCATGGAGATTTTAAAATTGAATTCCTTCACCATTTCGAGATAAGGAAATGGTGTCCAAAAACAATGGTATAAATGATATCTCCAAAACTTAATGGTGTTGGGGCGGCGGGAGCGGTCGAGATGGAAATGGACCCTCCAATCAGCCAATGGATGAGGTTGTAGGGTGGATGATTTCTTGGTAACTTCCTAGTGGCAGATGGGGGCATAAGTTGCCTATCCCTTCTGGATGTTCCAAGTGGTAATTTCTTTTAGCAGTGCCTGAAACTCTATTTTCCAGTGCTTATCAGTGACATTTGCTAACACGGGCTACGCAGATCTGTTGAAAACACACCTTCGACGATCTCGCTTGAACGTATGAAATGTGTACTTATACGCTACGAGATCAATGGCCTGTAAGTTATATGTTTAGGGCAATAACGACGTTCTTAGTCTAACCTTGATGTCAGGGTGCTTTCCACTGTGGTGGTATGTGTAGAGCGACCTCTGCCGATCATAACTGGTGTAAACTCCCTAATAGTAGATGTATTCTGACGTGGTCTAAGTCGCCTCGGTGACGAGCTACAGAAGCTTAGACGATTTACGAATTCACAAGCCTACAAGCATACCAGATAAGGGAATGAATTATGGCAGCGATTAGAGGGAATTGGTAAATAAGGAAGGCGGTTATCACAGAGCTGAGAACGCCAGTACTCTAGTGTCCGCAAGGTACTCAACATAGCGGTACAGAGTGTCCTCATGCAATACGAACGAGATGTAGTAATTCGCCATACGGGCAACATGACACACCAATAATTCTACCTGTCCTCCAACATTCAGGCCATTCATAATTTTCGATTATGGTTGAGACACCTCAGATAGTGATGTCTAAAATTCTTCCAAGACTATCATTTATGTGTACATAATTTGTCTGAGATGATCGGCCTGAACTTCCCTTCCTAAGTCTAGTGAATATTTGTATTCAAGTTTATGAGGTCCACACAACCGATATATACATATGGAGCCAACGATCCGCAATAGACCTTAGCTTTTGAATTATTTCATTAGTGGATACACTTTGTCAGTGGATGTATATGGCTCTTCTATTTCTGCTGTTGTTCCTTATCTTCCTTTCTAGGAACCAAAATAAACTCAATTGTTAGAGAGAACGTGATAGATGAGAGAGTGCTCAGTTGACGAGTGTCGACAGAGTGATAACGAGAGGTTGAAAGCAAGATTTGTCGGATATTCTCATCTGCAAAGTACATGTATCTGGTTGTTTCTTACTCAATATACTGATTTACGTTTCAAGCTATCTATCGGACTTGTTTAGATTATTGTCAAGATGTATGTGATATAGATCAAGAGGTGTCTCTGTTAAGAACGACTGATGAGATCGGTTCTACAATCTGGGTGAATGCAGTCTGACTATCTGCTCTCCTAACCAATGGACTGATGCCCAAAAAACATTTTGAGTGAGGTTATTTATGTACATTTGTAGAATATCTTCAAATACTGTCTGGATCATGAAATCTCATATGATGCCGTTTGTGGTTTATGCGTGACTAGCATGTCAGTTGGTGTGGATTTGCTGTTGCAAGTCTGACACGGTCTGGACACTGCTGCTGCTGGCTGTCTGCTGACATATTTCTCGATCAGCCGCATCTACTAGGCCTTCACATGGTATTAGGTTAATACCAAATGCGCTCCACTCCGCTCATGGCTCCAGGATTCCTCTCCCTGTCACAGTCGCAATGTTTGGCCCTATAATGGAGTTCTCTCATCCTTCCTAATTGTCCAGCTGGAGCTGTTCTGTCATGATACCTAGTGCGCATCGTCGGTAGTCTGG
>CM068960.1:42602832-42621838 GCA_035128595.1 Eptatretus atami | reverse complement strand
GCTGAAAATCCCCCATTCATTTACATGGGGAAAAGTGAGCCAGAATCAGTATATCCACCCTACTCGCGGCCACATCGTCTATATTACCCGGCACACAACGTTGTATTTATCCCTCGAGTTTGGAGTTTGTAACTTAAAAGATGTGGCCCTGCATGTGACTGAGAGTATGAGTAAGTGACACACAATGGCATTTATATATCGAGATGTAAAAAGGTCCAAGTGGTCTAAAGCTCGAAATGGTCAAGGGTCTTGGCTGTCTAATCTGTCAAAAGGGTGGAAGGGGTCTAAGTGATGTTAAGGTCTAAAGAGACTTAAGTGGTTCTTGGGTCAAATGGGTATAAAAAGTCTTAAAGGTGAAGGGATCTAAAAGTGTCTAAAGTGTTAAAAGGGTCTTGGGGGACTTGGTCTTGAGGTCCTCGGGGTATTTTGGGTCTTTAGAGTCTTCAACGGTCAAAGGGGTCTCAGCAGTCTCAAGGGTCAAAAAGTACATTCCAATAGTATATAATTAATAGAGTACGTGTGTGAAGTCAGGGTGCAACTGACGCTCAAACAGCACATAATTAAGACACATATAGTCACACGGCTTAACGGCTTTATGGAGGGACCGACCATGTTTTTCATTTTTATATATACAGTATATATGAGGCGCCGCGAGGAGGGGTGATGTAAGGGACACATCGGCCATTTTGGATGTTAATGCCATATAGGCACTATTTTAACCCTTACCCCTATTTTTAATTTTTAAATATTTTTAAAAATATTATTTATTATTTTTGTTTTTTTTCATCCGAGCCCATCATCATCATATCATTAAAAAATGTCGCTTACATCACTCCTCCTCACGGGGCCTCATATGTACTTGTATAAAGGCCTGTCAAAAATGACGGGTTGGAATCATTTTATTCGAAATATTCAAGGAGACCGGAAGATATGAAGTTTCGTAGAAAGAAGTGTGATTTTAAAACACTACATGTACAAATGTGACCCTATTTTCTTTATGTTATGGGACATTTGATTTCGATGGTATGGCCTCGTGAGCATGCCAAAGTCTGAAGCCTCGGCCTAGCGTCAGGTGCTCTTATATCATCTTTATTTATTAGACATCCTATGGAAGTAAATGAACACTCATTTTACTCTGCGCATGTTGCACATCCTGTGCAGTGAATTTCACCTCCCTGTGCCTTGTATTTATTTTTTAAATGCTTCTGTACACCGCCCTTGAGGCTCGGTTGCAAGTTACCATCTACATTTCCAAAGAAGAGATGTAATGGCTCTTTTATGAAAAATCTATTTCGAGTTTTTTTAATCCTGAAAAATAGACCGTAGTGAACACACAGTTGTATTGAAAGATGGACTTTAAAACCCTTCTTAAATTGTTCTTATGAGGGGACAGAGAAATACACACACACACACACACACACACACACAACACACCACACACACACGAGGCCGTGGCCACATAGCCCATGTTACTACCCAACAAAGTTGTATTGTTCCCCGAGTTCGCCTAACATGGAAGACGCTCTCCTGAAAAGTACCATGTTAAATTAAGTTGCATGTGGAAAACAATTGGCCTCCCTGATCTCCTGATATCAGCCCTCCTGAATATTTCCTGTGGAGATATTTTTTAAAATATATAAAAAAAAGTGTACAGGAACATGCCACACACACTCAATGAACTGAAATAAAACATTACAAGTGAAATTGACGACATTCCAATAGACCTTCTTGTGAATTGCGAAGGTTATGAGGACTATGGGTACTAGAACAGCGGGATGTGGTACCTGCCAAAGGGTCCATTTAACTGACAATTTGCAAATACATTCTCAAGAAATTCAAGTCTGTACTTTACAAATGTTAATACAGTTGAATAATTAACTTCTATAATTAAAAGATATTTCTATTTCAAATAGGTCCAAACTTTTGACACACACACACACACACACACACACACACACACACACACACACACACACACACACACACACACACACACACACACACACACAATCAGCTGGGCACCGTTCTTCCTCGAGGTTTCGATCGTTTCAGCCCAGAACCTCTCCAAACAGGAGATCCACAACCTTGGTGATGCATCCACATCACTAGATTACCTACATCAGTAAATCCACAACCTCAGTTGTGTCTCGACTCGAGACAGTCAGTTAATACACAAGAATAAAATAAGTCTGATCTGTTTTCCAGCCGGTACGTCCTTGGCAGTTATGCTCGGCTGCATCTGATCCGCGAAGGTGATCCGGTTTGAACAAGGCATACCGAGGGCGTGTCCCCCGGTAATTAGATCACGTGACCATTTTAGGTAACCGGTTTCCATTAGACGGAGGACCCTAAGTCACCTGGTTGAGTTATTGGCGTTCACGGTCGATTAGCGACCCGCCGCGTCATGGAGTTATCCGTGTGTGATGGCCTGTGATTCCGGAGAGTCTAGTGGGAACCTGAGGTAGCTTCCCCCCATCTTGGTCTTCTCACCCCGACCCCGGATCCGCAACAATATGAATGAATTCAGCACACAGCTGTTTTCAAATTCACTATTCTGGGAATGGCCAATCAGCCCTTTTATCAAGACTCAGAGATGAGGGGATAACTGGTGTATGGCTCATGGTACTAAATCAAAGAAGTTGGGCTCACACCCAAGGGTAATTAAGATTGTCGTAGAACAGCTTAGCATGCAGACTGTTCTATTTTATACTTTCTTGCCCATATTCTAGAGCTGCCTTCTCCCTTCAAATAGATGTGTACATTGCTCTCCCTTTTTGCACAATATTCAATGGTTTGTGCAAGGTTTTTGTTTTTTCGAAAACCATTACATTAAAATAATTTTTTATCAGATGTAAACATGCAGAGTGTAGAATAATTAACAAGTTGTGTTATCCTATCTGTAAACATTATACATTTCCACTTTGGATATGCTTCAAGCTTAAAAATCCAT
Organism: Eptatretus atami; assembly: GCA_035128595.1. NCBI lineage: Eukaryota > Metazoa > Chordata > Myxini > Myxiniformes > Myxinidae > Eptatretus > Eptatretus atami. The sequence continues at coordinate 42,618,888 of CM068960.1, read as the reverse complement.
GTTGAGAGGACGATGATGCAAGCAGAGATTTTACTTTGTATTAAAGTTTTTAAATTAAAATAGGTCTCTATTGATAAATGAGGATGATGCGCAACACCGAGGGTTTTTTTTGCTAATTGCAGCACTGTTGATTAAAAGTACTTCAGAAAGGAAAAGGGCAACATCGATCCCCAAGTTACGTAACCACATCATCAATGTTTCAACACCGAGGTGATCACGTCATCATCCACACAGACGCCAAATATGCTAATTACAATCATATCTTATGATTATCACCCAGAGGAGGCATAAACCCCTAAAACCATGCAACAGCATCAACAGGTATGCTTCCATAACACCTGTATTTCAATTGCTCAACTGAAGTTTCACAAATCAAATTTAACAGTAAAGGTTGAAACAAAGGCCATAATCACGATTGGTAAGGGCATGCACTGCAAAGATACTGTTATGACTGGTAGGCGATGATCAAACGAGCAATATCGATTACTCAGGCCTGGCATATAGCTGTGTTGAACAGACTGTGCAGAACATGAGTTAATTTTAAATGGCCATTCCCGGCTTACAAGCTGCTGCTGCTGCGAACTTCTTACAAGCTGCTGCTGTAAGAAGCGTCAATAAAAAGGCCACACATCTCGCTGAGCCTCGTTTGTTGTCTATATGCACCTCATCAGACAAAGGCAGAACAAAACATGTACTCAATAACAAATTGTGTCAAAACTATTTGTTCGGGTCAGTCAGGAAACCAGAACCCTACAATTTGTGATGCCAGAAATTAAGGAACCATCAAACAACTTGCAAAAACAATGCCTTAAATTTTGGGAGATAATTTCAGAGATAATCAACTGCAGCCACAGATTCGACAATCTCGGTGGAGCTCACAAAAAAGCAAAAAGTAGTCCATTATTATAGAGAAATGTAATAGGTGTACCATATCCCTGTGTCATAAGAGGCGACCAGGGTTGCGTCAGGAAGGGCATCCGGCGTAAAACCTGTGCCAAATCATTATGCGGATCATAACGGATGATCCGCTGTGGCGACCCCTAGCGGGAGCAGCCGAAAGAGGAAAGAGTACAGAACTTTATAGATTTAGTTGGCATAGTTGTTGGCAATACAGCTGGATTTAAAAATGTAAGTACAGTACTTGGTTGTCAAAACATGTAAACTTTATTTTTTCCAGCCTTTAGTTTGTGTAGGTTTTTTGTAGGTTATTAGGAGATGTATCAGGTTAAATGCTACTTTTTGTTATAAGAAACACAAATGCAAAACAACCTGTGGAGAGTATTGCTGAACTGTTTCGTATAACTCACCAGTCCGAAATGATATTGATTCTTAAATGGACACTTATCAGTAGATATGTGTACTACTGCAGAAATGACTTTATAGAATATAGTATAAATACACTAACCATACTGTTGACAATATGGCTATATTGCAAAGTATCTATATATTAATACTGAAGGACCAATTTTGTGCTCCTCCTAGCGGTCACGTCACGTTTTTCTCGTACTGTGACCTGAACTGAAAGAAACTTCGTACCTGTAAGAGTGCATCGCACATAGTGGCGATAGTCAACCTTCAACTCTGAAGCAGAATAACACTTTTCGTTTTACATTCGTTTACATGGCGACGTGTGACGTCACCGCTGAGAGGCGTAAGGACGTCATGACATCATCGGTCATTCGCTGACGTCATTACGTCTGTCGTCGATAGACCGTCAGCCTGGAGAGGTGTAATTCCACTCTCAAAATAGCGTCTGCAATGTAAAACCCTCTGCACATGCTGACTACCTCAGAATGTGAATTTAACAAAAAATGTAACAAGAAACATTGTATCTTCTATCTATATATTAATACTGAAGGACCAATTTTGTGCTCTTCCTAGCGGTCGTGTCACGTTTTTCTCGGTACTGTGACCTGAGAAGTTTTGACACGGTGTTTGTACGTCAAAGTAGACACGTGCACAAATCGAGGGACTTCTTCACAAGGAGTAGTGTACACCAAAATGTCGTGTACAAGGACGTTTGTGTAGGCCTCATTAGGTAAGGCATGGAGTACATCGACTGGGATCCGACTCTTACAAGAGCCGCCAATGGTTGTCATATTGGGCTCATGGAACGGAATCCGTCTGTGACGGGATTTCGGCTAGTCTATATATTAACACTGAAGGACCAATTTTGTGCTCCTCCTAGCGGTCGCGTCACGTTTTTCTCGTACTGTGACCTGGACTGAAAGAAACTTCGTACCTGTAAGAGTGCATCGCAAATAGTGGCAATAGTCAAACTTCAACTCTGAAGCAGAATAAACACTTTTCGTTTTACATTGTTTACATGGCGACGTGTGACGTCACCGCTGAGAGGCGTAAGGACGTCATGACATCATCGGTCATTCGCGTGACGTCATTACGTCTGTCGTCGACAGACCGTCACCGCTGAGAGGTGTAATTCCACTCCTCGAAAATAGCGTCTGCAATGTAAACCCTCTTCTGAACATGCTGACTACCTCAGAATGTGAATTTGACAACAAAAATGTAACAAGAAACATTGTATCTATATATTGATACTGAAGGACCAATTTTGTGCTCCTCCTAGCGGTCGCGTCACGTTTTTCTCGGTACTGTGACTGAGAAGTTTTGACACGGTGTTTGTACTCAAAATAGACACGTGCACAAATCAGGGGACTTCTTCACAAGGAGTAGTGTACACCAAAAATGCGTGTACAAGGACGTTTTGTAGGCCTCTGTTAGGTAAGTCCATGGAGTACATCGACTGGGATCCGGCTCTTACAAGAGCCGCCACTGGTTGTCATATGGACTCATGGAACGGAATCCGTCCGTGACGGGGTTTCGGCTAGTAAATATATTACATTTTACTTACAAAGAAATGGTTCTCACACAAGACTCCCCAATGGTCGACAGTGTATGCATTTGGGGTAGGGGTAATCTTAATGCACCAAAAATGGTATAGCACTGCAAGTAATTGTCATATTCTATCCAAATTTGTTTTAAAATGTACATTAGACATAACTTAGTGTGATCAAGTTTGTTATACATCAATACCATTGCATGTTATAAAGTATGAAAAAAAGTATCAAAATCACTGCTAAAATAATGCTACTTTTTAAAATTTGCCTGGTAAAATGCTAATTTTTATATTTTTAAAAAACTGTAATCTTGGTGATTATTTGTTATGGAACTAATCAAAACAGGACTGTCCTAGATTGTAATGCATTAATTGACAGTGGTTTTATTCAAATACATTGTATATGGCATATACTGTAAATGAGTAGATATTTTTAAAGTATCACATCATTGTTGAAAAACGTAATTTTGTCATATTTCCCATCAGTTGACTGTGGTAGACTTTTAGTATGTTGAACTAGAGACATAAAAAAATGCAATGTGAAAAAATTAAATTATATTGCAATTATTTTGACCTTTGCCCAATTTTGGGGCTAATTTTACTGGCCTAAAGGCAAAATAATGCTGCTACAGTACTGCCCACTCCATGTGCATTAATCGAACGATAGGTACAAACAAAATACATAATGTAGTTGAAGAAGAGATGTTGACTGTCCATGTAAAAAGAAAAGTCACAGCAAAGAGAAATGGTCAACAAGCACAATGTGCTGTCCCTAAACATCGTGCTGGGAAGTGTACATGACATCCAGAGCAAGTCGTATAATATGACAGTAAGGGTATTGTTGTCATCGGTGTAGACCTGTTGGGCTGTGGGAGGGTTAGTTCTGGTGCTGTATCAAGAAAAGCTAGCTTCAAGCGATCTATGGAGACTGTATCACACCCACCATTAATAGAGCATGAAGGACTTCTCGGAGTGTTGTAGAACTTTCTAAGCTCCATCATAGGGTTGCTGCAAGGGTTTCCGGACAGGGTGACACCGTATCAATACGTGGGTGCACGCAAAAAATTCCTGAGGAATAAAAAACAGCAATCATGAAGACATATGTGTTCGTGTTGCCCAGAGGCCCTGCATAATAAACCCAAATTTGGTTGGAATAGTTGGTGGCTTCGGGCAAGGTGTCATCAGATACTGAGAATAATTCGCCTGGGAGACAAAGCGGTGCACCGAACACTAATTCAACAGTGGAGCATCCAAGTTGGTCTTTTAGAGCAGCTTGCATACCAAGCAGAACCATAGGTATGATGTCCGTCCAATGTGTGGAGTTGTCATGCACCTTCAGGGAAGACTCGAGTTGGTTGTGGAAATGCTCCACTATACCATTCGCTGCTGGATGGTAAGTGGTGGTTCAGACACGGTCGGAACCCAGGAGTCGAGTCAGCTCGCAAAATAGAGCTGATTCAAATTGGCTACCATGATCCGTAGTGATGGTTGATGGAACACCAAAATGTGCGATCCAGGTGTGGACAAAGTCCCTGAATCAGGAGTGAGGCATTGCGCAGTATGTCTTTGATGGTGTGGAAGGCTGAAACGGTTGGCTCCGACCATCGGAACACTTCAGGGTGCTTACCAGTTGTGAGTAACTTATTTTGTGGCTGCAGTGTTGTGGCTGCGTTTGGAATAAATCAATGGTAAAAGTTGATGAGGCCAAAAAACTCGCAATTTGCGTTGAGCTGTAGGTAATGGGAAATCCCCAAAAATCTGCACCTTCTCCTCAAGCGGACGGATGCCTGAATGGTTAACACAGTGGCCAAGTCTATTCAACTCCAGAACTCCAAATATGGAATTTGTGGGATTGATGATGATGCCAAAGTCCTGCAAATGGGTGAAGAGTAGACGTAGGTGTTGTGATGTTCTTCTGTGGTTGCGCTGGTGATTAGAATATCATCTACAGTGCCGATAGAGAGTATACACCCCTTTCAATATTTTCACCTTTTGTTGCCTTATAGCCTGGAATTAAATTGCATTAAATCAGACTTTTCCACCTTGATTTGCACATCATAACCCACAACTTCCACGTGAAAAACAAATTCTACAAATTTCAGAAAATTAATTTGAAATACAAAACTAGAAAATATTGGTTGGACAAGTGTCCACCCTCTAATAATAGCAATTGTAAATTAGCTCATCTATAACCAATCACCTTCAAAATCACACAAGTTAATTGGCCTCTACTTGTGTTAAATTGCAGTGATTCTGATTATTTCAGAATATAATCAGCTGTTCTTGAAGGTGTCCTCTGCTGGATAGTGCATTTCACAGCAAAAGCTCAACCATGAGCACCAACAAGCTTTCAAAAGATGTCTGGGATAAAGTTGTGGAAAGGCAGAGATCAGGGGATGGGTAGTAAAATATTACAAAGGCCTTGAATAGACCTTGGAGCACAGTCAAGACATTTGTTAAGAAAGAAGTGGAAGGTGTATGGTATCACGAAGACCCTGCCAAGATCAGGCTGTTCCTACAAACTGTATGACCAAGCAAGGTGGAGACTGATCAGAGAGGCCACCCAGAGCCAATGGCAACTTTGAAAGAACTACATGATTAAATGATAACTTTGAAATATATATATATATATATATATATATATTGTTACGGCTGTGGAAATTCGCAGAACACCATAAAAGTCCGTAGTTCAGTTAGATTTCCCCACCGTTGTTTAATGGGAATTATTCGGTGTAACAGGGCTGTGATCCTTTGAGATAGCCGTTTTTCTTTACTATCGTTATTTGGACCAACAACCACGATCGCCTCAAACCACAACAACCACGATCGCCTCAAACCACAACAACCAGATCGCACCAAACCACAACTCTCTATCGGTGGGCGCGCGGATTTTTGCCTGCTTTTCCCGTGCTTTGGTGTGGGGGAAGTGCGATTCCAGCCAGAGGTCAAAGGTGAAAAAGGTGGGGGCCTGATTTTGGGGGAATGAATCTCCCTGGACCTGTGCCAAGAATGATTCTCTCGGCCCCCGCGAGGTGCGCGGGGAGGGGGGCGAGAGGGCACGCCCCTTTTCTGGAAGCTTCCTGCAGGAGCTGGAAGGTGGGCGGAGCGATAAAACGGGAGGGGCGAGGCATTGGAACGGGGGAGGTATAAGGGCGCGCAGAACGCCAGGTCGGGTGTGTGGTGGTTTTCGTGGTGCTGGTGGGGCTTCTTCTTCTTCTTCGTCGTCTTGGTCTTCGAAGAGTCTTGGGTTCGGTGGTTCGGGTCGAGTCGTCGGAGCTCGCAGTCGGTGGGGAGTCCGGCGTGGCAGAAAGGACGCGGACGGGAGGCGCCGCTTTGCAGCTCTGCCACGCAGCCTGCGCACCCAGGAGGAGAGTGCCGGAGAGAGCTCGCCCACCATCGCACCACGAGGTGCAGGTAACCTGTGGCGGTCTCGTGGGGTCCGTTCGGTCATCCAGGCTCCACGCCATAAAGGTCTACGGACCCTGTCTGGCGCCCTCCCTTTGGGGTGGCCTTTTCTTTCCTTTTGAATGAATGTTGGTGGCGCCGTGTCCTGTAAGTAAAAACTGTTAAGTGACTAGATGATTGCTTTTAGACGGTCGTAGTGCTTTCCCTTGCTCGTGTCTTTGCCCCCGTCCCGTGCATGATTGTTTGCCTGTATACGTGTTTTGAATACCTGCATTGATTGCATGGCTGTATATGTGTGCTGTGTAAAATAAATGTGCTTGTGTGAATGTTACCCGTTCGTCGTGTCTTTTTCCCCATTGGAACGCCATATTGCATCTCGGAATATTAGTTGGGTTTTAAATACCCGTTAAATAGAATCGATCCGGCGAGGTCGCGATAATACCGCTCGGTTATCACTGCAGAACGGAACGGACCGCTTGAGCGGTTCGTGTCCAAGCCGACCTGCGTCGAGGTACGGTCTCCCGGTTGGCTACCCGCGCAGGTACTTAGGTATATTGATATTCGGCGATTGACCCTATTTTGGCAGGGTAGAAAATTGGCTAGGCCTGGTGGGGTTAAGACCCACCATGACAGGGTTCCGGCGTTGTTCCGGAAGGTCACGACTGAATTGTCCATCCGGTGGGTGACGCGGCTGCTATTAGGAAAGCGGTCGTTTGCACGCCGGTGGCGCAATTCGTATATATATATATATATATATATTGTTACGGATCTGGAAACCATAAGCGTTCAACATACAGATGTCCCAAAAGTCAGTTATTCGTTAAGTACATGTGTGTAGTCAGATCCTTTCCTTTTGTCTAGTGGGAGAATCAAAGGCATGCGTTGCGATTTCTTTTTAGTTAGGTTATTAAATCTTTACATCCAACAAACAACCAACAACCATTCCATTCCCATCACGATCCACTACCCACCCACTGTTTACAAGCACTCTGACTTGCCAAGGCAGGGTCTTGCAGCCGTTCCTTGCCGCTTCCACAAACGTTCCTTCCACAAACGTTGTAACTCTTGCCCGACGGCCTGTGCAATATTGATACTGTTACTCGTCAAGTATGAACCCGCATGGAAGACTGGCTGGGGTTTCTGGCAGGGGCCAAGGCCCCACCCGGAAAGGCATGCCGTGGAACCCGTCCAATCAAGGCGGACACTGGCACGTGCTTCACGGAGCTCCGCCCCTACGATGGCATTCTTTTTTTCCCTCTCGTGGTATTTAAGAGAGGGGCACATCTGAGGAAGGAGGAGGGGTGCGAGAGCTGTGTGGAGTAGTGAAAGGAGGAGTTCTGTGGACGAGATTCTTGTGTGGTTATGAGGAGTGGTTACGAGCGGCGGTTGCGAGGGGCCAGTTTGTTCACGGTGGCTGAAGAACAGTTGTTGTTACGGTGGCTGTTACGAGGAGTTCTTGGCTGGTTTTGACCATGACTATTCGCCACGCGAGCTCCGCCACGAGCCACGAGTCCCACATCCGACTGGGACCAAACGACGACCTTTGGCAGGTTCCGCATTGCAGAGTACTCCTTTCCCTCCGACGGCCAGGTACCCCCGAACCAACTCCCAGCTTGTCTCTCTCCACGGCTGCGAGGGTCCAATAAAGATCTGGGTTTTCTTTTCATTTGTGCGTGTGTCTGCATGTGGGCCCGTCTTAAGTAGAACTGAATAAGTGTTTTTGGATCATTGTAAATACTTTCTCGCATATTCGCGTTAAGTCTTGCTTTGTGTCTTCATTTATTGAAAATAAAACTTGTTAGAAATGTTCCCAGTCCGTTTCCGTCCTTTCTTGAATTGGTCCAGCATGGTTCGGATCTGAGTTTAGGTGGGGTTTTATCCCCGATAATCCGTTCATTCCAGCCGGCACGGCTTTGGCAGTTTCCGCTCGGCTGTACCCGAACCGGAGTTAGTAGTCGGTAGTTGGAACTCTACCGCAGTCGGTAGAGTGACCCGGTTCGAGCAAGACGTGCCGAGGGCGTGGTTTCCCCGGTAGTCGAAATCGTAGTTAATGAGGTAAATTGGTTCAGACAAATAGACCCTACGCTACGCGGTTTAGATATTGGCAACACAGTCGGTTAATCGACCGCCGGCTCACAGAGTTATTCGAGCGACGGCCTACAATTCCGGGGAGATTGGTGGGAGACAACGTAGCCTTCCCCACCTAGTGGTCGTCTCGCCACCGACCCCCGGCCCACAACAAAAAATATATATATATATATATATATATATATACAGTCATGCGCCACTTAACGACGGGTTACGTTCTGAGAAACGCGTCGTTAAGCGACGTCGTGTTGTGAACATCATTTTTTTTTTCGTTTTCGTTTTCGAACATCGTACTTACACAAAACTACACACCTAGGCTATATGGTGTAGCCTATTGCTCTCGGATACAAACCTGTACAGCATGTTACTGTACTGAATACTGTCGGCAATTGTAACACGCATCCAAGAGAGACGGAAGACACGTTAGTTTTACCTTTGTGCTGTTCATGACGGCCATCGGTGTTGTTAGCAGCAGCTTACAATCTCCTCTCGCATCGATTATGAAAGATGAATAAATAGCGTTTGATTTTATAAATACGTAATCATTGCATCGGTTATAATTTATTAATGAAGAAACAGCTCCTGTCAATTGTGATATATATTTTCGGAACATGCGATTGTTTTAACAACATGAAAAGCTTCACCAAAAAGAAATTGTGTTTTAATTTGACTGTAACAACGATTTATTCGCGGAATTCTTCAATTCAAAGGTAATTTACTTGCTGGAAGGTAAACGTGCAAACATGGTTCAGTTTGAAAGCCGATTTCCTTGAATCCCGATTTAGCACGACCCTGCTTTTTCGCGATGACATTTTATGGACCTCAACAATCGCATTATAACAGGGCCACACTTCGTTTATTATCATTATGAAGTATTATGTACTGTCTAGCGTACATAATTGTATGTGCTATTTTTATACGACTGGCAGCGCTACGTCGGCTACATCACTCGGCGATAGGAATTTTTCAGCTACATTTTTTTTTCATTTTTTTTTTTTTTCAGAGCTGGCAGATCCGTCGTATATGCGATCCGTCGTTGCCCGGAACGTCGTTAAGCAGCGCATGACTGTATATATACAGTATATATATATATATATATATATATATATATATCGTCATACATTGGGACCATTCTCTGTCCAGAGCATTGGTGCAGCCAAAGCAGTCTCCTGGGCTATTGGGTACATTCCTGGAAGGTCATCACTCTGACACAGGATAACAGCAAGCTAGCACTCATTTTGCCGCACTCAGAAGGATGAAGGCAAATTCAACCCACCTGCATTAATTCAACAGCCGAGCAGGATTGAACTCAGGATTCTCGGATCCAAGCCACCACCCTAACCATTAAGGCAACACCAGGCATCTACATAATATAAAAACAAGCAGGCACTTAGAATGTTGAAGAGCAAAGCAGTCCAGAATGATTGCAGCAATCCTTGAAATGAGGACGTCGCCACCGGCACAACATTAACTATTTATTTCAGGAGTAGAAACCACAAACAGCAGCCGCAAATCTCCCTCAGCAGACTACTATTTCTCCTAAATTCCACTCCCGATTTCTCCTGCATTAACACAGTCAGGGAGGAAGAACGGGTCTCAATGGCAAACCGCAGACAAACTGTCGGGCCGGCAATATATCCACAGGCACTGCACTTGAGATTCTTCCTTTCAATTAACGTCGTTCACACACTCCGAGCACCAGTCGAAAGGTATCACTTTTACATATTTGCTTTCAATCATTTCAATCTTGTTTTCTTATGTAAATTTGCATTGTTTTTAAGCTGCAACTTACCCACCATGGTTACTACTATGATTCCTTTCCAGGCCCCAATTATTTCTACTTTCTTGTGGGATCAACTAGGGAATGTTTTTTTGCCATAAGCTTTCATGAACTACCTGTCCAAGCCGGACTTTCAATCAGAGGCGATCTGGGCGAAATTTGAAATTTGTCGAGTGTTCCAGAGATAACTCGCCTCTACTTCGTCAAAGACATCATGAGATCTTCAACATCCATCAATGACCAGTGTGGCAGATGGGTCCTCTGGCTTTACGTCCTTCTGATAGACGTTCCACACACTGAAGCATCACCCTGCACGTGAAACACCAGGTTGAGTTTATAACTGCGTCAAGAATCAAATCCAGGCCAGACAGCTCAAAGGCAAGTGCACACACCCTGAAGCTATCCTGCTGTCACACACGGATATTCAGAACAGTGCTTCGTAATTGGTTGCGGTTCTGGCAATATCAATAGGAAAGAGCTCGGACTGGATTTGGAAAGGTGTGGTGAAGGGAGCAGAGGGCAAGAATTGAAGATAAATTGAAACAAATTCACAAACAAAGACACATTTAGACTCGTTGTGGAAGCACTGCAAATCGAGTCGAAACACGCAGTACTATTATGAACGATTCCTGCAACTTCTACATGAGACGAGAGACAAAGCCCTCCTTCGTGGCTGGAATTAGGGTGGGAAATGATTTCGGTTGAGAACACACACGGGAGAAGATGCAGCGAAGCTTGCAATCTAAAGTAAACAGAGCACTTTGCCAAGGCTAATCAGCTGTACCTCGACTTCTCACGTATTGCAGGCCCAGACACAAACAAAAATGTGTTCTGATATCCGCTTTTTATTACAACAGCCATATTGGAATATAATCGTGAAGCACAGTGACCTTTGAGAGGAAAAAAAAAGAAGTCATTCTCTCTCTTACTTCTGTCTTCTAATTCACGTGCCAAGGTTGGTGCGAGACCTTAGAAACTGCTATTTAGTGCTACCAATGTATCAACTATCAGCAAGCAAGTCATTGACAATCAAGTATCAGCAACTGACAATAAAAAGTCATTGAGTCTCACTAACAAAATTAATATTTCTTCTGAATTAAATTCCTTTGTGGACAAAATTAAGCTTAAAAATAATATACCATTATTTATTCCACTGATATGTCAGGCCAAAGACATTGATAAGACCTTGGAAGTAAAAGCACTGTTTATGAATGGGTGGAGGATTGATTGAAGTCATTGATACACAGGTATTTTTATTTTGTTTGCACATTACAACTACACAATTATCAGGGAAGGGAAAGGGGATGATGGAATGTTGTGAAATAGTGGATTATAATGCCTTTGACCCAAAATGGTTCTGGGTGAAATAGATGGGACAGGGGAATGGTGGTTGGGAGGGGTTGGGGGGAGGGAGGTGGTGTTTGAACACACATCAGGAATGCAAATTACTCTTTAAACATCATGACCTTTGTTGTGACCAGGATAGTTCATCTTCACAACAATGTGTTGAAAACAATGCAAAAATACTCCAGCAGCTTAATAGGTCCACTCGACCTGATCATGTGACTAACTAAGCAATCGATTAATGAAATTGCCTGCATCAGCTCATAGCCAAAATGTGTCAAATCCTTATCTGGCACCAAAGGGCTGCACCTGTCGGAAGACCACTCGCCATTAGGTTTTAGAATTTAGATGGTTTGCATGCAACCGAAAGCACCGACAAAATTAGATGATGGTTTCTCCCGCCAAAACTTCATTGGATTACACTCACAATACTTAAATAAATCACATTTACCAATCGATATCCCAGCGTATAAAGGGCAGGTGGAGGAGCTTACTAGGCCCAGGTAAGACCACCAGCATGAAGCAAAACCAAACAGTTATATTTTCATTTACAATAAGTTCTTGGTTGATATCAAAATTAATGAAAGGTAATATTAGTACGTCCTTCAAATAAGCTTCGTCGTGAGTTTGTAAATGTAACGTTCATCTTTTTAAAACTTCCATTTACTTGGTTGACGTTTAATTTTTTTATTTAAAGTTATTAACAATTAATTTAAAATCCTTCTTCTTCTTATATAAAGAAAGTTTCAATAACATGGTAAGATTGAAATCTGAGCTTAATGTTAAACATATGAATGTCATGAAATGCAAATGAACTTCTTGTTCGAGGATATTTCGTTTATACTGAAAAATAAAATCATACGTATGAATGTATATTTACGAGTACAGTATTGGTTGTAGAGTTAGTGTATATTTATGAGTACATTGTGGGCTGTTCAATTACCGTGTATATTGTTACGGTTGTGGGGGTAGATGGAGGAATTTCATCGGAAAGTTAGGATTGAATAGAGTTGTTTGTTCCGTGGACGCTGTAGGAGACATTTCGATGTAAATAAGTAGGGAAACTGTGAGCTTAAGTGTTACTTGTCACCACATGGGGGGGTGTGCAGTGTTAATTAGATAAGGATTAAGACCAATTTCCCCCAGGATGTGATTGCCCCTTGTGACCTCTTCCTACGTTCTTGCATTTACAAGCAGCCATTGAAGGAGTTGCATTTTTATAACCACAACCACCATAACAACAAGCGAGCCAGGCATGCCGAGCAGGCAGAGGCCCTGCCTTCCTTGGATTTCGTTCCAACGAGCCACACCCTGAGAGTGGATGATTGTTAGGCGGACGGTGAAATAAATCAGGAGCGAATGCACGAGTTCGGTGTGAGGAACGCATGTTGGTCGAGAGAGAACGTCGCTCGGAGATGGTCTGTAAGAACAGGGCATTATGGCTGGCTTTCCTTTGATGCATGAAGACGACGGTACAATTCTCGTATCATGCTGAGGCGAATTGGCTCGCATACTGAGCAAAACGCTGGCCATTGACTCTTGGCTGGTCATGAGAGACGGACCTCGAAGCCTCGTGTATTTCACTGAAGGGAGCGGTGCCATTCTAAAGAGTGCCGAATCGGCAAGCGCGATCGACGAGGAAGCCGCACAGCGGTCACTGAGCCTTGGCATTGAATACTGCTCAGGAACCACCTCACGTACGTTTCCCGCTGCGAGAGAGCAGCTCGGCACCATTATGGGCACATCTACCCGTGCAAGACGAAGCGCCTCGATTCCAAAGTCCATAAAGACAATCTCTGGACCAAGCTCAGTGCAGAATAAAGGGAGGATTTTCTTTCATTTAGTTTTTCCCCTTGTCTGCATTTACGTCTGTGTGTAGAGGCGCCTCGACTTTAGGCTTAAATTACTTCACATATTATTATTACATTTTGAATTACCCTTGTAAATATTTTGATTGTCATTAAATCCCAGCATTTATTTTAAGTTGCTGTTGTCAATGTATTTGTACGGGGTTCGAGTATAAACCCCTTGTGCTGTGCATCCATCTGTTCCATCGCTTCACCAGTGCCACTGCCCCCTCCTGCATGCAATAATTCTGAGGATCACGTGTCCGCCTCCTAAGGAAAACTGCTTGGCGATCTGGGCCTGGTCGGTGTTAACCACCCGTCTACCACAATTGGGTCGGGGGAATTAACTAACCGCCAGACCTGCCGACAATATTTATGAGTACAGTATGGGTTGTGTAATTACAAGCGTGGCTCATGAGTATGGGAGAAGATGCAGCAAGTACAAGTTATGGAATATGCCATATGGATTATGTGTACAGTGCAAGCTGTGGATTGCAAATGTGTGTGTAATGTACAGTATAAATTGCGAGTACAGGATGGGTTGTAGAATTACAGTGTAAATTTATGAGTGCAGTACGAGTTGTATAATGTACAATCTGACCACAATGTCTTGTTACCCCTTGTAAAAATTACATCGCCTTTGTGTACAGAGTGTTAATTAGTTTCCTTTTTTCAGATTGAATGAACATAACCATGTGTGATGCAAGCAATTACTCCATTGAACAATGGATTGTTGTCAGTGTTCACAGGTTCACAAACATCCACAAGCAGGGAATCAATGGAAGAGGTGCGTGTCGACTTCCAGCAACGACTCTGCGAGAAGCTCCCCCCCCCCCCCCCAAAAAAAAATTCTGCATTGAGAGCCGAAAACACTGCAACATGCAGCATAAAAGATATGCCAAGAACTAGAAGGCCATCAACCAAAGGTCAGCAATGTGAATTGGTCAAATAATCTGTTGCTTGGTCACAAAAAAAATGTCAACCTAAATGATCCGCCAGAGCTGAGAATACTTGGAGTTATCTTGGAGTTATCAGGCGGTGAGACTTGCTCTACAAATCGTATCACTCTACCAACTGCTTCCGGAAAATGTCCCCCTGAACATGGCGTAAAACTATTCTCTGCGATGACAATGATGGAGCACAAACGGATCAACTGGATACTTAACCCTAACTGAATAAGGGTGATTTTGAGCTTTCCTCCGACTGGGTCCGGCCATCAATGGTCCGATGAAGTTGAAAATTTGCACACACATATAGATCATCATGTTATGAACGGATGGTAAAAATTATTTTTTTCATAATGTGTTAATTTTATATTTTTATGCCATTTATTGTTTTTCTATAATTATTCAGTATGGCTTAGACAACATGATAAAACTCAGAAAGAAATTACAGACCAATTAAATTACAGTGTCCTCATGCATGTAAACCTTATTCACATGTGTTTGTTGTACATAAACATATGCAAAAATTGCAGTTTTTATATATTTTTTAGGAAATGTGACCACTAGTTGTTATATGATACCTAAATCCATCTATCCATCCATTGGACCATACTCTATGCAGAGCATTAGTGCTGCCTAAGCAGTCCCTTGGCTAATTTGGCACAATCCTGGACTGGTCGCCACTCCGACACAGGATACCAGCAAAATGGCACTCATTTTGCCGACCTCGGAAGGATGACAGGCAGAGTGAACCCCACCTGTATTAATTCAACAGCCAAGCAGATTTGAACTCAGGATCCTAGGATCCCAAGCCCACCACGTCCTCACCATTAAGCCAACCAACACCAGGCATGATACCTAAATTATGTCTGATTTGGATGTATGTGGTATCAAAATGTGTGCAAGACCTGAGAGAGAAAAAAATAAAGTCAAAAGGGGGTAATTTTGAAATCCCGAGTGGTTGCAAAGAAAAAAAAAAAATGAAAAATGTCAAGCGAGGGTGGCTGGGAAAAATGTCAAAGCTCCCCCACCCAGTGCAGTTAGGGTTCAGGCTTGTATCATATGCTGACAAAACATTGTGGCCAGCCTGTACAATGTGGCTTTATGGACAGAGTGCAAATAGTAGAATTAAATGCAGATTGTGATTATATATATATATATATATATATTGTTACGGTTGTGGAAATTCGCATTACACCATAAAGAGTCCTCAGGTGAGATATCTCGATAAGTCCATGTGTAGGTTAGCCCACACCCGTTGTATAGAGGGAAATTTATGTGATCCATCCGGGCTGCGACCGCTTTGAGTTAGCCATTTTCTGTTCTATCATTTATTTCAAAACCAACAGCATCTCAAACAACCAGCCATCCCCACCACAGCGCCAACCACACTACAACCACACCACCTCACCCACATCTTCGCCACTCGCCATTCAATAAGCACCGTGCGGTCACGATCTCCGCAGAAGAACAAAAACCACCAACGATGCTTGTGGGCTTTTCCCGCCATTTTTCCCCACGCTTGGTGTGAAGGAAGGGGGAAGGGCAGCTCGCCGCCGACTGGTGGAATGAACAGCGTGAGGCGGTCTGGGTGAGGGAACGCCCCTTTTCGGGAACGTTCTCGAAGGAGGGTGGAGCCGAAATGGGGCGGGGCGAATGGCGCGGGCCGGCCCGCTACAAAAACGGACGACGAGTTGGTCGAGGTTTGGTTCGGGGGTTTTTTGGGTTGGTTCTCGGGTTGGGTTCGGGAGTTGTGTGCGCGTTTCGAAGTGAGCCTTTTTTTTTCATTTT
>CM068960.1:42579657-42594668 GCA_035128595.1 Eptatretus atami | reverse complement strand
AAGAGAGAGATATAGGTCCATGATAAATGAGATGATGCGCAACACCGAGGGTTTTTTGCTAAATTGCAAGCACTGTGATTAAAAGACTTCAAAAGGAAAAGGCACACCATCGATCCAAAAGTTACGTAACCACATCATCAATGTCAACACCGAGTGACACGTCATCATCCACACAAGACGCAAATATCTAATTACAAATCATATCGAGATTGCACCCAGAGGAGCATAACCTAAAACCATGCAACAGCATCAACAGGTAAGCTTCCCAAACACCCTGTATCATTGCTCACGAAGGTTCACAAATCAATATTTAAACAGTAAATGAAACAAAGGCCCATAATACGAATTGGAGCAGCACGCAAAGGATACTGTTAGACTGGAGGCGAAGATCCAATACGAGCATTCGATTACTCAGCGGCATATAGCTGTGTTGAACAAAACGTGCAGAACTGAGTTAATTTTAAATGGCCATCCGGCTTACAAGCGCTGCAGCTGCGAACTTCACAAGCTCTGCTGTAAGAAAGCGCAATAAAAAGGCCACAACATTCCGCGCCCGTTTTGCTAATGCACCTCATCAGACAAAGCAACAAAACATTACGCATTAACAAATTGTCAAATCAGTCAGGACCAGAACCACATACTCTATCCAGAAATCAGACCTCCACAACGTGCAAAAACAATGCCTTAATTTGGGAGAATTCAAGAAATCAACTGCAAGATTTCGACATACTCGGAAAATCACAAGCAAAAAGATCATTAATAAGAAGAAATTAAGTACAACCACATAGCCAAGACGTCAGAAAGCATCCGCTAAAACCTGCCAAACATTATCGGATCAGTAACGATATCCGCTGTGGCACCCCTAACGAGCACCGAAAAGAAAAGAGTACAGACTAAATTAGTTGCATAGTTTGCTACAGGGATTAAAAAATGTAAGACGTACTTGTCAAACATGTAAACTTAATTTTTCCAGCCTATTGGTAGTTTTGTAGTATATGAGATTATCAGTAAATGCTACTTTTTGTTATAAGAAACCAATGCAAAACAACCTGTGGAGAATGCTGAATCGTTCGTATAACTCACCAGTCGAAATGATATGATCTTAATGACCTATCACTAGCCAACTGTGACACTGCAAGAAATACTTTATAGAATAAGAATAAATCACTAACCATATGTTGACATATGCAAGTACAGTTATATATAATACGAAGGACCAATTTGTGCCCTCCTAGCACGGTCACTTTTCGTCTCAACTTACCTGAAGGATCAAATTTCGACTGTAAGAGTGCATCGCACATAGCGATAGACTGCACTCCTGAGCAGAAATAAACACTTTCGTTACCATCGTTTTACATGGCGACGTGGACTCTACCCGGAGAGCGTAAGGACTCAATGAATCATCGGTTCATTCGTGACGCATTCGTCGTCGCGATAGACGCGACCAGAAGGTGTATCACCTCACGAAAATAGCGCATGCATGATAAAACCTCTCTGCACATGCGACTACCTCAGAAGTGAATGTAACACAAAATAACGTAACAAAAATATGTTACTCTATCAATATATACGGAAGGACCAATTTGTCTCTCCTAGGCGGTCTGGTCACTTTTCTCGGTAACACGGTGACATCGAAAGGTTGAACTGGTGTGTACGTACAAAGTAGACACGTGCACATCGCACACTCAGGATAGTGACCAAATGTCGTGTATCAAGGACTTTGTAGCCCATTAGTAAGGCATGAGTACATCGACTGGGATCCGACTCTTACAAAGCCCGCCAATGATGCAATGGGCCATGCAACGAATCCGTCTGTGAACGGATCGGACAGTCCTAATATATAATCACGAAGACCAATTGTGTCTCCCCTGCGGTCGCATCAACGTTCCTCGGACGTACCCGGATGAAAGAAATTCGACCTGTAAGAGTACAATCGCAAATATCAAATAGCTCATAAACTATCACTCTGAAAGCAGAATAAAACACATATCAAGTTAATGTAAGCATGGCGACGTCAGCCACGCCTGAGAGGTAAGGATCATGACATCACGACGATTCGCTGACGTCATTACGTCTGTCTCGACAGACTCGCACGCGAAAATAATCCACTCCTCAAAATACCGTGCAATGAAACCCTCTTCGCACAGTGCTGACTCTCAAAGTGAATTCTGAGCACAAAGAAAGATTAACAAGAGACAATTGATCTCTATATATTGATACTGAAGACCAAATTGCTGCCTCCTAGCGGTCCGCGTCACTTTTCTGGACGTGACTGAGAATTTGAACACGGTGTTTGACGTCATAATAGATACACGTGCACAATCCAGGGGACTTCTTCACAAAGGAGTAAGTAACACAAAATTCCGTACAAGGACGTTGTAGCCCAGTTAGTAAGTCCATGAGTACACGGACTGGGATCCGGCCATTTTTTTTTTTAATTTTTCCACAGACCGCCACTGGTCAGATTGGATCGAGGAATCGCCGTGACGGTTCGGCCGAGGTAAATATGATACATTTACAACAAAAGAATGCACACAAGACCCCATATCGGCACGTCGTACAGGGGGAAATGTAAGCTACGCAAAAATGGTAAAGCACTAGCAAGTAATTGTGCAATTCTATTCCAAATTTTTTTAAAAGTACATTAGACCTAACTATGGATAAGTTGATACATCAATACATATAGTAAAAGAAAAAGATCAAACACTGCTAAAATATGCTACTTTAAAAGAATTTGCCCTAATATTTTTATGTAAAAAACTGTAATTGTGATTTTTGTTATGGACTCATCAAAACAGGACTGTCCAATTGTAAGTGCATAATTGACAGTGGTTTTATTCAAAACAGTAGTAGATATACTATCTGATAGATATTGAGTAAGTACAATATTTAATAACGTGAAACGTAATTTTGTTCATATTCCACTCAGCTTGACTGTGGTAGACCTTTAGATTAAAAACTAGAGGCCATTAAAAGACAATCGTGAAAAAATAAATTAATACTTGCAATTAAATTGACAATTGCGCAATTTGGGGCAATTTACGGCCTAAAGCAAAAGTAGGTGGCAATAATACGCACTCCAAGTGCATTAATCGAACAATAGGTAAAACAAAATACATACATGTAGTGAGGAAAGAAGATGACTGTCCATGTAAAAAGAAAAGTCACAGCAAGAGAAATGCCAACAAAGCACAATTGTCGCTGTCCTAAACACTCGCGGAACTGTACGCATCCAGGCAAGTCGATAAAAGCTAAGGATCGTCGGTAGACCTGTGGGCTGTGAAGGGTCAGTTTCCGGTGTCTGTACAAGAAAAGCAGCTCAAGCGTCATAGGACGATCTACACCCCCATTAAATAGAATGAAGGACTTCTCGGAGTGTTAGACTATCTAGCCCATCATGGGTTGCGCAAGGGTTCCGACAGGGAACCGTGATAACTACGTGGGTCAAAAAAATTCCTGAGAAAAAAAACAGCAATCATGAAGACATATGTGTTGTGTGCCGCCATAAAAACATTGGTTGAAAGTTGGTCTTCGGGCAGGTGTCATCAATACTGAGAATAATCGCCTCGGAGAAAAGGTGCACCGAAAACGATATTCAAAAGTGAGCATCACAGTGGTCTTTAGACACTGCCAACAAGCAGACCATAGGTAGAGTCCGCTCACATGTGTGGAGTTGTATGCCACCTTCAGGGAAGACTCGAGTTGGCGGGAAAGGCTCCTTACCATGCGTGATGGTAAGTGGGTTCAGACACGGTCGGACCAGAGTCATCAGCTCGCAAAATAGAGCTGATTCAAACATGCTACCATGAGCCGTAGTATAAATTGTGAACACCAAAATGTGCGAATCCCGACAAAGTCCCTGAATCAGAGTGAAGGCATTGCGCATATGGTTTGAGGTGTAAGGCGAACGGTTGCTCCGACCCTCGAACACTTCAGGTCGCTTACATTGACTAACTTTTGTGGCGCAGTGTTGTGGCTGCTTGGAATAAACAATGGAAAAGTTTGATGAGCCAATAAACTCGCAATTTGGTTGTAACATGGGAAATCCCAAAATCTATCACCTTCCTCCCTCAAGCGGACGGATGCCGAATGGTTACACACCGAGTGGCCAAGTCTAATTCAACCCAAACTCCAATATGGGAATTTGTGGATGAATGAATCCAAAGTCCTGCAATGAAGGAAGACGTAGGTGTGTGATGTTCTCTGTGGTTGCGCTGGTGATAGAATCAGATCTACGCGCGATAGAGAGTATACAGCCCTTTTCAATTTTTTCACCTTTTGTGCCTTATAGCGCTGGAATTTAAATTGCATAAACAGACTTTTCCACCTTGATTTGCACACAATAACCACAACTTCACGTGAAAAACAATTCTACAAACTTTCAGAAATTAATTTGAAATACAAAACAGAAAAATGGTTGGACAAGGTCCCCCTCTAATAATAGCAATGTAAATTAGTCTATCTATACCAATCACCTTCAATCACACAAGTTATTGCCCTACTTGTGTGTAAATCGGCAGTGTATTCGGGATATCTCCAGATATATCAGCTTGTTCTGAAGGTTCCTCGCTGATAGTGCATTTCGACAGCAAAAAGCTCAACCATGAGCACCACAACTAAAGATTCTGGATAAGGTGGAAGGCAGAGATCAGGGATGGTAGTAGAAATATACAAAAAGCCTTGAATAACCTTGGCAGCAGCAGTTCAAGACGTCTGTAACGAAAGAAGGGAAGGGTATGGTATCACAGACCTGCAGCAAAGGCTGTCCTACCAAAGACTGTATGACCAGCAAGGTGGAGTACTGACAAAGCGCCACCCAGAGCCAATGGAACTAGAAGAACACATGATTAAATAGACTTGAAATATATATATAATATATATAAATAATTAGTTTTACGGCGTGGAATTCCGCAGATACACCATAAACAGTCCTATGTCAGTTAGATCGATATCTCACGGTTTAATGAATTCCACTTCATGTGACAGGGCGTGATCCGTGAGAAACCGTTCTTTACTATCAGTATTTGGACAACAACACGATCGCCTCAACCCAACACCACGATCGCTCAAACCACAACAACACTGATGCACCAACACAACCCATCGTGGGCGCGATTTTCTGCCTGCTTTTCCCGTGCTTTGGTGGGGAAGTGCGAATCCAGCCAGAAAGGTGAAAAAAGGGGGGCCTGCTTTGGGAATGAAATCTCCCTGGACCTGCCAGAATGATTCTTCGGCCCCCGCGAAGTGGCGGGAGGGGGCGAGAGGCAACGCCCCTCTTTCTGGAAGCCT
The DNA here is from genome assembly GCA_035128595.1 of Eptatretus atami. NCBI lineage: Eukaryota > Metazoa > Chordata > Myxini > Myxiniformes > Myxinidae > Eptatretus > Eptatretus atami. The sequence continues at coordinate 42,589,379 of CM068960.1, read as the reverse complement.
TCGCTGAGGACTGGGGTTGCGAGCAGAAACGGGGGGCACTGAGGGGATATAGGCGGAGAACGGCCAGTCGGGTGTGTGTGTTTCGTGATCGGGGCTCACGTTCTTCTTCTTCGTCCGTCTGGTCGTCGAAGATCTTGGGTTCGTGGTTTCGGGTGATCGTCGGAGCTCGCAAGCGTGTGGCGGATCTCTGGGCGGCACTGAACACGGACCGACGGGAGGCAGCTTGCAGCTCTTGGCCGCGCACCTGCGCACCCAGATGCCGGAGAGAAGCGTCGCCCACCACGAACCGGTGCAGGTAACGTGGCGGTCTCTGTATCCGTCGGCACTGGCTCACCCATAAAGGTCTACGACCCTGCTGGCGCCCTCAGCCTTTGGGGTGCTCTTTCTTCCTTTGAAATGAAGTTGTGGCGCCGTGTCTGTAAGTAAAACTGTAAGTGACTAGATGAGCTTTTAGACGGTCCTAGTGCTTCCCTTCTCGGTCTTGCCCCCGTTCCCATCATAATAATCCCGTGCCTGTATATAATATCATGATTGCAATGGCCCCCCTTGTTATATTGACTGTGTAAATAAATGTCTTGTGTGAATGTTACCCGTTCGTAAGTGTCTTTTCCCATGGAACGTTCCAAATGCATCTCGAAATTAGTTGGTTTAAATACCCTTAAAATAGAATCGGATCCGCGAGGTCGCGATAACTCGCTCGGATTACCTGCAGAACGATACGAACCGCTTGAGCGCTTCGTGTCCAAGCCGACCTGCGTCGAGTACGGCCCCGCAAAGTACTTAGGATTATATCGCAGGACCTATTGGTAGAAAATTGCTGGCCGGTGGGGTTGAACCCACCGATGACAGGTCCGGCGATTGTTTTTTTTGGTTTTTGGGGGTGTTTTTGTTTTTTTTTTTTTTTTTTTTGTTTTTTTTTTTTTTTTTTTTTTGGTTTGTTTTTTTTTTTTTTGTTTTTTTTTTTTTATTCCGGAAGGGGTCAGACTAATTCCACCGTGGGTACGCGGCTGCTATTAGGGAAAGCGCGTCGTTTGCACGCCGTGGGCGCGAATTCGTTAAATAATATATATATATATATGTTAACGGATCTAAACCATAAGCTCAACATACAGATGTCCCAAAATCAGACGTAAACTGACTTGTATCCAGACCCTTTCCTTGCGATAGTGGTGAAATCAAAAGCATGCAGTTGGAATTTCTTAGTTAGGTTATTAAAATCTTAGCATCCAAACAACACACCATACATCCCATCCAGGATTTTTTTTTTTCATATTTTTTTTTTTTTTTTTTTTTTTTTCCACTACCCACCACGTCTACAAGCACTCCTCACAAGCAGGGCTTGCAGCCGTCCTGCCGGCTTCACACACGTTCCTTCCACAAACGTTGTAAACCTGCCTCACGGCCTGTGCAATATTGATACGTGTATCGTCCAAGTATGATACCCGCAGGATAACTGCTGGTTCTGGCAGTGGCCAAGGCCCCACCCCGAGAAAGGCAGCCGTGCGGAACCGTCCACAAGGCGACACTGGCACGCTGTCGACGAGTCTCGCCCAGTAGATGGCATAATTTCTTCCTCGGACTTAAGAACACAATCTGAGAAAGGAGAGGGGTGCGAGAGTTTGAATAGTGAAAGAGGAGTCATGTGGACGAGAAGTCTTGTGGGTAGAGGAGTGGTACGAGCGGCGCGTTGCGAGGGCTAGTTTTGTCACGTGGTGAAGAACCAGTTTTATCGGTGGCTGTACGAGGAGTCTGGCTGGTCGACGCATCGGACTATCGCCACGAGATCGCCAGAGCCACGATCAACTCCGAACGGTGGCAACCAACGACGACCTGTCAGGTCCGGCATTGGCAAGTACTCCTTTCCTCCGACGGCCAGGTACCTCCGCAACTCAACTCCCACTCTGCTCTCTCCGGCTGCGAGGGTCAATAAAGATCGGTTTCTTCATTTGTCGGTGTCTGCATGGGCCCGTCATTAAGTAGAACGAATAAGTTTTGATCATTAAAACTTCTCGCCAATTCGCGTTAATCTTGCTTGGGTCTTCAATTATAGATAAACTTGTCAGAAATGTCCCAGTCGTTCCGTCCTCTGAGACTGGCTCAGCATTCGGATCTGGTTAGGGGTTTTATCCCGATAATCCGTTCAATTCCAGTCCGCACGTTGGCATTTCCAAAGCTCGGCTTACCCGAACCGGTAGTTTTAGATCGATAGTTGAGAACTCTACCGCAGCCGGTAAGTGACCCGGTCGAGCAAAGACGTGCCGAGGGCGTGGTTTCCCCGTAGTCGAAATTGCTATATAAGAGGTAAATTGGTTACCACAGACATAGACCCTACCTACGCGGTGTTGATATTGCAACCACGTCCGTAATCGACCCCCGCTCACAGAGTACCGAGCGACGGCTACAATTCGGGAAGGATGGGGAGACATACACGTAGCCCTCCCACTAGTGCGGTTCTCCCACGCCGACCCGGCCAAACAAATATTATATATAATATAAATATATTACTAAATATAGTAACATCATGCGCCACTTAACGACGGCGTACGTCTGGAGAAACGCGTCGTAAGCGACGTCGGGTCTGCGCAACATCAATTTTTTTTCGTTTTCGTTTTGAACATGACGACACAAAACCACACCCTAGGCTATAGGGTGTAGCCTATCTCCGAACAGAACCTTACAGCATGGTTACTGACTGAAACTCGTCGGCAATGAACACGCATCCAAAGAAGACGGAAGTACACGTTAGTTACCTTTGGCTTTAGACGGCATCGTGTTGTATAGCAACAGCTTACAATCTCCTCCTCGCATCCGATTATAGAAAAGAGAATAAATAGCGTTGATTTAAAATACGTAACATTTGCAATTCGTTAAATTATAAGAGAAACGAAGCTCCTGTCAATGTGATATATGTTCGGAACAAGCGATTGTTTCACAACATGAAAAGCTCACAAAAAGAATTGTGTGTATATTCGATGTAACAACGATTATTCGCGGAATCTTCAATCAAAAGTACTACTTGCTGAAGTAAACGTGCAAAACATGGTTCAGTTTGAAAGCCGATTTCCTTGAATCCCATTTACACGACCCTGCTTTTTCGCGACATTTATGGACCTCCACAATGCATAATACAGGCACACACTTCGTTATTATCTTAGAAGTATTATGTACTGTCAGCGTACATAATTGATGTGCTATTTTTATAACACTGCAGCTGCTCGTCGGCCCAATCAACGTCGCGATAGGAATTTTTCAGCTACATTTTTTTCAATTTTTTTTTATTTCAGATGCTGTCAGATCCCGTCGTATATCGAGCGTCCGTTGCCCGAACGTCTTAAGCACGCATGACTGTATAAAAGTATATATATAAAGTATTATTATATTATATTTCGTCATACATGACCAATTCTCGTCGCAAGCATGTCTAGCCAAGAGTCCCTGGCTATGGTACATTCCGTGGAAGCGTCATCACTCGACACAGGATAACAGCAAGCACACTCATTTGCCGACCTCAGAAGGATGAAGCAAATACAACACCACTGCAGATTAATCAACAGCCGAGCAGGATGTGACCTCAGGATCTGGATCCAACACCACCCTAACCATAACCAACACAGGCAATCTACATAAATAAAACACAACAGCACTTAGAAATGTTGAAGAGCAAAGCAGTCCAGAAGATGCAGCAATCCTTGAAAAAGAGACGTCGCCACCGCAACAACATTAACTATTATTCAGAGTAGAAAACCACAAACAGCAGCCGCAAATCTCCCTCACAGACTACAGACTCTCTAAATTCCACTCCGATTTCTCCTCATTAACACAGTCAGGGAGGAAGAACGGGCTCAAGGTCAAACCGCAGACAACGTGTCGGCCGGCAATAATCCACGGCACGGCACTTGAGATTCTTCCTTTCAAATAACGTCTTCACACAACTCCGAGCACCGTCGAAAAGTACACTACTTACATATTGCTTCAATCAATTTCAATCTTGTTTTCTATGTAAATTGCATTGGTTTTAAGCTGCAACTACCCACCATGGTACCTATATTCCTTCCAGCCCAATTATTCTACTTTCTTGTGGATCAAAGGGAATTTTTTTGCCATAAGCTTTCATGAACTACCTGTCCAACCGACTTTCAATCAGAGCGATCTGGGCAGAATTTGAATTTGTCGAGTGTTCCAGAGATAACTCGCCTCTACTTCGTCAAAGACATCATGAGATCTTCAACACCATCAATGACCAGTGGTGGCAGATGGGCCTCTGGCTTACGTCCTTCTGATAGACCGTCACACACCGAAGCAACACCCTGCACGTGAAACACCAGGGTTGAGTTATAATGCGTCAAGAAATCAAATCCAGGCCAGACAGCTCAAGGCAAGTGCACACACCTGAAGCTATCCTCCGCTGTCACACACCGAGATCACAACAGTGCTTCGTAATTGGTTGCGGTTCTGGCAATATCAATAGAAAGAGCTCGACTGGATGGAAAGGTGGTGAAGGGAGCAGAGGCAAGAATTGAAGATAAATTGAAACAAATTCACAACAAAGACACATTAACTCGTGTGGAAGCACTGCAAATCGAGTCGAAAACACGCAGTATATATGAAACGATTCCTGCAACTTCTACATGAAGACGAGAGACAAAGCCCTCTTCGTGGCTGAATTAGGTGGGAAATGTATTTCGGTTGAGAACACACACGGAGATAGCCAGCGAAGCTTGCAATCTAAAGTAAACGAGCACTGCCAAGGCTAATCAGCTACCTCGACTCCTCACGATTGCGGCCAGACCACAAACAAAAATGTGTTCTGAATCCGCTTTTATTACAACAGCCATATGGAATATAATCGTGAAGCACAGTGACCTTTGGAGGAAAAAAAAAAGAAGTCATTCTCTCCTTACTTCTGTCTCTAATTCACTTCCAAGTTGGTGCGAGACCTTAGAAACTGCTATTAGTGCTACCAATGTATCACATCAGCAAGCAAGTCATTACAATCAGTTCAGCAACCTGACAATAAAAAGGTCATTGAGTCTCACAACAAAATTAATATCTTCTGAATTAAATCCTTTGGGACAAAATTAAGCTTAAAATAATATACCATTATATTCCACTGATATGTCAGGCCAAAGACATTGATAAGACCTTGGAAGTAAAAGCACTGTTTAGAATGGTGGAGGATGATTGAAGTCATATGTACACAGTATTTTATTTTGTTTGCACATACAACTACACAATTATCAGGGAAGGAAAGGGATGATGGAATTTTGAAATAGTGGATTATAATGCTTTGACCCAAAATGGTTCTGGTGAAATAGATGGGACAGGGGAATGGTGGTTGGGGAGGGTGGGAGGGAGGTGTGTTTGAACACACATCAGGAATGCAATTACTCTTTAAACATCATGACTTTGTTTGTGACCAGGATAGTTCATCTTCACAACAAGTGTTTTGAAAACAATGCAAAAATACTCCAGCAGCTTAATAGGTCCACTCGACCTGATCATGTGACTAACTAAGCAATCGATTAATGAAATTGCCTGCACAGCTCATAGCCCAAAATGTGTCAAATCCTTATCTGGCACCAAAGGCTGCACCTGTCGGAAGACCACTCGCATTAGGTTTTAGAATTTAGATGGTTGCTATGCAACCGAAAGCACCGACAAAATTAGATGATGGTTTCTCCCGCCAAAACTTCATTGGGATTACACTCACATACTTAAATAATCACATTTACCAATCGATATCCCGCGTATAAAGGGCAGGTGGAGAGCTTACTAGGCCCAGGTAAGACCACCACATGAAGCAAAACCAAACAGTTATTTCATTTACAAATAAGTTTCTTGGTTGATATCAAAATTTAATGAAAGGTAAATTAGTACGTCCTTCAAAAAGCTTCGTCGCTGAGTTTGAAATGTAACGTTCATCTTTTAAAAACTTCCATTTACTGGTGACGTTTAATTTTTTTATTTAAAGTTATTAACAATTAATTAAAAATCATCTTCTTCTTATATAGAAAGTTTCATAACATGGTAAGATTGAAATCTGAGTCTTAAATTAAACATAGAAGTCCATGAAATCAAATGAAACTTCTGTCGGAGGATATTTCGTTTATACTGAAAAATAAAATCATACGTATGAAGTAATTTACGAGTACAGTATTGGTTGTAGAGTTTAGTGTATATTTATGAGTACATTGTGGGCGTTTCAATTACCGGTATATGTTACGGTTGTGGGGGAGATGGAGGAATTTCATCGAAAGTTAGGATTGATAGAGTTGTTTGTTCCTGGACGTGTAGAGACATTTCGATTAAAATTAAGTAGGGAAAACGGAGCTAAGTGTTACTTGTCCCACATGGGGGGTGGTGCAGTGTTAATTAGATAAGGATTAAGACTAATTTCCCCAGGATGTGATTGCCCCTTGTACCTCTTCTACGTCTTGCATTTACAAGCCAGCCATGAAGGAGTTGCATTTTATAACCACAACCACCATAACAACAAGCGAGCCAGCATGCCGAGCAGCAGAGCCCTGCCTTCCTGGATTTCGTCCAACGAGCCACACCTGAGAGTGGATTGATTTAGGCGGGACGGTGAGATAAATCAGAGCGAAATGCACAGTCGGTGTAGGAACGCATGTGGTCGAGAGAGAACGTCGCTCGAATGTCTGTAAGAACAGGGCATTATGCTGGCTTCTTTGATGCAGAATGACGACGGTACAATTCCCGTATATGCGAAGGCGAATTGGCTCGCAATACTGAGCAAAAACGCTGGCCATTGACTCTTGGCTGGTCATGAGAGACGGACTCGAAGCCTCGTGTATTTCACTGAAGGGGCGGTGCCATTCTAAAGATGCGAATCGGCAAGCGCGATCGACGAGAAGCGCACAGCGTCACTGAGCCTTGGCATTGAATACTGCTCAGCCACCTCACGCCACGTTTCCCCTGCGAGAGAGCAGCTCGGCACCATTATGGCACATCTACCGTGCAAGACGAAGCGCCTCGATCCAAAGTCCATAAAGACAATCTCTGGACCAAGCTCAGTGCCAGAATAAAGGAGGATTTCTTTCATTTAGTTTTCCCTTGTCTGCATTTACGTCTGTGGTGTAAGGCGCCTGCGACTTTAGGCTTAAATTACTCACATATAATATTAACATTGAATTACCCTGTAATATTTGATTGTCATTAAATCCAGCATTTATTTTAAGTGCTGTGTCAATGTATTTTACGGGGTTCGAGTATAAACCCCGTGTGCTGGCATCCATCTGGTTCCATTCGCTTCACCAGTGCCCCTGCCCTCCTGCATGCAATAATCCTCTGAGGATCACGTCCGCCCCTAAGGAAACTGCTTGGCGATCTGGCGGGTCGGTGTTAACCACCCGTCTACCACAATTGGGTCGGGGATTCAACATAACCGCCAGACCTGCGACAATATTATGAGTACAGTATGGGTTTGTAATTACGCGTGGCTCATGAGTAGGAGAAGATCGCAGAGTACAATTATGGAATATGCCATAGGATGATATGTGACAGTGCAAGCTGTGGATGCAAATTGTGTGTGTGTAATGTACAGTATAAATTGCGAGTACAGATGGGTTGTAGAATTACAGTGTAAATTTATGAGTGCAGTACGAGTTGTATAATGTACAATCTGACCACAATGTCTTGTTACCCCTTGTAAAAATGACATCGCCTTTGTGACAAGTGTTAATTAGTTTCCTTTTCAGATTGAATGAACAAACCATGTGTGATGCAAGCAATTACTCCATTGAACAATGGATTGTTGTCAGTGTTCACAGGTTCACAAACATCACAAGCAGGAAATCAATGGAAGAGTGGCGTGTCGACTTCCAGCAACGACTCTGCCGAGAAAGCTCCCCCCCCCCCCCCAAAATAATTCTGCATTGAGAGCCGAAACACTGCAACAGCAGCATAAAGATATGCCAAGAACTAGAAGGCCATCAACCAAAGGTCAGCAATGTGAATTGGTCAAATAATCTGTTGCTTGCACAAAAAAATGTCAACCCGAAATGATGCCGCAGAGCTGAGAATACTTGGAGTATCTGGAGTTATCAGGCGGTGAGACTTGCTCTAACAAATGATCACTCTACAATGCTCCGGAAAATGTCCCCCTAACATGGCGTAAAACTATTCTCTGCGATACAAAGATGGAGCCACAAACGGATCAACTGGATACTTAACCTAACGAATAAGGTATTTGAGCTTCCTCCGACTGGGGTCCGGCCATCAATGGTCGATGGAAGTTGAAAATTTGCACACACATATAGATCATCATGTATGAAAACGCGATGTAGAAATTATTTTTTCATAAGTTTAAGTTTATATTTTAATGCATTTATTGTTTTCTATAATTATTCAGTAATGGCTTAACAACATGATAAAACTCAGAAGAAATTACAGACCAATAATTACAGTGTCCTCATGCATGTAAACCTTATCACATGTGTTTGTTGTACATAAACAATAGCAAAAATTGCAGTTTTATATATTTTTTAGGAATGTGACCACTAGTTTATATGATACTAAATCCATCTATCCATCCAATTGGGACCATACCTATCAGAGCATAGTGCTGCTAAGCAGTCTCCTTGGCTATTGGCACAATCCTGGACTGGTCGCCACTCGACACAGGATACCAGCAAAATGGCACTCGTTTGCGACCTCGGAAGGATGACAGGCAGAGTGAACCCCACCTGGTATTAATTCAACAGCCAACAGGAATTGAACTCAGGATCCTAGGATCCCAAGCCCACCACGTCCTCACCATAAGCCAACACACCAGGCATGATACCTAAATTGTCTGATTTGGATGTATGTGTATCAAAATGTGTGCAAGACCTGAGAGAGAAAAAATAAAGTCAAAAGGGGGTAATTTGAAATCCCGAGTGGTTGCAAAAGAAAAAAAAAAATGAAAAATGTCAAGCGAGGGGTGGCTGGGAAAAATGTCAAAGCTCCCCACCCAGTGCAGTTAGGGTTCAGCTTGTATCATATGCTGACAAAACATTGTGGCCAGCCTGTACAATGTGCTTTATGGACAGAGTGCAAATAGTAGAATTAAAGCAGATGTGATTTATATATATATATATATTTAACGGTGTGGAAATTCGCATTACACCATAAAGAGTCCTCAGGTGAGATATCTCGATAAGTACCATGTGTACGAGCCCACACCCTGTTGTATAGAGGGAATTTATGTGATCCATCCGGCTGCGACGCTTTGAGTTAGCCATTTTTCTGTTCTAATCATTTATTCAAACAAACAGCATCTCAACAACCACGCCAATCCACCGACCAGCGCCAACCACACACAAACCACACACCACCTCCACCCATCTTCGCCACTCGCCATTCAATAAGCACCGTGCGGTCACGATCCCGCGCGAAGAACAAAACACCACCAACGATGCTTGTGGCTTTTCCCGCCATTTTCCCCCGCTTGGTGTGAAGGAAGGGGAAGGGCAGCTCGCCGCCGACTGGTGGATGAACCAGGACGGAGGTCGGGTGAGGGAACGCCCTTTTCGGGAACGTTCTCGAAGTGAGGGTGGAGCCGAAAACAGGGGCGGGCGAATGGGCGGACCCGGAGCCGGCCCCTACAAAAGGGACGAACGAGTTGGTCGAGTTGGTTCGGGGGTTTTTTGGTTGGTTGCTCGGTTGGTTCGGAGTTGTGTGGCGTTCGAAGTGAGCCTTCTGGTTCGGGTCGCGAGCTCGTG
>CM068960.1:42538816-42549944 GCA_035128595.1 Eptatretus atami | reverse complement strand
TTGGAACTCTGAATGTTGGGACTATGACTGGCAAAGGGTGAGAGTTGGCTGATATGATGGAGAGAAGAAAGGTGGACATACTGTGTGTACAAGAGACCAAGTGATGGGGAGTAAGGCTAGGAGCATTGGAGGTGGTTTCAAACTGTTCCACCATGGTGTGGATGGGAGGAGAAATGGTGTCGGGGTAATCCTGAAGGAGGATTATGTTCAAGAGGGTATTGGAGGTGAGGAGAGTGTCGGACCGAGTGATGAGTGTGAAGTTGGAAATTGAAGGGGTGATGATGAATGTCATCAGTGCATATGCCCCGCTATGGGGTGTGAGATGGAATATAAAGAAGATTCTGGAGTGAGTTAGATGAAGTGGTGGAGAGTGTATCCAAGGATGAAAGAGTGGTGATTGGAGCAGATTTCAATGGGCATGTTGGGGAAGGGAATAAAGAGAATGAGGAGTGATGGGTAGGTACGGTCTCAACAAGAGAAATGTGGAAGGGCAAATGGTGGTAGAGTTTGCAAAAAGAATGGAAATGGCAGTGTTAAATACGTATTTCAAGAGGAAGGAGGAACACAGGGTGACGTACAAGAGTGGAGGAAAGTGCACACAGGTGGATACATCTTAAGCAGGAGATGCAACCTGAAAGAGATTAGAGACTGTAAGGTGGTGGGCAGGGAGAGTGTAGCTCGACAGCATCGATTGGTGGTCTGTAGGATGATTTTGGAGGTGAAGTTGAGGAAGAGAGTGAGGGCTGAACCAAGGACCAGATGGTGGAAGCTGAAGGAGGAAGACTGTTGCATGGAATTTAGGGAGGAGGCGAGACAGGTGTTGGATGGTGGTAAAGATGGGTGGGATGATTGGGCAACTACAGCAGAAGTGGTGAGGGAGATAGCTAGGAAGTACTTGGTGTGACATCTGGACAGAGGAAGGAAGATAAGCAGACTTGGTGGTGGAACGAGGAAGTACAGGAAGTATAAGGAAGAAGGGTTGGCGAAAAAGAAGTGGGATAGTCAGAGAGATGAGAAAGTAGACAGGAGTACAAGGAGTGGCGGCGAAAGGCAAAGAGAGAGGTGGCAAAGGCTAAGAAAAAGGCATATGACGAGCTGTGATGAGAAGTTGGATACAAAAGAAGGGGAAAAGGATTTATACCGACTGGCAAGACAGAGGGACCGAGCTGGGAAGGATGTGCTGCAGGTTAGGGTGATAAAGGACGTAAATGGGAATGTGCTGACGAGCGAGGAGAGTGTGTTGAGAAGGTGGATGGAGTACTTTGAGGAGCTGATGAATGAAGAAAATGAGAGAGAGAGAGAAGGTTGGAAGAGGTGGAGATAGTGAATCTGGAAGTGGGGTGGATCAGTAAGGATGAAGTGAGGACTGCTATGAAGAGGATGAAGAGTGGAAAGGCGGTTGGCCCAGATGACATACCAGTGGAGGCATGGAAGTGCTTAGGAGAGATGGCAGTGGGGTTGTTAACCAGATTGTTTAATAAAATCTTGGAAAGTGAGAGGATGCCGGAGGAGTGGAGATTAAGTGTACTGGTTCCGATTTTCAAGAACAAGGGTGATGTGCAGAGCTGTGGTAATTACAGAGGATAAAGTTGTTAAGCCACACCATGAAGTTGTGGGAAAGAGTAGTGGAAGCTAGGTTGAGAAGAGAGGTGACGATTTGTGAGCAGCAATTGGGTTTATGCCAGGAAAGAGCACCACTGATGCGATGTTTGCTTTGAGAATGTTGATGGAGAAGTATAGGGAAGGCCAGAAGGAGTTACATTGTGTGTTTGTGGATTTAGAGAAAGCTTATGATAGGTGCCAAGAGAGGAGTTGTGGCATTGTATGAGGAAGTCGGGAGTGGTAGAGAAGTATGTGAGGATGGTGCAGGATATGTATGAGGACAGGTGTGACAGCGGTGAGGTGTGCTGTAGGAATGACGGACCGGTTTAAGTAAAAGTGGGATTGCACCAAGGATCGACTCTGAGCCCTTTCCTGTTTGCAATGGTGATGAACAGGTTGACGGACAGATCAGACTGGAGTCTCCATGGACTATGATGTTCACGGATACATCATGATCTGTAGGGAGAGTAGGGAGCAGGCTGAGGCGAGCCTTGAGAGGTGGAGGTACGCACTGGAGAGAAGGGGAATGATAGTCAGTAGGAGTAAGACGAGTACATGTGCGTAAATGAGAGGAGGGTGGTGGGTATGGTGCGGTTGCAAGGAGTTGAGGTGGGGAAGGTGGATGGGTTTAAATAATTGGGATCAACTGTCCAAAGTAATGGAGAGTGTGGGAGAGAAGTGAAAAAGAGAGTGCAGGCAGGATGGAGTGGGTGGAGAAGAGTTGCAGGAGTGATTTGTGACAGAAGGGTAGCTGCAGGAGTTAAGGGAAAGTATATAAGACGGTAGTGAGACCAGCTATGTTGTATGGTTTGGAGTGTGTGGCGCTAACAAAAAGACAGGAAGCGGAGCTGGAGGTGGCAGAGTTAAAGATGCTGCGATTCTCGTTGGGAGTGACGAGGATGGACAGGATAAGGAATGAGTATATTAGAGGGACTGCGCAGGTAGTACGGTTTGGAGACAAAGTGAGAGAGCGAGATTGAGATGGTTTGGACATGTGCACAGGAGGGAAGCGGAGTATATCGGGAGAGGATGCTGAAGATGGAGCCGCCAGGCAGGAAGAGAAGAGGAAGGCCAAGAAGAGGTTCATGGATGCGGTGAGGGGACATGCGGGTGGTTGGAGTGTCAATGGAAGATGTGGAGGATAGAGCGAAATGGAGACGGTTGATCCGCTGTGGCGACCCCTAACGGGAGCAGCCGAAGAAGAAGAAGAAGACATATATATATATTATATATAATATATTACATAGATTGGGGATTTATTTTCTTTGCAAAAGAGCTAAAAATGTCATTTGCAGGCCAATTATATTCAATTTTGAATATTTCAATCAACATAGGAACGAGTTTTTTTTTTTTTTTACTTTTTACTTTTCCATGTAAATATAATGAATGTTAATAAATCGGTTCAGTAAAGTCGTGCTCTCAAATAATTCACAATTATGTAGAAATAAAATGTATAAAAATAACAAGCTCGAATGAGCTGAGATCCTCATCCTCTTAATGATGACGTCATAAAAACGAATATGACGTCATTGTGATGTATCAGGTTTGCGATAAATTATCTGTGCTAATGCCCGGCTTGATTCCCGCAAACAAAATTCAAACAGCTTGCCTAGTTTCGGAGATAATGTATAGGCGATTTCCATTAGCGGCGAATTATGACATCAACTTTTTTTCTAGGAAGAATTTCCAAAATCGGAGATGGTTACTGCCTGCGCGTGGGCTTTCTGCATATACATGGCAAGTTTCACGAAGAATCCGATGAAAAATCTGGTTGTGAAACAAAAAATGTCAAAAATAGGAATGACGTCATAAAAATTGATATGACGTCATAGTGATGCATCATATGTGCGGTAATTCATCTCTGCTAATGCCCTGTTCGATTCCCGCAAACAGAATTCCAAAAGCTTGCCTAGTTTGAGATAATTTTTTAGGCGATTTCCATTAGCGGAGATATTTTGACATCATAACTTTTTTTCTAGGAAGAATTTTCAAAATCGGAGATGGTTACTGTCTGCGCAGGGTATTTTTACATATATACGCCAAGTTTCAGGAAGTTTCGATGAAAACTGTAGGCTGTGAAACAAAAAAGTCCACAAGAACAAACAACGTGAGTAAGACTTACAGATCCTCCACGAGGATCTAAAATAAATGAATTTGTCATATTTTCATTTCTTGTTCGTCTTACAAGTTTAGATGTGTTGGTATAGCCGAAGAAAACTCGAGAATTAAATATGTAATATTTTTAATGTTCCATTTTGATGGTTTTTAACTTTAAAGATTTTAATAATATAATGACCGGTCCCTTTTCCTACTAACGGGCCCTGGCGGAGTGGTTCAACTGTGGATAAAGCATTTTAAGTATTTTACTCTCTTGAATCATAAATTAAGGAATATAACATTTAATGTTATTTCTAAAGACATCAGGCATTAATAAACTTATCCAGTTGAAAGCGCATAATTCTTATGTTAAATGTGACGGTGTTGACATAAAAGCTCTCACACAAATGTCGTCTGTTATTCAGGGTAGATAACTCTCAGTAGATAGATCTTAAAGGAGCAGTCATTTTACTCTTCTGCACCCCATATTTTTATTGGTGAAATTTTATTCGCAATTTAAGGTTCATGCATTTTACATTTTAAATGAATGCATTTTATTCCAAATATCTACAGCTGAATACCTGTGAGTTACGAACTATTAGCTGATATATTTACACGTTCTATCTTCCATTCACAAAGAGCATATGGTCGAATATATATCGTATTTGACATATACAGAGATGAATCTATCAAATCAGAAGCACGACAAAGACGAACAAAGACTACTCGTCCAATACACACATAGTTGCAGGAAGACTTGTTACACTTCAAATTCTTGGTCAAACTTCCTTGTCTTAACAGAAACCAAAGCAGACTTTGCTCGATTTCTCACAATGAACTATTAGCAAATGCACCATGTGATAAAGTTGTTGTCACAGGTGCTTATGCAGATGAACAGGAAGTCAAGTCATCTTGTGATACCACAAATTTATCCCACTTAGAGTAACCCATGAGGATACACACCTTGTTCTCTATGCTATTAGTATTAATTTTGACACTTGTTGTGTCTGCAAGAGGCACAGATCTCCTCTGTTATAAGTGTCACAATTCACTCTTGTGAATTGTGACAATCTCTGGATGATGAATGGAACTGCCAAGAAGAGAAAGTACATACCCATGGTCCAGTGTATCATAGTTTCCACCAAATTCTGCTGAAGCTGTTGCCTTTCCATGCCCTTACAGGGATGATACCAAATCCTCCATCTGTGGTCACACCAAGCGATCAGTCTAGAAAATATTTCTGCTTCATCACCACCTTTTCGTGATGTCGGAGTGGGAATCACGACTCCTGACCTGACCACGACTAAGCTCAACTCAACAGAAGGATTTGTTTGCAAAATTTATGAATTATTATGAAATTTATCTGAAGCCACCATGTTTTTGGCCTGCTCAACCATGCTTTGACATGGAACAGGCCACAATGATTACTTAACGATAAAGTTTGTGTTTTTTTTCACTTTCATCACTCACATATTGCTGGGTATATGCAGCGCTTACAAATGCCTGGAGATGCTAGTGGTCGTGGCTTTTAAATTTGTGTAAATGAATAACTGAGAGAATCTCTTAAACTAAGCATTATTACAAAATTAACAAAAAAACCTCCAGATTTGAAAGTATCAGCATAGCAGTTCCGACTGCGAAAAAAGTGTGATTTGTCCAATTCGGACATTGCATGGCGTTTACAGGTGCATAGTTGGATTGACGGCAATTGGTAATCGCTTGCCAAGCCAGGCATTCTGTTGGAGTGCTTGCTTGAGTGCTTAAGCTGCTTACTGAGCTGTGCAGTGCAGTTCATGTCCTGATCGGGATGTACAGTCGACAGTTACTACAAGGTAGAGGTACGGTATACAGCACACATGGACATGGTACATATGGGTAGATTTGGATCTGTATGGACTCTCCGTGGGTGTGTGGACATGCCACGCCTGTTACGGGTGCCGTGGTGGCAAAGTTTCATCCCGTATCTTATGGAGGATCTATAACGTTTTCCTTTGTCCTTGCACCTGTTTCTAAAGCATTGGTTATTATCCCCCGCCAACCAACGAAGTTGGCGGGGGATATAGAAATGGGTTCCGTCCGTCCGTCCGTCACATTTCGTTTCCGGAGCTTAACTACAAATCCGCTCAAGATATATTTACGAAATTGTGTACACATATCAAGCAAGTGGTGAACTGGTGCCTTTTGATATTTTCTAATTGATAGGTCACATGGTTTGGCAGCTATGTTGGATTCAAGAAAAATATTAAATAATGTTTTCTCTGGAATCACATAACCTAACGAAGTGAAAATTTGCAACTATCATCTTCCATCATGTCTGCATGCATAGTAAAAAATTATGATGTCACAAGTCACATGGTTTGGTGGCCATCTTGGATAGAAAAACACCTCATCCGATTAACACGAAACTTCACACACGTATTCCACTAGAGGATTGGAGGCAGAATGTAAATTTATGATGTCATAGGTCACATGGTTCGTCAGCCATCTTGGATGAAAATTAATAAATGAACAAAATCTTCTTCTCCAGAACAGCTGGACAGATTGAGGCAAAATTTCACATACACTTTCCCAAGACATCCTTTCAGAAGTTTGTTAATTTCTAATTGATAGGTCACATGGTTCGTCAGCCATCTTTGATTGAAATTAATAAATTAACAAAATCTTCTTCTCCAGAACGGCTGGACAGATTGAGGCAAAATTTCACATACACTTTCCCCAAGACATCCTTTCAGAAGTTTGTTAATTTCTAATTGATAGGTCACATGGTTTGGCGGCCATATGAATTTACCCTAAAACCTTCAAACATCTACTCCAGAACGGCTGGTCAGATCAAGGGTAACTTCACATACGTATTGCACACGCTTAGGGAATATAAGTTTGTTAATCCTCATTTACTATGGCGGGGGATATCGAAAACTTTGTCTTCAACGGATGCTAGTTGGATTTGCTTTACAAAGGTTAATGTTCTCTTTGTGAGTTTCAAAGCAAAATTTATTTGATAACGCCCGATTTCCGAGCCGTTTGCCATATAACATGTTTTCTAAATTACCGAGCCAAATTTTTTTCCACCCACCACATGCAGCTGTATATAAAGGATAATGTTTTTGATCATATCCCTAAAACATCTGTATAAATGTAACGTTGTTTTTCTGTGAAAGCGACTCAAGGTTTCGGGGTTGTATACACTACATACTGTAGTCGATAATCACACCGACTACAAGCTGCCGATTCCCGAAAAATTGCTGATATCGGCCAAGTGTGGGTGTGTGTTGTGGTGTGTGTGTGTGTGTGTGTGTGGTGTGTGTGTTGAAGTATGGTACGCTACCACAGAATTTGTTACCGAGAATACACAAGATCCCTTGAGAAAAAAGAAAGAAAGGTAGCTTGTACCTGTTGCTGCATTTGAGCCTGGGAGAACCACTGAAATCTATCTATCCAGGTTCTTCTTGACATCTTTGTTCTTTTCACACTTCTTTCTAATGTCTTCACAATTCTCTTTATTCATTATAATTCTTGCTTTTCTTTTCTTTCATCTCTTTTACTCTTTATTTCTCTCTTTCTTTATCTATTTGTCTAACGAGAAGTGAATTCTTGCAGAAAGTTTTTTTTTGGACAGTGGAGTCACGACGAAACACGAATCCCATCCAGGTTCCTCCTGATGACTCAATCTTTTCTTTTGCTTATTTGGGTTCCTTCTGATGACTCCAATGCAGTATTTGGTCTTCTGTTGATTGTCCATGATCCATGTAAGTCAGGTTTAAATCTGAGCAAACCCTGATCAACCACTTGTGGGACCATTACCTCCAACATCTGCTGAACTGAATATAAAGGCTGCTGAGTCTTTGGTGCTCATTGCACTGTACAATCTCACAAGCTTGGACGATCAGTGTATCAGATGAGCCTCCCATATTGAGGTCCCTGTGAAGGTTCATTTGGAATGCTTGCCTTTGCTTCAGGATGTTGTTTGTCTCAATCCAAAAGGAGCTAAGGAAACACCCAAAGCCTTGTGTCATGGGTTGACCATCCATCATTTGACACGCGATACACATCTTGGATTGTTGAATCATCTCAGTCACTGTGCATCAAATTCGACCATTTTGTCTTTCGAAGCAGCTTTGGCTCAGCTTCTGTTGGATCAAGGTCTGATTATTCCACTTGGATTCAACAAACAAAGAGCAAATATCTAGTATGGGATCATATCAATTTTTCGGTCACACGTCTTGGTACCACACATCACACAATCTGATGCGATCCTTATTCAACATGGCGAAATGGCCAGAAACAGTCAGCTGAGTGTCCTTCTTCCACTGAGAAAACAACAGAGCTTGAGACCACCCCTTCTCTTGATAATGCCGTCTCAAAAGCAGGAGATACAAGGACCGCAGCTACCTGCCACCTACATGTATATTGGCCCTGCACCACCTGTATGTAGCAGCTTTATACGCCTGTCCCCATAAGCCTAATAGTTACCTGAAAAGTGGCAAATAAATAGGAAATGAAGTTGCCATTTATCTTATTTCATCGCAAAAGATGTCAACCACCTGACCTTAGTCTAGTGTGAAAATTAAAGGCATAATGCATGCCCTCATAGCACATGCTACTCGTTAATCAAGACAATACAATGACTAACCCTACCTTTGGGAGTTTAGAAGTTCGTAGCATGTGGTCGTAGACAAATGGAATTCTCCTATATGAACGGAGATGCTTATCTCTACATGATCCTGAAGTTTCAAATCCATAGGAACAACACTGGTGGAGTGGTAGCTTTGCTATGCCAGATTCATGAAATTCATATACTTGAACAAAGTACTGGAATCTGCATCCTGAATGAGTTTCATTGTGATCAAAGTTGAAATTACAGAACAGGCGCAATCACATTCTCTCTCTGGTTTCATTTCTTGTTCGTCTTACAAGTTTAGATGTGTTGGTATAGCCGAAGAAAACTCGAGAATTAAATATGTAATATTTTTAATGTTCCATTTTGATGGTTTTTAACTTTAAAGATTTTAATAATATAATGACCGGTCCCTTTTCCTACTAACGGTGCCCTGGCGGAGTCAGGTTCAACTGTGGATAAAGCATTTTAAGTATTTTACTCTCTTGAATCATAAATTAAGGAATATAACATTTAATGTTATTTCTAAAGACATCAGGCATTAATAAACTTATCCAGTTGAAAGCGCATAATTCTTATGTTAAATGTGACGGTGTGACATAAAAGCTCTCACACAAATGTCGTCTGTTATTCAGGGTAGATAACTCTCAGTAGATAGATCTTAAAGGAGCAGTCATTTTACTCTTCTACACCCCATATTTTTTATTGGTGAAATTTTATTCGCAATTTAAAGGTTCATGCATTGTACATTTTAAATGAATGCATTTTATTCCAAATATCTACAGCTGAATACCTGTGAGTTACGAACTTATTAGCTGATATATTTACACGTTCTATCTTCCATTCACAAAGAGCATATGGTCGAATATATATCGTATTTGACATATACAGAGATGAATCTATCAAATCAGAAGCACGACAAAGACGAACAAAGACTACTCGTCCAATACAACACATAGTTGCAGGAAGACTTGTTACACTTCCAAATTCTTGGTCAAACTTCCTTGTCTTAACAGAAACCAAAGCAGACTTTGCTCGATTTCTCACAATGGAACTATTAGCAAATGCACCATGTGATAAAGTTGTTGTCACAGGTGCTTATGCAGATGAACAGGAAGTCAAGTCATCTTGTGATACCACAAATTTTATCCCACTTAGAGTAACCCATGAGGATACACACCTTGTTCTCTATGCTATTAGTATTAATTTTGACACTTGTTGTGTCTGCAAGAGGCACAGATCTCCTTCTGTTATAAGTGTCACAATTCACTCTTGTGAATTGTGACAATCTCTGGATGATGAATGGAACTGCCAAGAAGAGAAAGTACATACCCATTGGTCCAGTGTATCATAAGTTTCCACCAAATTCTGCTGAAGCACTGTTGCCTTTCCATGCCCTTACAGGGTATGATACCAAATCCTCCATCTGTGGTCACACCAAGCGATCAGTCTAGAAAATATTTCTGCTTCATCACCACCTTTTCGTGATGTCGGAGTGGGAATCACGACTCCTGACCTGACCACGACTAAGCTCAACTCAACAGAAGGATTTGTTTGCAAAATTTATGAATTTATTATGAAATTTATCTGAAGCCACCATGTTTTTTGGCCTGCTCAACCATGCTTTGACATGGAACAGGCCACAATGATTACTTAACGATAAAGTTTGTGTTTTTTTCACTTTCATCACTCACATATTGCTGGGTATATTGCAGCGCTTACAAATGCCTGGAGATGCTAGTGTTCGTGGCTTTATTAAATTTGTGTAAATGAATAACTGAGAGAATCTCTTAAACTAAGCATTATTACAAAATTACAAAAAAAAACCTCCAGATTTGAAAGTATCAGCATAGCAGTTCCGACTGCGAAAAAAGTGTTGATTTGTCCAATTCGGACATTGCATGGGCGTTTCCAGGTGCATAGTTGGATTGACGGCAATTGGTAATCGCTTGCCAAGCTAGGCATTCTGTTGGAGTGCTTGCTTGAGTGCTTAAGCTGCTTACTGAGCTGTGCAGTGCAGTTCATGTCCTGATCGGGATGTACAGTCGACAGTTACTACAAGGTAGAGGTACGTAGAGGTAGAGGTAGAGAATACAGCACACATGGACATGGTACATATGGGTAGATTTGGATCTGTATGGACTCTCCGTGGGTGTGTGGACATGCCACGCCTGTTACGGGTGCCGTGGTGGCAAAGTTTCATCCCGTATCTTATGGAGGATCTATAACGTTTTCCTTTGTCCTTGCACCTGTTTCTAAAGCATTTGGTTATTATCCCCCGCCAACCAACGAAGTTGGCGGGGGATATAGAAATGGGTTCCGTCCGTCCGTCCGTCACATTTCGTTTCCGGAGCTTAACTACAAATCCGCTCAAGATATATTTACGAAATTTGGTACACATATCAAGCAAGTGGTGAACTGGTGCCTTTTGATATTTTCTAATTGATAGGTCACATGGTTTGGCAGCTATGTTGGATTCAAGAAAAATATTAAATAATGTTTCTTCTGGAATCACATAACCTAACGAATGAAAATTTGCAACTATCATCTTCCATCATGTCTGCATGCATATAAAAAATTATGATGTCACAAGTCACATGGTTTGGTGGCCATCTTGGATAGAAAAACACCTCATCCGATTAACACGAAACTTCACACACGTATTCCACTAGAGGATTGGAGGCAGAATGTAAATTTATGATGTCATAGGTCACATGGTTCGTCAGCCATCTTGGATTGAAAATTAATAAATGAACAAAATCTTCTTCTCCAGAACAGCTGGACAGATTGAGGCAAAATTTCACATACACTTTC
>CM068960.1:42502879-42527707 GCA_035128595.1 Eptatretus atami | reverse complement strand
TACGCGTGCCTTGCGGTCTGTGTGACTACCTGCGGCAACGCAGGGTCGACGCACGGTTCCCCTACGCGCCGCGTGCGTCCTACGTACGGCCTCCGTGGCAGTCTGCGTCGACCGTGCGTCCACCGTGCGCTACCGCTAGAGATCGGAGTATAGGTGTTTGCCTATACTCCGAACTGGTATATTCAGTTATATATATTATAGTTATAGTATATTCAGTTATTATACTGGTATATTCCGAACTGTTATATTTTTATTTCAGTAAAAAAAGAACTGGTATATATACCCACTCGTTACCGTCCGTCTGGCCGCACGTTCGCCTTAGGGCCCCCCTGCGGTCGCCTTGCGGGCATCTTGAGGCTACCTTGTGTCTGCCTTGAAAATTCTATGGCCGCCGCAGGGACGCCCTAAGGTCACCGTGCGACATCAAATCAAAGACCGTACGGCACCCCCATGTTTTCGGTCTCCACAATTTCTAAATACGCCGTGCGGCTCCCGAAAAATAAAAACATATGTGACGCTACATTGTTGACCGTGGAAGTACTCGGGCCGCCCTATAATTGCTAGTGGCCGTAGATTTTGTAGACCTACGGCCGCCATGCAAATGTGACTTAGGCCTTAGCGTCGTTTTGTCTAACGTTGCACTTTCTTGGAACACATCCACGATGTTGAGTGGAAAACTTGCTGTAGTGCGTTTCAAATCAACAATTATACAATTTCTTTCAGAGAATAACACACTATGCAATTTTGTTTTCATTTATGCAATTCAATGTCTGAAAACATATACAAGTCGGTTTTGAGTACAAGTCGAGGGCTGGACTTAAAGGGAAAAAAAGTATCAACTTGTATGCGAAAAAAATCCGGTAAATGACTTCTCCGATGCTCTGGAAAATCCTCTTTTCTATTATTATTTTTATACAATGTCGAGGCTCGTAAAGAGCTGACATACAGAATGTATAACAAGGGGAGCAGGAGACAAGAGGAGCGGGAGAGGGAAGCACAAAACAGTGGGGAACAGAGACATTCGGAGATCTGTGGAAGGGAGAGGGATGGGGCGGGGTACAAGGGTAAACAAGATGGACACTACAGGACTTTCAGGAAGGAAAGCAGGGAATTTGAAGGAGGTGGGTTTGGGGTGGATCAACGGGGTGGAAAAGATCATGGTTTTGGATGGGGGAAATATGAGGTGGTGGTGAACATATGTTTTGAAGATCTGGAGGGAAGAGTGGGATTGAAGAGTCTGTGGGAGTTTGTTCCAAAGGCAGGAAAAAAAGAGGAATGAAAGATGAAGGTGAGCAGTGATTCTTGATTTGGTAGTTTTACCAGAAGGGGTTGCTAGCGGACCTTGAGTGCCCTGCAGAAATATGGGGGAAACATATCGCAGACAGAGCATAGGGGTTGAGGCTGGAGAGGACATGGTGGAGACAGAAAGACCACCTACCTGTCTGCGGTGAGAGAGTGAGAGACCAAAAGACTCAGCCTCATCGTGGGAAAATACCAATGAACCTAAATGCCTTGGTTTCCACAGTGTGAAGCCAAGAAAGGTGAGAGGTGGGACCACCAGCCCAGAGGGGAGAGGCTGTGGACTCCATCAGGCTGTGGATGAAAGCTTTGTACATGGTCAGGAGCTCAGGTGTGCCAAGGAGGACTTTGCACTACGGAAGATGCCCAGTCGGTGACAGGCTTTAGAGGCCAGCTTAGAGATTTGGCTTTCCCAGGAAAGATCATGGCAGATAGTGAGGCTCAGAAGCTTGAATGACAGTTGAATAGGGGTTTCAGGCAGTCCTTTCGGAGAGACATATTGAGAGTGTGAGATTTGTCAGGATTGAAAGACATGTTCCAAGTGTTGGACCAGCTTGTGATTTCATCCAGATTTGCAGAGAGTGAAGAGGCTGCTGCTTGCCAATCTGAGGAATGACAGAAGGTATGGCAGAGGGTGGAGTTCCAGAGAGTCGGGAAGATCATTGATGAAAACCAGAAAAAGCACAAGGCCCAGAACACTGCTTTGAGGAACTCCAGCCTTGACAGGAAGAGGGGACGACAGAATTCCATTAAGGGCCACACATTGACTTGGATACCATAGGAAGAGAGTTTGGTGAAGAGATTGGCTTGGATACCATGGGAAAAGAGTTTGGTGAAAATGGCAGGGTGCCAGACATATCAAAGCATGCAATATGTCTCGGGAGATGGCTTTGATCTCGTCTGGCATTTATGAATCCATCCATTGTCGGGAAAGCAGGAGCAGCAAGTCCAGGGTAGAGTGACCTGGTCTGAATCCAAATGAATGATGGAAATCAGGCCATTGGAGAAGAGGAAGGATTTAATGGCACAAGTGATGATGGATTCCATAACCTTGCTGATGATTGGGAGAAGGCTGATTGTTCTGTTTTTGCAAGGATGTTTTTGCACCTTTTTGTGCAGAGAGGTTATGTTTGCTGATTCCAAGCAGATGGCAGATGACCTTGAGCAAATGAGAGGGTGAATAGAACAGAGAAGAGGTGAGCAAGAGCAGCAGAGCATGTTTTTAGGACACTTGGGCTGATGCCGTCTGGACCAGTTGCAGAATCTGAGTCGAGGTTTGACAGCAAGCTCTCCACCTTGTCAGGAGAAAAGGACACAGAGTCCCGGAACAGTTGGGTGCGACTGGGGAAGGTGGGTACAGAAAGTGATGGGTTCGGGACACAAGATTTAAAAGCAAACAGTTTAGGCATTCAGCCTTTTCACGTGTAGTGTCAGCTGTGTGGCCTTTTGAGGTAAGGGAGGGGATGGAGGAGGAACATACACCAGAAACAGACTTCACTAGACACCATCAGGATATGGAGGAGACAGGTTTGAGAGATCAGACTTGAGATTCGAAAGATGCCGTTTCCTGGCTCTCCGGAGGGTAGACACACACTTGTTCCTAGCTTTGTGGAAAGAACTGAGATTGCCTTCAATTGGATTTGCCTTCCATGAGGTGAAGGCGAGTTGTTTCAGGACAACTGCCTCACCAAAAGCTTCAGTGTACCATGGGCGGGAGAAGGTAGGACAACTAAAGACGAGGTCTCTTCCTTTTTGCAGATTTGCAGGAAGGTCTCTTCCTCTTTTGTGGTGCAGCACTCAATCTATCTCGATATCTAATATATCTAATATATCTCTATATCTCTATATCTCTATATCTCATTCTCTATATCTCATATTCTCTATATCTCTCTATATCTCTCTATATCTCTCTATATCTCTCTATATCTCTCTATATCTCTCTATATCTCTCTATATCTCTCTCTCTCTCTCTCTCTCTCTCTCTCTCTCTCTCTCCTCTCTCTCTCTCCTCAAAATGATTAGACAATAATATGATAAATGGAACATGTCTTCAATCCTGCAAAATCTCAGTCTCACCCTCTTGTTGTGAAAGGATCATCAAACAAACCCACCTATCTATTTATTTGGTCATCCATTAGAAGTGGTTCTTTTCTTAAACTTGTAGGCCTCACTATCAGCTATGACCTTTCCTGGATCGACCACAATGCCAGCCACAGATTGGGCGTCCTCCGTTGATTCATGCCTTTCTTTGGGAAATTAGAGTTACTCACGTTTCACAAGGTCTTTGTCCAGAGCTCAATTGAGTACTGCTCTCCACTATGGGTTGGCACCCCAACATCACATCTTAGTCTCGTGGATTCTGTGGAATATAAAGCTCTCAAATAGATTGGAATCTCCCATGATAAGGCTGAAGCACAGGGTCTGTTGTTCTCGCATCACAGGCAGGTCGGTGGTCTCTCAATTCTCCACAATCTAGTCTCTGATATTGCTCCATCTTCAATCTCAGTCCTCCAGCCCTCCATCTATTTCAGGATGCATGTGTTCTTCCATTTATTAAGCCCCTGCTGTTAGGCTTCCACAATCCAGGCTGACTGCACAAGTCATCAATTGTTCTATTCCTCACTTCTCCCATCGATGGAACCACCTTCCAGAGGTGTTCTGTCTCACTCTTCCTTCCACAACCTCAAGCAAGCAGTACACCACCCTCTTCCTGAAGACCTGAGGTGGGTTAGGAACCTGAAATCACATGTTTATATTGTGTAGAATTTCTACGAGTCCCAGATAGTTCCATTGGGTCTTTTGCGTCCTCTAGGTATTTGGGTCTCGTTTTCTTTTGGATCCCCTGGGTCTTTGTGTCTTCGGGATTTTTGTGTCCTCTCATTACATTGGGTCTTCTGGTCTTTTGTGCCCTCGGGTCATGTGGATCCCCTGGTCTTTTGGGTCCTCAAGGACATTTGGGTCTCTGGATCTTTTGGATGTTTGGGGTCCTCAGAGTCTTTTGGGTCGTTGGAGGTTTTTTCAGTCGTCTAGGTCTTCGGGGTCTTTGCGGTACTCAGGGTCTTTGGGCGTTTTGGTTCTCCGGGGTCTTTAGGGTTTTCGGGGTTTTTTTTTTTTTGGTATTGGGTCCTCAGGGTCATTTGGGTGCTTGAGGTCGTTTGGGTCTTTTTGGTCCACGGTGGGGGGGGGGGGGTCTTTTGGCCCTCCGGGTACTTTAGGTTAAGTATTTCAGGTTACAATTGTGCATACAACCAACGGTGAAGCCAATGGGTGTCTTCTGTCCAACCAATGGGTGAAGAGCGGATATACATACATACATACATTCATACATTTGCTCCATCAGTGTTTTCTCCCCTCCCCCCCCCCCTCATCTCTTTCCTGTTTGTTCATTCTCTTGATGTTTGTCCAACTGTCAGTTCTACCTTGCTCTTCCATGAGTCTCACTCCTACAAATTAAAAAAAATAGTCCAATACATGCCAAGAGCATAACAATCTACTATATTGTACTACTTCTTTAATGTCCAAAATTATTCCCACCTTCTTAGGGGAAGGCTGTCGAATGTTTTTGGTCCAAGTCTTTCACGAACCGGCTGAGAAGGCCTGACGTTCGACTGAAATTGACAGGAATTTGTAAAGAAAAAATTCAGGAAGCCACCAGAGAGAATCCAAAAGAGTTGTTGCAGAGAGAATTATGCCTTTTTGGCATCCTCAAAGGATGGCATCCTTTTTGCATTCTGGTGCAAAGCATCCTCCAACTGTGCCAGAATCTGCACAGGAGGATCCATTTTCTTAAATCGAGCTGAAAAATGTTCAACAAATGCTACATTGGATTTAAATAAAGAATATTTGCTGGCAGGGCAATGTTGGATGGCTGCTTTTGCAAAAGAACCCTACGGTACTTTTCGCTCGTCAATAACTCTGTACAGTGACAAGGTCAAGTTTGATAGGCAGCTCATATCATAACGGACCCACCACCAAGCAGGATAGACTACAACGTCTTGGGTGTATAGGCTGTGTTCACTTGCCACCAAACTTTCGTTCTATCATCAGTCACATGCAGGATAAGTAGACTCTCATCAGACCAATGGATCTTCCTCCAGATGGCGAAATTCCAGCATTGTCATGCCAGACATCATGCCAAGCAAGCTGCTTTGTGTTCGTGGGAGAGAAGAGGGCATCGTATCGGTCTGCTGACTTTGTAACCTGCAAATCGAAGCCGGTTCCAGAATGTGCTCGTGGATAACCTCCGCAGGAGATTCCATTCATGCTGCAACCCCGTGCTTGTGCAAAGGGAATACATCTGACAAGTCTGATTAGACCTGCCTCTTCTCTTTAGAGGTCACTCTGGGTCATCCTGATCGAGCCCATCTTCCACATCATTTGTTTGTTAATGTTTGTGGACCATCACTGAAGGACGTCCTTGTTCATCCCAATAACTTACCTTCTTTAGGCTTCATTGAGTCTTATACGTGCATCGTAACAGAATCCACCAATGGAAATCTGCAACAATATCATTACCTTCTCCAACCTCGACCAGGTGAAAGTGTTTTTTCTTCCAAGTTGCTACACCTAAAGGGCTGCACTGCTGTGGGTGTGCAAATTACATATGCAATGGTGACGTGTTACTCATCCAGAACTCCCAAAAAGTTGAGGAACAGCAGAAATCAATTAAAGATAGGTAACCAAGGAAATCAGAAATTAGCAATTCACAAGCATTATGGCGTGCGTCACCCATTGTATCCACCGAAACCGGAACCATAATTTAACTGTTTCAACACAAACGGCCGAGTTAGAAAATTAAAATTGAGAAAAATATTGAGGAGAAGAGGAGTATGAGAGGGAGAAGGTTAAGGGTTTGAGGGTGGTTCAGGAGAGAGGAAGGAAGGGGAATGGAGTATCGATGGAGCATTCAGATAGGGAGGGGAAGGTGAAAGATCTGCCATCTTTGTGCATGTAACACATACAGGTAGTGACCAAAAAAATGGAAACACCTGGGTAAATGAGGGACACCAAGCAACGGCTTCCACACAGGTGTGGCCCATGTCGTAATCAAGCAAATACATCCCAGCATGCTTAGGGTCATGTGTAAAAATGCTGCACAGGTCTGGTTGCCTATAAGTATGGCTTGCATGGCTGCAAGAGGAACCCCCCACCCAATGCACCCAACCACAAACCCAATGGTTTGATGAGCATGACACTGATGTTATCCATATGTCATGCCTTCTCAGTCACCATATCTGAACCCAATCGAGCATTTGTGGATATTCTGCCCCAGCGGAGTTTGCCCACCCAAAAATTCCCAGCGGCACTGAAAAGCAAAAGATAGCTCAAATAAGGTGAAAAATGATTGAATATCACCAAAATGAACTTCATTTTCATTACACAACAAGCAGTAGAGAATTGTGTCGGTGCTATATTCCAATCCCCCGGGGAGAGGGGGGGAGGGGCAAACAAAGTAGCAAACCATAAATTATGACACAATTAGTCCTCCTGGAAAGTTTGGTTGAGATTGCAGAATTAACTACTGAATGCATCGGCCACAGACAGACCGACAGACACCAAACTGCTATATTAGTAAGTTGACAGAGCTACAATTGTATTTGCATGGATGCCAAATGACTAATGCCACCACTGCCTGGAGTTGGGACTTGAAGAAGAAAGGGGAATGGAGGACAAAGAGTTGAAGTGGGGGAGCAGAGAAGGGACAGAGGTTTGAAAAGAGGGATTGAGGTTTAGGGGGTGGGGGGGGGGGTTCAGGACTTGGGGATGTGAGGGTCGTTGAGGAATTGAAGAAGAAAGGGAGGCCACGGGGTTGGAAGGGGTGTGGGGACTTGAATAAGAAAGGGGAGCTGTGATCTGAGGTTAAGGACCTGAAGAAGAAATAGGGATTGGAGCACAGAGTTGGATTGGAGTGGGGGAGGGGGCAGAGAAGGACAGAATTGGGAAAGGGTGGTTAAGGCTTTTTGGGGGAGGGTTAAGACTTGAAGAAGGGGTTGAGGACTTAGTCACATTTTACATTGTGTGGAAGTTCCACCGGTACCAGCCATTATGCTGTCAAAGGACATTCCTATCAAACTCCATAAAATTCTACACTCTATTGGGAATGAATTCCCTTTCAACAGCCGGTAGAACCAGGTTATCTGCTTGTATACTGTTGCGGTGCTGCAAAAACCGTCACTCCCCAAGGCAATGGAGTACAACATATAGCTGTCCTGAGATAGTTATTTCATTCGGATCCGTTTTAGATAGCCCCAACATAATGTCGAGTAAATTTATGGACAAAAATACGTTGCAAGGGCTTTTAGGGAGTCTTTATTCCATTCATTATTCTTTATCCTACTATTTACTTCATACACACACAACCCTCCTGTCCTTCAAGCATGCATGCACCCCACAACCCTAGCAACAGGACGGCCTTCATTAGCAACGCCATGCCATTTCGTATTCAAACTGTACCATTCCCCAATGGCACATCACCTCAGACCTGCGCCGTGCTTGAAACCCAATGCTACAACATTTCCACAACCATCACAATGCCTTCATAATAATTCCCACATCATCAGACCCCAACTCAAGCTTGCCAACACTCACCATTGATGCCACGATGACCACAACCACCTCCATCATGAACTCGCCCTAACAGCCACCACACTACAGTACCGCTGCCATCGTTCAAGCACGGTCATCACAACGACCACAACCTCCCTCTGGACCAGCAGGGGACAAGGAGCAGCCATACCCTTATAGATACTCGGGGCTGGATGTTCTGGCATCTAGCTCAGTGCACGAGTATGTGCTGAACACAGTTCAACATCGTGGGATAGCCCCAGCATTCCGCCTCAACTGCAGCCCCCATTTGGTGTCCAGCGCATGTTCGTGGCCGGAGAGCGCCGTCGGATGCCCTCGCCCCATGTTATTCTAGGAGCTCCGTCAAGTGGCAAAGCACAGAGCAAATGAAACCATTTCCGGTGCAGAATCCTCACCTGGACAGAGCTAGCACCGGGGCAATGGACCGCACAAGGTTAGCCAGAAGTTCTGCCCCACGTAATTTGCTATTATTAGCTGGTGCATACTCACAGCTCCACTCGGCTGCATCTGATCCGGAAAGTAATTGGAGTACGCATCGAGGGGACGAGACCTCCCTTGGTGCGGCCGTCACAGGTAAGGTATCACGTGCGGTAATGTCACCCTGCAGGATTGGCAGTTACAATCAGCGCTCGTGGTTGCATAACAACCCGCCGGAACACGAAATTATTCGTGCCTGATGCCTCAGGACTGGGCATTCGGAGGAACTCGAGTGCTTCCCCTCATGGCGAAACTCGACCCAGATCCGTAACAATGCAATAACCGAAAACATACATGACGCATCATAACCAAAAACGTACACATCATGTCGAGTAACACAAGCACATCCATTATGTAAAGTCACATCCATTATGTAGTCACATACATTATGTAAAGTCACATCCATTATGTACAGTAGCCCAAACCATACACTTTAAATATATGGGAACACAAAAAACAGTGTTGAATAACCCCCAAACCATACATTGTGTACACCAGTGAAAAAACATACGCTGTGTACAGTTGTCCTAAAATATTGTTACGTTATAGGTGGTGTGGTAGATATTACCCTACAACAGAAATGTATAGGTTAGTAAGTATACTCCGTGTTTCAGATAGTTTATCAAATTTAGATGTCCAGTATTATGTGGGGAAATGTGAGCTTAAAATAATTATATTGAAATGTGCTTCATACGAAGGGTATGCTGGTGATGGCTTAATAGTTAATGTGCCTGGCTTAAGATGTTAGGGGTCTTGAGTTCAGTCCCTGTTGATGATTTAACACCAGGGCGTTAACTCAGCCTGTCATCCTTCTAAGTCGGCAAAAGATACCAGCTTACTGGTAACAGGGTCATGCACCAGCAGCACTGCTGTACCCCAGAAAACGATGCAGCCAAGCACCACAGGCTACACACGTATAAATAAAACATACGAAGGGCGACGCATCAATAAATAGCCAGGTTTGAGTATTGTACGTGAAACCTTCTGCAATGTCACCAGGTAGGGCACCGGGTGTGGCCTTGTGAAAGAGAGGAGAGGGGTTTAAGAGGGGTGGTGTTGGCCAGAGAGCAAGGGAAGAGTTTCTAGCTCTGTGGGTTCTGGGGGGGGGGCGTCTCTCAAGGGTGAGAGGAGAGGTGGTTCGGCCTCGGAGAGAGCTGGACAGTGTGGAGTTTGCTTGCCTAAGAGGAACAGTTGTGTGTTAGTGTGCCCAGTTCATTCGTCCTGGTCGCCTATTCATGGTCTTGCTCGTGTTCCTGCCTTGTCTTGCCTCGCCTGTTCTTCATGCCTATTCATCATCCCGCCTACCAATTTCGTCGCTTGTGCGTGACTGCCTCATCCTGCTCATGTTCCTGTTGCGGACTGCTCCGTCGACGAACACCAGAGATAAGGCCTTACCCAATTTTTCGTTCCCATTCCCATCTGTGCTCGAGTCTGGTTTGAGGCGCCTTTAGATTTTATTTCCTCTGTAAAAATTATTTATTGATTGTGATACATATCCCCCCCCCCAACCCGTCGTTTTCCCCTTCTGTCATGCTTTGCTCCTCCCTGTTATTTGTGAAGTGAATAAACCCCTTCAAAAGCAGATTTCGGATCCCATGTGCTTCTTGTGATCCCGCACGTGCACGAAGCTGCCGTTAATCGATTGCCGTTCAAGGGGGATAATAGCCAGTTCGGTCCATCCGTCCAGTGCTGATGTTAATTTGGGCTGGACACGGCAATATACATGTACAGGAAGCCAAACATCATGGAGAGCAACACAAATCCGATTTAACTTCCATATTAAGGCAATCTGTTCATGATCATTTCAAGTGTTCCTCCTGGATGCTCAAAAACTTATCCATTAATCAAATTACTGATAACGCCCGAACAATTCGTTAAATGTAAAATTGAATTGCCACATCATGAACATTCATTCCCCAATGCTGATTTGTACATGTTCCTTTATCGACTGTGCCATTTACCCATCTATTTAATATCATCAGCAAATTCACAAATGATATGGAGCACCGCTATGACGACATTATTGATAAGGTCAGGATCCAACACTGACCCTCTGCGTTATTCTTGTACTGATAACATTTCATTAACTGTTTGAGAGAGCCAAGATACTCGATTCACTCGACTTTTATCTGAATAAATTTCCTGCAGAGATAGTGGGTTATTTTGGGTTGAACACTACCTTACCTTACCTTCGGGTGTCATGAATGGGACTGTGTGTGCCACGATGTCAGAGCACAGTTAGGATGTCATGGCGCAATAATGGCACAGAATCGCATTGTTTATAGGTATCGGATTGAAGAGTGTCATTTCCTCATTGGTTGTCGAGTCGAAGACAGCCGATCACCTGTGACATGCGAACAATCTATCTCTCCTAATTGCTAGTGGCCGTAGATTTTGTAGACCCTACGGCCGCCATGCCAAATGTGACTTAGGCCTTAGCGTCGTTTTGTCTAACGTTGCACTTTCTTGGAACACATCCACGATGTTGAGTGGAAAACTTGCTGTAGTGCGTTTCAAATCAACAATTATACAATTTCTTTCAGAGAATAACACACTATGCAATTTTGTTTTCATTTATGCAATTCAATGTCTGAAAACATATACAAGTCGGTTTTGAGTACAAGTCGAGGGCTGGACTTAAAGGGGAAAAAAAGTATCAACTTGTATGCGAAAAAAATCCGGTAAATGACTTCTCCGATGCTCTGGAAAATCCTCTTTTCTATTATTATTTTGATTACATGTCGAGGCTCGTATAAGAGCTGACATACAGAATGTATAACAAGGGGAGCAGGAGACAAGAGGAGCGGGAGAGGGAAGCACAAAACAGTGGGGAACAGAGACATTCGGAGATCTGTGGAAGGGAGAGGGATGGGCGGGTACAAGGGGTAAACAAGATGGACACTACAGGATTTTCAGGAAGGAAAGCAGGGAATTTGAAGGAGGTGGGTTTGGGGTGGATCAACGGGGGTGGAAAAGATCATGGTTTTGGATGGGGGAAATATGAGGTGGTGGTGAACATATGTTTTGAAGATCTGGAGGGAAGAGTGGGATTGAAGAGTCTGTGGGAGTTTGTTCCAAAGGCAGGAAAAAAAGAGGAATGAAAGAATGAAGGTGAGCAGTGATTCTTGATTTTGGTAGTTTTACCAGAAGGGGGTTGCTAGCGGACCTTGAGTGCCCTGCAGAAATATGGGGGAAACATATCGCAGACAGAGCATAGGGGTTGAGGCTGGAGAGGACATGGTGGAAGACAGAAAGACCACCAACCTGTCTGCGGTGAGAGAGTGAGAGACCAAAAGACTCAGCCTCATCGTGGGAAAATACCAATGAACCTAAATGCCTTGGTTTCCACAGTGTGAAGCCAAGAAAGGTGAGAGGTGGGACCACCAGCCCAGAGGGGAGAGGCTGTGGACTCCATCAGGCTGTGGATGAAAGCTTTGTACATGGTCAGGAGCTCAGGTGTGCCAAGGAAGGACTTTGCACTACGGAAGATGCCCAGTCGGTGACAGGCTTTAGAGGCCAGCTTAGAGATTTGGCTTTCCCAGGAAAGATCATGGCAGATAGTGAGGCTCAGAAGCTTGAATGACAGTTGAATAGGGGTTTCAGGCAGTCCTTTCGGAGAGACATATTGAGAGTGTGAGATTTGTCAGGATTGAAAGACATGTTCCAAGTGTTGGACCAGCTTGTGATTTCATCCAGATTTGCAGAGAGTGAAGAGGCTGCTGCTTGCCAATCTGAGGAATGACAGAAGGTACGGCAGAGGGTGGAGTTCCAGAGAGTCGGAGAGATCATTGATGAAAACCAGAAAAAGCACAAGGCCCAGAACACTGCTTTGAGGAACTCCAGCCTTGACAGGAAGAGGGGACGACAGAATTCCATTAAGGGCCACACATTGACTTGGATACCATAGGAAGAGAGTTTGGTGAAGAGATTGGCTTGGATACCATGGGAAAAGAGTTTGGTGAAAATGGCAGGGTGCCAGACCGTATCGAAAGCATGCAATATGTCTCGGGAGATGGCTTTGATCTCGTCTGGCATTTATGACATCCATCCATTGTCGGGAAAGCAGGAGCAGCAAGTCCAGGGTAGAGTGACCTGGTCTGAATCCAAATGAATGATCGGGGAAATCAGGCCATTGGAGAAGAGGAAGGATTTAATGGCAAAGTGATGATGGATTCCATAACCTTGCTGATGATTGGGAGAAGGCTGATTGTTCTGTTTTTGCAAGGATGTTTTTGCACCTTTTTGTGCAGAGAGGTTATGTTTGCTGATTTCCAAGCAGATGGCAGATGACCTTGAGCAAATGAGAGGGTGAATAGAACAGAGAGAGGTGAGCAAGAGCAGCAGAGCATGTTTTTAGGACACTTGGCTGATGCCGTCTGGACCAGTTGCCAGAATTCTGAGTCGAGGTTTGACAGCAAGCTCTCCACCTTGTCAGGAGAAAAGGACACAGAGTCCCGGAACAGTTGGGTGCGACTGGGGAAGGTGGGTACAGAAAGTGATGGGTTCGGGACACAAGATTTAAAAGCAAACAGTTTAGGCATTCAGCCTTTTCACGTGTAGTGTCAGCTGTGTGGCCTTTTGAGGTAAGGGAGGGGATGGAGGAGGAACATACACCAGAAACAGACTTCACTAGACACCATCAGGATATGGAGGGAGACAGGTTTGAGAGATCAGACTTGAGATTCGAAAGATGCCGTTTCCTGGCTCTCCGGAGGGTAGACACACACTTGTTCCTAGCTTTGTGGAAAGAACTGAGATTGCCTTCAATTGGATTTGCCTTCCATGAGGTGAAGGCGAGTTGTTTCAGGACAACTGCCTCACCAAAAGCTTCAGTGTACCATGGGCGGGAGGAAGGGTAGGACAACTAAAGACGAGGTCTCTTCCTTTTTGCAGATTTGCAGGAAGGTCTCTTCCTCTTTTGTGGTGCAGCACTCAATCTATCTCGATATCTAATATATCTAATATATCTCTATATCTCTATATCTCTATATCTCTATATCTCTATATCTCTATATCTCTATATCTCTCTATATCTCTCTATATCTCTCTATATCTCTCTATATCTCTCTATATCTCTCTCTCTCTCTCTCTCTCTCAAAATGATTAGACAATAATATGATAAATGGAACATGTCCTTCAATCCTGCAAAATCTCAGTCTCACCCTCTTGTTGTGAAAGGATCATCAAACAAACCCACCTATCTATTTATTTGGTCATCCATTAGAAGTGGTTCTTTTCTTAAACTTGTAGGCCTCACTATCAGCTATCACCTTTCCTGGATCGACCACAATGCCAGCCACAGATTGGGCGTCCTCCGTTGATTCATGCCTTTCTTTGGGAAATTAGAGTTACTCACGTTTCACAAGGTCTTTGTCCAGAGCTCAATTGAGTACTGCTCTCCACTATGGGTTGGCACCCCAACATCACATCTTAGTCTCGTGGATTCTGTGGAATATAAAGCTCTCAAATAGATTGGAATCTCCCATGATAAGGCTGAAGCACAGGGTCTGTTGTTCTCGCATCACAGGCAGGTCGGTGGTCTCTCAATTCTCCACAATCTAGTCTCTGATATTGCTCCATCTTCAATCTCAGTCCTCCAGCCCTCCCATCTATTTCAGGATGCATGTGTTCTTCCATTTTATTAAGCCCCTGCTGTTTAGGCTTCCACAATCCAGGCTGACTGCACAAGTCATCAATTGTTCTATTCCTCACTTCTCCCATCGATGGAACCACCTTCCAGAGGTTGTTCTGTCTCACTCTTCCTTCCACAACCTCAAGCAAGCAGTACACCACCCTCTTCCTGAAGACCTGAGGTGGGTTAGGAACCTGAAATCACATGTTTATATTGTGTAGAATTTCTACGAGTCCCAGATAGTTCCATTGGGTCTTTTGCGTCCTCTAGGTATTTTGGGTCTCGTTTTCTTTTGGATCCCCTGGGTCTTTTGTGTCTTCGGGATCTTTTGTGTCCTCTCATTACATTGGGTCTTCTGGGTCTTTTGTGCCCTCGGGTCATGTGGATCCCCTGGGTCTTTTGGGTCCTCAAGGACATTTGGGTCCTCTGGATCTTTTGGATGTTTGGGGTCCTCAGAGTCTTTTGGGTCGTTGGAGGTTTTTTCAGTCGTCTAGGTCTTCGGGGTCTTTGCGGTACTCAGGGTCTTTTGGGCGTTTTGGTTCTCCGGGGTCTTTAGGGTTTTCGGGTTTTTTTTTTTTTTGGTATTTGGTCCTCAGGGTCATTTGGGTGCTTGAGGTCGTTTGGGTCTTTTGGGTCCACGGGTGGGGGGGGGGTCTTTTGGGCCCTCCGGGTACTTTAGGTTAAGTATTTCAGGTTACAATTGTGCATACAACCAACGGGTGAAGCCAATGGGTGTCTTCTGTCCAACCAATGGGTGAAGAGCGGATATACTACATACAAACATTCATACATTTGCTCCATCAGTGTTTTCTCCCCTCCCCCCCCCCCCCTCATCTCTTTTCCTGTTTGTTCATTCTCTTGATGTTTGTCCAACTGTCAGTTCTACCTTGCTCTTCCATGAGTCTCACTCCTACAAATTAAAAAAAATAGTCCAATACATGCCAAGAGCATAACAATCTACTATATTGTACTACTTCTTTAATGTCCAAAATTATTCCCACCTTCTTATGGGGAAGGCTGTCGAATGTTTTTGGTCCAAGTCTTTCACGAACCGGCTGAGAAGGCCTGACGTTCGACTGAAATTGACAGGAATTTGTAAAGAAAAAATTCAGGAAGCCACCAGAGAGAATCCAAAAGGAGTTGTTGCAGAGAGAATTATGCCTTTTTGGCATCCTCAAAGGATGGCATCCTTTTTGGCATTCTGGTGCAAAGCATCCTCCAACTGTGCCAGAATCTGCACAGGAGGATCCATTTTCTTAAATCGAGCTGAAAAATGTTCAACAAATGCTACATTGGATTTAAATAAAGAATATTTGCTGGGCAGGGCAATGTTGTGATGGCTGCTTTTGCAAGAACCCTACGGTACTTTTCGCTCGTCAATAACTCTGTACAGTGACAAGGTCAAGTTTGATAGGCAGCCTCATATCATAACGGACCCACCACCAAGCAGGATAGACTACAACGTTCTTGGGTGTATAGGCTGTGTTCACTTGCCACCAAACTTTCGTTCTATCATCAGTCACATGCAGGATAAGTAGACTCTCATCAGACCAATGGATCTTCCTCCAGATGGCGAAATTCCAGCATTGTCATGCCAGACATCATGCCAAGCAAGCTGCTTTGTGTTCTGGGGAGAGAAGAGGGCATCGTATCGGTCTGCTGACTTTGTAACCTGCAAATCGAAGTCGGTTCCAGAATGTGCTCGTGGATAACCTCCGCAGGAGATTCCATTCATGCTGCAACCCCGTGCTTGTGGTAAAGGGAATACATCTGACAAGTCTGATTAGACCTGCCTCTTCTCTGTTAGAGGTCACTCTGGGTCGTCCTGATCGAGGCCCATCTTCCACATCATTTGTTTGTTAATGTTTGTGGACCATCACTGAAGGACGTCCTTGTTCATCCCAATAACTTACCTTCTTTAGGCTTCATTGAGTCTTATACGTGGCATCGTAACAGAATCCACCAATGGAAATCTGCAACAATATCATTACCTTCTCCAAACCTCGACCAGGTGAAAGTGTTTTTTCTCCAAGTTGCTACACCTAAAGGGCTGCACCTACTGGGTGTGCAAATTACATATGCAATGGTGACGTGTACTCATCCAGAACTCCCAAAAAGTTGAGGAACAAGCAGAAATCAATTAAAGATAGGTAACCAAGGAAATCAGAAATTAGCAATTCACAAGCATTATGGCGTGCGTCACCCATTGTATCCACCGAAACCGGAACCATAATTTAACTGGTTTCAACACAAACGGCCGAGTTAGAAAATTAAAATTGAGAAAAAATATTGAGGAGAGGAGGAGTATGAGAGAGGAAGAAGGTTAAGGGATTTGAGGGTGGGTTCAGGGAGAGAGGAAGGAAGGGGAATGGAGTATCGATGGAGCATTCAGATAGGGAGGGGGAAGGGTGAAAGATCTGCCATCTTTGTGCATGTAACACATACAGGTAGTGGACCAAAAAAATGGAAACACCTGGGTAAATGAGGGACACCAAGCAACGGCTTCCACACAGGTGTGGCCCATGTCGTAATCAAGCAAATACATCCCAGCATGCTTAGGGTCATGTGTAAAAATGCTGCACAGGTCTGGTTGCCTATAAGTATGGCTTGCATGGCTGCAAGAGGAACCCCCCACCCAATGCACCCAACCACAAACCCAATGGTTTGATGAGCATGACACTGATGTTATCCATATGTCATGGCCTTCTCAGTCACCATATCTGAACCCAATCGAGCATTTGTGGGATATTCTGCCCCAGCGGGAGATTCAGCCCACCCAAAATATCCCAGCGGCACTGAAAAGCAAAAGATAGCTCAAAAGAAGGTGAAAATGATTGAATATCACCCAAAATGAACTTCATTTTCATTACACAAGCAGTAGAGAATTTGTGTCGGTGCTATATTCCAATCCCCCGGGAGAGGGGGGGGAGGGGGGCAAACAAAGTAGCTACAACCATAATCTTATGACACAATTAGTCCTCCTGGAAAGTTTGGTTGAGATTGCAGAATTAACTACTGAATGCATCGGCCACAGACAGACCAACAGACACCAAACTGCTATATTAGTAAGTTGACAGAGCTACAATTGTATTTTGCATGGATGCCAAATGACTAATGCCACCACTGCCTGGAGTTGGGGACTTGAAGAAGAAAGGGGGAATGGAGGACAAAGAGTTGAAGTGGGGGAGGCAGAGAAGGGACAGAGTTTGAAAAGCAGGGATTGGGTTTAGGGGTGGGGGGGGGTTCAGGACTTGGGGATGTGAGGGTGGTTGAGGAATTGAAGAAGAAGGGAGGCCACGGGGTTGGAAGGGGTGTGGGGACTTGAATAAGAAAGGGGGAGCTGTGGTCTGAGGTTAAGGACCTGAAGAAGAAATAGGGATTGGAGCACAGAGAGTTGGATTGGAGTGGGGAGGGGGGCAGAGAAGGGACAGAATTGGGAAAGGGTGGTTGAGGCTTTTTGGGGAGGGTTGAAGACTTGTAGTCACATTTTACATTGTGTGGAAGTTCCACCGCTAACCAGCCATTATGCTGTCAAAGGACATTCCTATCAAACTCCATAAAAATTCTACACTCTATTGGGAATGAATTCCCTTTCAACAGCCCGGTAGAACCAGGTTATCTGCTTGTATACTGTTGCGGTGCTGCAAAACCGTCACTCCCCAAGGCAATGGAGCACAACATATAGCTGTCCTGAGATAGTTATTTCATTCGGATCCGTTTTAGATAGCCCCAACATAATGTCGAGTAAATTTATGGGACAAAATACGTTGCAAGGGCTTTTAGGGAGGTCTTTATTCCCATTCATTATTCTTTATCCTTTACTTATTTTACTTCATACACACACAACCCTCCTGTCCTTCAAGCATGCATGCACCCCACAAACCCTAGCAACAGGAGCGGCCTTCATTAGCAACCGCATGCCATTTCGTATTCAAACGTTGTACCATTCCCCAATGGCACATCACCTCAGACCTGCGCCGTGCTTGAAACCCAATGCTACAACATTTCTACAACCATCACAATGCCTTCATAATAATTCCCACATCATCAGACCCCAACTCAAGCTTGCCAACACTCACCATTGATGCCACGATGACCACAACCACCTCCATCATGAACTCGCCTCACTACAGCCACCACACTACAGTACCGCTGCCATCGTTCAAGCACAGTCATCACCAACGACCACAACCTCCCTCTGGACCAGCAGGGGACAAGGGAGCAGCCCATACCCTTATAGATACTCGGGGCTGGATGTTCTGGCATCTAGCTCAGTGCACGAGTATGTGCTGAACACAGTTCAACATCGTGGGGATAGCCCCAGCATTCCGCTCAACTGCAGCCCCCATTTGGTGTCCAGCGCATGTTCGTGGCCGGAGAGCGCCGTCGGATGCCCTCGCCCCATGTTATTCTAGGAGCTCCGTCAAGTGGCAAAGCACAGAGCAAATGAAACCATTTCCGGTGCAGAATCCTCACCTGGACAGAGCTAGCACCGGGGCAATGGACCGCACATAGGTTAGCCAGGAAGTTCTGCCCCACGTAATTTGCTATTATTAGCTGGTGCATACTCACAGCTCCACTCGGCTGCATCTGATCCGGAAAGTAATTGGAGTACGCATCGAGGGGACGAGACCTCTCCCTTGGTGCGGCCGTCCACAGGTAAGGTATCACGTGCGGTAATGTCACCCTGCAGGATTGGCAGTTACAATCAGCGCTCGTGGTTGCATAACAACCCGCCGGAACACGAAATTATTCGTGCCTGATGGCCTCAGGACTGGGCATTCGGGAGGAACTCGAGTGCTTCCCCTCATGGCGAAACTCGGACCCCAGATCCGTAACAATGCAATAAACCGAAAACATACATGACGCATCATAACCAAAAAACGTACACATCATGTCGAGTAACACAAGCACATCCATTATGTAAAGTCACATCCATTATGTAGTCACATACATTATGTAAAGTCACATCCATTATGTACAGTAGCCCAAACCATACACTTAAATATATGGGAACACAAAAACAGTGTTGAATAACCCCCAAACCATACATTGTGTACACCAGTGAAAAACCATACGCTGTGTACAGTTGTCCTAAAATATTGTTACGTTTATAGGTGGTGTGGGTAGATATTACCCTACAACAGAAATGTATAGGTTAGTAAGTATACTCCGTGTTTCAGATAGTTTATCAAATTTAGATGTCCAGTATTATGTGGGGAAATGTGAGCTTAAAATAATTATATTGAAATGTGCTTCATACGAAGGGTATGCCTGGTGATGGCTTAATAGTTAATGTGCCTGGCTTAAGATGTTAGGGTCTTGAGTTCAGTCCCCTGTTGATGATTTAACACCAGGTGGGTTAACTCAGCCTGTCATCCTTCTAAGGTCGGCAAAGTGAGTACCAGCTTACTGGTAACAGGGGTCATTGCACCAGCAGCACTGCTGTACCCCCCAGAAAACGATGCAGCCAAGCAGCCACAGGCTACACACGTATAAATAAAACATACGAAGGGCGACGCATCAATAAATAGCCAGGGTTTGAGGTATTGTACGTGAAACCTTCTGCAATGTCACCAGGTAGGGCACCGGGTGTGGCCTTGTGAAAGAGAGGAGAGGGGTTTAAGAGGGGTGGTGTTGGCCAGAGAGCAAGGGGAAGAGTTTTCTAGCTCTGTGGGTCTGGTGGGGGGGTCTCTCAAGGGTGAGAGGAGAGGTGGTTCGGCCTCGGAGAGAGTGGACAGTGTGGAGTTTGCTGCCTAAGAGGAACAGTTGTGTGTTTAGTGTGCCCAGTTCATTGTCCTGGTCCCTATTCATGGTCTTGCTCGTGTTCCTGCCTTGTCCTGCCTCGCCTGTTCTTCATGCCTATTCATCATCCCGCCTAATCCAATTTCGTCGCTTGTGCGTGACTGCCTCATCCTGCTCATGTTCCTGTTTGCGGACTGCTCCGTCGACGAACACCAGAGATAAGGCCTTACCCAATTTTTCGTTCCCATTCCCATCTGTGCTCGAGTCTGGTTTGAGGCGCCTTTAGATTTTATTTCCTCTGTAAATAATTATTTATTGATTGTGATACATATCCCCCCCCCCAACCCATCGTTTTCCCCTTCTGTCATGCTTTGCTCCTCCCCTGTTATTTGTGGAAGTGAATAAACCCCTTCAAAAGCAGATTTCGGATCTCATGTGCTTCTTGTGATCCCGCACGTGCACGAAGCTGCCGTTAATCGATTGCCGTTCAAGGGAGTAATAGCCAGTTCGGTCCATCCGTCCAGTGCTGATGTTAATTTGGGCTGGACACGGCAATATACATGTACAGGAAGCCAAACATCATGGAGAGCAACACAAATCCGATTTAACTTCCATATTAAGGCAATCTGTTCATGATCATTTCAAGTGTTTCCTCCTGGATGCTCAAAAACTTATCCATTAATCAAATTACTGATAACGCCCGAACAATTCGTTAAATGTAAAATTGAATTTGCCACATCATGAACATTCATTCCCCAATGCTGATTTGTACATGTTCACTTTATCGACTGTGCCATTTACCCATCTATTTAATATCATCAGCAAATTCACAAATGATATGGAGCACCGCCATGACGACATTATTGATAAGGTCAGGATCCAACACTGACCCTTGCGTTATTCTTGGTACTGATAACATTTCATTAACTGTTTGAGAGAGCCAAGATAACTCGATTCACTCGACTTTTATCTGAATAAATTTCCTGCAGAGATAGTGGGTTATTTTGGGTTGAACACTTACCTTACCTTACCTTCGGGTGTCATGAATGGGACTGTGTGTGCCACGATGTCAGAGCACAGTTAGGATGTCATGGCGCAATAATGGCACAGAATCGCATTGTTTATAGGTATCGGATTGAAGAGTGTCATTTCCTCATTGGTTGTCGTAGTCGAAGACAGCCGATCACCTGTGACATGCGAACAATCTGAGAACGTGAAGTTGGTGATCGTGTAGGATCCACAACCTGGCATCAAGGGATACTCAGTGAAGATAACTCAGAGCCAAGTACACATGCCTCTCAAGCCCAAGTAATCCTGCTAACCAATGATGTAATTTATAAGGTTCAAAAAAGCCCTTGATATGTGCAGGTCCAGAAGGCAGTTTCTCACCCTGCATACTTAGTCCATGGAAAGCGTCCTATAACTTGGCACAAGCTGCAGGTAAGAAACGGAGCAATAGTTGCTTTCACTGGCACTTTGATTGACACCTAAAGTAACACACGATGGCAAGGCAAGCGATCAGCCACTTAACCCAGACTATATTGGCAGACGGTGAAAATCACAAGGGACATCATGACCCACACTTTCAAAACCCACGGGAATCTTCCAACTCGGTCTCACCACTATTCCTGGCAAAACATTGCAAGTCGCCTTTTGGCAGGACTATGACAAATGATGTTTGCCAACACATTTTCCTCTTTTCTCTTATTTGGAACTTTTCAGCACTGACATTTATAGTATCACCTGCAATGATGTGATCAATGCTGATTCCTGCCTTACGAATGCTGTCACAACCTGGCACCTGGGTGTTCCATGAAACTGGCCAATAAAAGTCTATGAAGTTGTTGTTTTTTAATCCTATTGAGAAATTGAAACAACTACATCTCCTGTTTATGACTGGCAGGTGCACGGGAATGTATCCAATCAACACAATTTCATAATCGCTGAAAATACGATTGGAATACACAACCCCATTGATGTGCTTCAACAGAAATATCCTTGGAATGCAATCAAATCCTCATGAAGAGTCACACCATTGCCCCCCATGAGGTTACCAAATAGACTGGAGGAGGAAAATGATCAACCCCATCCATAGGTTCAAGGAAAATAGGGAAATCTTGGTGTTTTAACTTGTGATTAAAATTCTCTGTGAAAGGGTTTCTGGGTCGCTCGGTCAGTCACCATCGTGAAGTTGTGCTAGCAAGATGGCACAACTGAGTAAAACTGTTTTTAAATACCCTATATCAGCTTAACGACAGGCCACATCATCAAATGCTGATAAATAATGTTGAAATCCATTATTGTAACGTGTTCATCTGATCGTTTTATTGTGAAAGTGGTTCATCTGATCATATACGTCTGAAAGTCAACATCTCTCTGGCTCTTCTCTGAGAACCGCCTCAATGCCGGCGAGTCTGGCGTTTTACTCAAGCAGATTGACAGGAACTGCAACAAACAGCCGTCTCTCTTCAGGACCGGTCTCCCATATCTACTGCCCCTGATGTTAACTCAGCCTGGGAATTCTTCTACAGAATCATTCCATCTCACCTTCAGGTATCCTACCCTTAGTACACTGAATGTTGGTGAGGTAATTGCTCTGAAACAAATTGTTTTCTCTTCGTGGAAGGCTAATCCCACCGAAGGCAATCTCTGAGCATTCCAAAATGTCCACAAGTATGTGTCCACTCACAGGAAAGCCAGAAAATATCTGTCCGACCCCAAGAATGACCTTTCAAACTTGTGTCCCTCCTCTAAAACCTGTTGGCGCCTTGTCAAGTCGGTCTCTGGAGTTTGCTCCCCTTCAATTCCTTCTCTCCAAATGGCATCAGAGCCTACTCCGCTCATGAGAAGGCTGAATGCCTCAATTCTGTGTTTGCTTCCAAATATTGTGTCCACAACCCCTCACTCTCAATCCCCATCCTTCCCCCGAGGAGGAGATAATTTGATTGGTCGTGGTGACATAA
This sequence comes from Eptatretus atami, assembly GCA_035128595.1. Classification (NCBI taxonomy): domain Eukaryota; kingdom Metazoa; phylum Chordata; class Myxini; order Myxiniformes; family Myxinidae; genus Eptatretus; species Eptatretus atami. The sequence goes on along the minus strand of CM068960.1, from coordinate 42,505,006 downwards.
AATGGCGTAATATTTTATCCAAGTACCGCTAAAGGGGAGGGTTTTGAAAGTTCCAAAAAGGCGACGTGTGTTCTGCTGCGTTCAAGTATGTATATAATTACTGTATATTTAAGTTTCAAAAAAAAGATTATAAAGGTTCGAGAGTTTTTTTTCGAATTCAAAAATTCATTTCAAAAAAAAAGTTTCAAAATTACATTTCAAAATTCAAAATTTCGAATTCAAAAGTATTCTTTTACATCACCTTATTTAACCCTTAAAAGGTAACCTGGGATTTTTAGGACCCCAAGCCCAACATATATTTAAATATACATATATATATATATGTATTTTTATTAAATATTTTTACGAATGACTTTTTCTGTCATTTTTTTCTAAAAAAAAAAGTAATGAAAAGTTATTAATAGTAGATAAATCTTGTTATAATCTTTAAATATTGCAAAGGGTTTCAATTTGATATGTACATAATGTTATTGCAATAAAATTAAAACACAGGAACATTTTTTTCTAAAAAAAGGGGGGGGGGTCCTAAAGACCCCAGGTTGCCCAGATGTTACTGTGGGATGAAGGATTTCCATTAAGAGGTAACATGTTACATTCGGTATTTGTTTCCGTTATGACGTCCTTAAAAACAGTGAGTTTCCCGTTTGGAATGATTTTCCAATTTGTTTGACTGCCAGGCAGGCAGACAGAGTTAAAAGATTATCTCATTCCTCTCTGTGCATGTGCACTCGGGATGGGTTCAGAGCTAAAGTACTGTAAAACCACAAACTTGTTATCCCATTCATGTTCTGATTCGTGTTCAAACTATATAACACCATTCAATTTAAATAAGTTGTTCTTCAATCATAAACTGATAATACTTCCTATCATCAGCAAGGTCATGGAATCCATCATCGCAGTTGATATGAAATCTTCGCTTTTCTCCAAAAACCTCATCTTAGATCACCAATTTGGATTCAGACCAGGTCACTCCACCTTGGACATTCTGCCTCTACTCAGCCAACAATGGATGGAAGCCCTCAATGTCAGACGAGATCAGGGCTGTCTCTCTGGACACATCTTGTGCTTTTGATAGTTTGGCATCTCACGTTAGCTCTGCAATCTGTCTGCCTATGGCATCAAAGGCCACCTCTACACATGGCTAACTGACTTCATCTACTCTCATGGCCAACATGTGGCACTAAATAGAATGCTTTCATCTCTTCTCCCGATCAAGGCTGGTGTTCCCGAAGGCAGTGTTCTGGCCCCAATCCTATTCCTGATCTTCATCATTGATCTCTGTGAGTCTGTGGAAAATCCTCTTTATATATTTACTGATGGCTCCACCCTCTGCCATGACATCCCTCATCCTTTAGACAGGCAGGCTGCAGAATCTTTCCTCTCTTCAGAGCATGAAAAAAAAAATAATCACAAGCTGGTCAAACACTTGGAATATGTCTTTCAATCCTGACAAATCTCTCTCCGAAAGGACTTTCGGCAAACCCTCTTATCTACTTTAAACATTTCAAAGTTAGCCCCCAAAGGCAGCTGCTGACTGTGCATCCTCCATCATACAAAGTCCTTCCTCGGCACACCTGAACTCCGATCCACCTACAACGTTTTCATCCAGAGGTTGATGGAGTACTACTCTCCCCTCTGGGCTGGCTCCCCTGCCTCACATCTTGCTCAGCTTGATGCCGTGGAAACCAAAGCCTTCAAGATTATTGGAAACTCCTGCGATGAAGATGAATCTATGGGCTTATCACTTCGCCATCGCAGATCGCTGGGTGCAGGTCTCTCTGTCTTCTACCACCTGCTTTCTGGTCTTGCACCCTCTGCTCTTTTCATCATTTCCCCACCCCCCTCATCCCCCCAGGTTTCTGCAAGGCTCGCACACTCCACCATCAACCCCCTTCTGGTGAAACTACCTTCATCCAGGATAACTGCTCACATTCACTCTTTCATTCTTCTTTTTGTCCCGCCTCTGGAGCAATCTCCAACACTGTTCAATCCCACTCTTCGCTCCAGGTCTTCAAAACAGCTGTTCACCACCACCTCTTATCTTCCCCCATCCAAAACCATCTTTTATACCCCGGTTAATCCAACCCACCTCCTCCAAATTCCCTGCTGTCCTTCCTGAATGTCACT
>CM068960.1:42482050-42502869 GCA_035128595.1 Eptatretus atami | reverse complement strand
TCTTGTATATCTTGTATACCCCGTGTTCCCCGCCCCATCCCTCTCTGTTCCACAGATCTCCTATTGTCTGTTTCCCACTATTTTTTGCTTCCCTCTCCCACCCCTCTCATCTCCTGCCTTGCTATATGTTCTGTGTGTTAGCTCTTACACAAGCCTCAACATGGTATACAAAAAAAGAAAGAAAAAAATCTCATTCTTCCCAAAAGGTCTTCAAGACAGCTGTTCACTACCATCGCAGATCATCCCCATTCCAAAACCATGATATTTCTACCCTCGTTAACCCACCGCAATCTCTCCTCCTTCCACATTTCCAGTTTTCCCTCCTCAGAGTTCCTTTCTGTATCCATCTTGTCCACCCCATGCATCCTCTCCTCCCCCCCTCCCAATTTTGTCTGCCTCCCACTATCTTGGCCTTTGGTTCTGCTGTTGGTGTCCCCCCTCCTCCACTCTCTCTCTGCGTGTCCTATTGTCCTGTTGTGTCCTGATCCGTTCAGTGTACTACTACTACTACCTCTTCCACGAGCCTCGACTATGTATTTAAAGGAAAAAGAATAAAGACCAGGTCTTGATAGACCCCAGCCACGATGGGTAGGTTAGGGCCCAAGAAAATGTTAACTGGTCCAAACAATTACAATAATACAAATGTTATTCTTCCTCTTTTTGTATACAGCACATGGCTGTGGGTGGCATTATTTGCTGGGGACACAGCTGTGCCGCTGATGCAGTGCCGCCTGTGGGTTAAAGCTGGAATTTGTAATTTGTTCATGGTGCCAGTATTAGCTCACCAACTCTTTGCTAAGGACATCATGTGATCTTTAATGTCCATGTAATGCAGGCAGAAGGGATACCCAGTTTAACGTCCATCTGAGGGACGGTACACACACCTTGATTATTCACACTGCCTGTGAAACACTGGGATGATAGGTTATAGTTAGGCCGAGATTCGAACCCTGGCTAGGTCATTCAGAGATCAGTGTGCATAGGTTATACGGCCAGCTCAACAATACATACAATATCTCAATTCTCAGACCCAGTATAAACCGAGATAAAAACAGAAACACAAAATGACTCATCATCCCCACTAGTGCAGAGAGGGGAAAAGTGGAAGGAGGAAAAGCAAAACAAGGAGCTGATACTCTAGGTCCTGCACATTTTGAGTGGTATGAGAAATAGATCTGTGTAATATGAAAGCTAAATATTGAACAGTTTTTGAAATATCACGTACACAAGCCAAGTTAGAGATACTTGTCATTAGGCTTGGGAGAGAGTCATAACCCAGTTCGAATTGATTCCCTCCACCGGACCCGGGAATCGAACCCTAAGTTCCAGAGAGCCGATTACCCGCCTGTAACAATGGTCGTTCCATGGTCAGGAGTAAGAATGCCATTCTCAGTTTTCCACCCGAACTTGCCGATATATCGGCCTTCGGTGGTTCTGTCTGATCTGTTGCTCTCCAAATAAGAGTTCGGAGACGAGCACGCTTGACATGGAGAACTGCTGACTTGTCTGTCGGTGGAAGACTCTTGATCTTGGGTGGTCCCTCCTTACTGAACCTCAAGTCATTGAGTGAAGATGATGTGATCCCAGCATACAAAGATGACAAGAAATGAGTTCCTGCTTCCATCCAGTCGACTTCTCTCGTTTTGGGATCTGAAAATACTTTCAGGTTGAGTTCTGACTAGAGAAGCAAGTTGATTGCCGATACCTTTCCTTTACCGAATGGGTGTAGCCTGATGTTGGCTTAGTGGTTAGGGTAGCGGCTTGGGATCCTAGGGTCCTGAGTTCAAGCCCCGTTGGCCGCTGAATTAATATACACCAGGAGGTTGACTCAGCCTGTCATCCTTCCGAGGTTGGAAAAATGAGCTTCCACAGGCTGCACTCAATAGAGAGAGACCGAATGGGTGCGGCACTATCGGACCCTGAAAGTGCATGGAGGACCAGAAGGTCAGAGCACTCGTCTCCCAATTTTGAGACCGTGTCATTGATGTCAAGTATTTGACCGTTGATGCAGATATCTTTGTGCTCTTGGTGTTCTTATCTTGGCATCATAAATCATCCACGCCGGTGTTCATGAAAAAGTAAAACAGCCAGAATTTTCATATGGCTCCTCCCTGGAAGAAGCTTCAGGAGGTAGCCGATTATATTCACGTCTGCGTCTTCATGAACAATTGAACAGTTTTCTCCGATCAAACGTGCATAATAATTCCATGGCTCAGCATTACACAGATACTGAATCAGAGGTTTCTTGTTTGCGTCACTTTTCATGATTGCTTCTTTCGCTGGCAGTGTTGTGTCGCTGTTCAAAGTACACTCTCGAGGAGAAGTGCCCTTTGTTCTTCTTTGTCGCTTATGAGATTTGATGGACTTTGATGGTCACTTATGAGACATTGTAGCGGTCAAAGATGATGTCTTTGATGATGATGATGTATCATGCGAACTTGTGAATGGAGTCGTGAAACCATCTGCGAAGCTTTTCACTGTCGCAATCTTAATCCATATGATGTGGTCGATAGCTTTATTGCCATCTACCAATTTTGCATCCACTGGAGAAATTTCACAAGGACGGCCCTCGTTTCCTTTCCACAGTCTCCGTATTTGTCAAACAATGACGAAGGCATGGGAGAGCTCATGCAATTCAATGTCTCTCTTCTGTGAAACCACGAGGAGGCGAGCGTACTTTTCTATGTCTTGTACATTAGTGTCACCCAACTTGACCTTCTTCGTCTTCATTGCTTCCAGTGTCTTCTTCAGGGGCTCGTGGAAACCAGTGGGTGCTTGGTCATGAATTCTGCAGCCGTTTTGCCTCCAATGGCGAGAGAACGATCCACATAGATTTCATCCGGTGCACCACGTCCATTGATATTAGATCGTGCATCTCACATGGTAGTGCGAGAGCTGGTGTACTTCTTAAGTTAGTCAGAAATTTTGCTTCTGTCCATGGCATCAAGCTTCCGGTGATTTTTACCCTCTTTTGTGACACTGCACTTCTGTATTGTACTCATCAATCTCTTCTTCAAACATGTCAATGGCAAGTGACAATGTATTGCACAAGTGATGTGATAGCATCCACACTGCAATCTGTTCAGAAGACAATGACAAATGATTTAAATTTTATAAAAATACACTGCATCTAAATAAAAGCTTCATGATCACCTCCACTGCCATGTTCTCAATTGAACCAATCCCCCACGACCCTCCTGCACACCTCTATCCCCTTTCAAGGCAACAAAACATCACCATCTCATGTTCTCACCCATCCTGTTCTCGCCATGAACCATTCCACACTCTTGTCTTCCTGTCCGCAAAACTTATTTTCTCACCTTTATGATTTATGTCTTCACATCCATAACTTTGTCTGCTCACCTCCACCTCTAAGTTCATTGACCTTCTCACTCAGTCATACTGTTCTTACATGAGCCCTCCATCTTTGTATTTAAAATTCAAAATTGTGGGTTTCATCTGCAGAGATCAAAAAGTAGCTGGGCCACATTGGGTGAGGGATTAGTCCCACAAATATTTTAGGGGTGCATTAATACCCTCAGCATGCACTGCAATCGCAGAGCAAAACTAGAACGGCACTTGGTAGAGTGCATACCTCGACCAGGCTGAACAGTTTACGTTTTGTATCCAACTGAAAGGCTGAATCTTCATCCAGACCTTAACCAAGATCGAATGGCTTGTTCTTGTCCCCTACACAACTCATCCACCAAGTTTCGTCTGAATCCGTCCACTACCTTTTGAGATATAATCATGAGTTTTAGTGTGTGTGTGTGTGTGTGTGTGTGTGTGTGTGTGTGTGTGTGTGTGTGCGTGCGTGCGTGCGTGCGTGCGTACATACATTTGGTCCTAGCATTCAATTGTGACGAATCACTGAAAAAATTCTTGCATCCGTATCTTTACCAAAATAGAATCGGTCTTTCCTTGTCACACACTCAACCTGTCCACAAAGTTTCATCCCAATCTGTCTATAACCTTTGGTGACATCCTTCTCACAGACAAACAGGGGTGAAAACAAAACCTCCGTCCACCTTTGGTGGCAAAGGTAATTGTGAGTAGATCTCTTACACATCTACTTCTCATGAGATTTGATAGAAATCTGATGAAAATCTCATCTCTGAGTTGTTTAGCCTGGGTTTGAATCCCGACCCGGCTGTAAACTGTCATCCTGGTGTTTCACAGGCAGGGCGATTCATCAGTGTGCACATCCCCTCAAATGGAGGTCATGGAGAGTAAGGAGGCAAGCCATCGCCAGCACCCTGAACAAATGATAAATTGCTGCCCTAACCTGCATGGGGCATTGAATCGGCAGCACAGCTGCGCCCTCAGTGAATGATGCTACCAAGCAGCCATGTGCTGCAAATGAAAGAAGAAGAATAAGAAGTCGCATGCTGCACATGAAAGGAATGGAAGAATCTCCCCAGATCAGATGATCATTGTTTTTGTTGGGAAGAGCAGTTGTACTCCCCCCTGCATTGCTGGAAGGTCGATGAAAAAATAATTAGAACAATCCAAACCCAAACGAGACAGAAAAAATATAAATACATAAATAGAAGCACGAATGTGAGGAAAATAAATAGCTTTTGATAGTGTCGGTCAGGGAGGGAGAGAGAGAGCAAATGTGTACAAACCATGACAAGCATACACGTCTATGCACACACAAACAATCTTGCAATCACGACTGCCTGACGTCTGCCAAGAGATATGGAACTTTATTTGATAGCATAAAATGACCTAATGGCTGCTGGGCACAAAGGCAGGCATGAACCACAAGCAGTAATAACATAAACATTCTAAACACATCGGGACACCCAAAAGCTCGAACAATCGAAGCTTTGAGAAATACTTTATACAGTTAGTTATACTTTTTTTTGTTTTTACGTACTTTTATATACCAAAATAAACATCTTTGCTTTGATACTTCGCTACATATATATGAAATTTTACTAATAAACCTTGGGCATTTGGTGCTCACACTGAAATTACTTTGATCATACTCGTTAGGATTCCCCTCTCTCCCCCCACGCCCCCCCTCCTCATTTTTCACACCTTCTCAATAACTTATCTTTCCAAAAAAAACAATCTGCATTTCCATTAACAATTTCAATTTGGAATGGCCATTGGCATTGCTTTGTTGAGACATCCTTCTCACAGACATGTTTTATGGGGTTTTTTTTAGTAAGCCTGCCGCAGTCTTTGACTGTTCCGCAAAGTGCTCGAGTAAACGTGCCCTTGTCGTGACAAATTCTGCTCAGTCGGTGAGGGGGAGAGGGGGGCATCGTGATATCCTTCCAAAACTACAATGTTCTTGAAAGTGAGGCATCCAACTTGCAAAAAAACAACAAAAAGAAACGCCCAAAATCAATATAAAAAGTTCAAAACACTATAAAATGTTTAAAACGAACTACACAGCCACGGACAAGGAAAATATAAAGCCACACCATTACATGTGATAAGAAATAAATAAATATACTATGTAAAACAGTAAAAAAAGACGACGACGATCAATAACAGTTATTTCTAAAAATCCATTTTAAGAGGAGAATGTGATCAAGATGAAGCAGAGAAGTGAAAAATCTGCCATTACCAGAATAATCGACGGGAACTAGATTTAGTACAACAAGTGGGAAACGTTCCACCGGATATGAGGTCGGTGACGGAGCGCCGGCAACGAAGAACTGCAATTTCAAAACTAAAACTACGCATACAATATACATGCCGCCTCACAACGAGAAATTACCTTTTAATTGTGAAGACAAAAGCTCTTGCTGTACAAAGCAATACATTTTTGGCGTTCTGTTACTCCGTGTGCATTAGTTATCCTTTCCAAGCTGACGAAAGTACAGTTATACTGGCGAGGAAACCACTGACGAGAGAAAGCAAAAACGAGATGCAAGAAAGCATTCCATAAGCACACAGAGCAAGTTTGATACGAAAACGTCAAAACAAATTTAGAAAAGAAAAAAGAAGAAAAACATTTGAGAGTCGATTGTGGAATATATCAGTAAAACGGTAAGGAAAATACATCATGATTTGCTTAGACATGTGGCGTTTACAAAAGCTACAAGTGCTCAAAGATTAGCCAAGGGCGAACAGCAAATAAACACAGAAATCAAAAGTGAGTTTGCATTGTACTACAAAAGGCAAGGAGGTAGGTGGCAATGTGCTTCCAATTGAGCGGAGTACCTGTTTACATGGAGCGAGTAAATCCCCCTGCGCAGCTCCCAAAATGCGATGCATCAAAAGACTTTAAACAAGGAACGCTACAATATAGTCTTACTGGGAAAGTGGCCACACGATGTACTGAGGTAGACACCTAGACTACCGAAACCTAGGTGTCCTGTGCAACAACACCAGTTACAGGCAAACTGAATGTTGTGCCCCCTGATGCTCAGGAACCTGATTGGCTGATGGTTAATCAGATTGACTGTGCAGCGAAGAAATACATTGGGAATTTCAAGCAGGCAAGCGAGCTGTGAAAGGTGTGGGGGAGGTGGGGGGGGGGGGAGGGTGAGCAGGAGGAAGTACTTCGATTCCCTTGATCGGAAATATTGTACGTGTGTCGTATTCAGATATTTACAGAATAAAAGACGTACTTCACATTAAACATATGCCATTTTCTTTTGTTTGTACTGGGGACTGGGGAGCAAACAGTTGGTGCAGAAACACACGTAAGCCGTGAGGACAAGGCTAACAAGGATATTTTCTTAAAGAAAAAAAAGCTCCCTCAAAAGCAAGAGAAATCCTAGACTTTGTTAAAGCTAGTGTTTGTCTGAGTTAGTGGACAATTCAAACAATACGTTTTATCAATTGGGTGTTGACAAAGGTATGTTGACCACTGTTAGAGAAGCAAAGTACTGTGGACGTTTTGGATGTTAACCCTCAAGCGCCAGAAACGGTTAACTCTCGAAACATCAATTATTTTCTTCCCAAGGAGGTTAGCACACCTTAGTCAACCTTCAGTTGATAAAAAACAAAAACATCCCACAAAAGTCAAACTTTACCTTGAATAGATATTGGGGTTTTTGTTTTTTACTCTTTTACATCAAACGTAACCATAATCCATTGGGCATTTGCTCAAGGATTGAAATCGACTCCAATAAATGCCACACAACAACTAGCCTTCAAGAATGCTTCGACAGCAACCCAAAATGCCAAACAGTCCAGCCGCTATACTCGACTGTTACAAACATATTCCACCAAATCAGTCACTCCAAGGAGGTCATCCTCTTCCTCCTCTTCCCCAGCACCCTCAACAAGAGATGCTGCCGCACAAAGTAGAGGTGGCTGTCCCCCAATCCCGACATTTGTCTGAAGTCCAGGCTTTTTAGATGAACCTCCAGCATGCCCGCTCGCCTTCACGTCTGCCAGAGGACCATTGCTTCTGGCTCTGACCATTCCCAGGTCGTAGCCCAAGGAACTTTGATTGCTGCTGCTGTCAGTGTTGTTTCCATCTCCATCTCCACAGTCATCGTCACTACTCAAAAGGCGCTGGCGGAATTTTCTGACAGTGGTTGGACAAGAAGGAGAGTGGTGCGGCGTGAGGTCCAACTGTTCACCGTTCCCTCTTACTCTCCTCTCTGCTCCGACCACCTCCTCCTCCTCTTCATCATCATCATTGTCGTTGTCGTCTTCCTTATTGATGCGATGGAGGCGCTTTCGCGGGGGTTGTCCTTCTGATCCACTGTAAGATTGATAGCTTTCTGCAACACATCAGGCAAGGAATTAAATAGTTTTCTACATTTCCAAAGTAAAATTGCTATGCAGATATTGAACCATTCGACGTGTTGAGCAACAGGAAACGAGGAAGCATTCTTCATATTTGTGTGTATATATATTGTTGTGAATTCGCGCCCCGCCGGCGTGCGAACGACCGCGTTTAACCAATAGCGGCCGCTCGCCCACCGAACGTGCAATTCAGTCGTGACCCTCTCGGAACAACGCCGGGAGCTAGTCACGGGGGGTTTAACCTCACCACAACTCAGTCCGCATTCTACCCGCGCGAAATAGGGTCTGATCGCCGAATGGTCGATTTACCTAAGTACCCGTGCGGGTAGCGTACCGAGAGTTGTACCACGCCGCAGGTCGACTCCGGACACAAACCGCTTAAGCGGCTCGTTCCGTACTGCAGGGATAACCGAGCGGAGTTATCGTCGACCTCGACGGTTCAGATTATTTATCGGGAACTTACACCCACTATCAATCCCTTACGTGATGCAAGATGGAAATTCAAATAAAGGAATGGATGCAGCGAAACGGGGAACAATTGGACAAGCACATTTATTCGCACCACACGGCAGCACGTATTTCTAATAGGCAACAGTTATACAAAACAATACACGTATACAGTCAACAAAGAACACAACAAGGACGATGCATCGAGCTACAACCGAATAAAAGGCAATGTACAAGCACTTAATCAGTTTCTACTTTACGGACTGGCGCCACACACACACATTTACAAGACCCCAAAAGAAAAGGAAGTGACTTCCCTGAGCGTGTCGTCGAGTCCTCCTTTGCGCGACCTCAACTCCGAGCCCCTCGGCGGGTCCGCGAGCTCGTACCTCGCGCCGGCACGTGTCGCGTTCGACGCCACGAACGGGGTTCGGAAACGAACGGACGGAGCTTTCGCCGCTTCCCGGTGCGGACGGGGGGGGGGGGGGGGGAAATGCAGGCGTTCCGTCCCACAGCGGGGTCTCGAGACCGCACCGACTGACCCTCTGACACGACAATCCTCCGACTCGACAGTCGGGAACAACAACCGGGACCACCGACCAGGCAAGAAAGAACAAAACCAGACCCAATTCGACGACCAGCAGCCCAGCCGCCTTGCGCTCGCCTTTTTGTAAGGCGGGGCCCCGCCCTTCGCTCCGCCCCGTTCCTTGCTCCACCTCCCTTCGCGGCGTTTCCAGAAAAGTCTCGAAGGGGGGCGGTCCTCCTCCCTGGCCGCGTCACACCGCGCATCCCCCAATCGGGAGCGAGCTGCGCCACCCTCCCCCTTCTAGAGAGAGATCGAATTCAAACAATCATTTAAAAAAAAAGTTTCAAAATTAACATGTTCAAAGATTCAATTTCGAATTCAAAAGTATTCTGTTACATCACCTTATTAACCCTTAAAAGTAACCTGGATTTTTAGGACCCCAAGCCCAACATATATTTAAAATACATAATATATATATATGTATTTTTATTAAATATTTTACGAATGACTTTTTGCATTTTTTTTCTAAAACAAAAAAGTATGAAAAGTTATTAATTAGTAGATAAATCTTGTTATAATCTTATAATAATTGCAAAAGGGTTTCAATTTGATATGTACATAATGTTAATTGCGAATTAAAATTAAAACACAGAAACATTTTTTCTAAAAAAGGAGGGGGGGTGTCCTAAAGACCGCCAGGTTGCCCAGATGTTACTGTGGGATGAAGGAATTTCCATAGAGGTAACATGTTTTACATTCGGTATTTGTTTTCCGTTATGACGGTCCTTTAAAAACAGTGAGTTTCCGCGTTGTAGGAATGATCTTCCAATTTGTTTTGACGTGCCAGGCAGGCAGAACAGAGTTAAAAGAATTATCTCATTCTTCTCTCCTTCGTGCATGTGCACTCGGGATGGGTTCAGAGCTAAAAGTACTGTAAAACCACAAACTTGTTATCCCATTCATGTTCTGATTCGTGATTCAAACTATAAACACCATTCAATTTTAAATTAAGTTGTTTCTTCAATCATAAACTGAATAATACTTTCCCTATCATCAGCAAAGGTCATGGACATCCACATCGGCAGTTGATATGAAATCTTCGCTTTTCTTCCAAAAAGCCTCATCTTAGTCACCAATTTGGAATTCAGACCAGGGTCACTCCACCTGCGACATTCTGCCTTAACTCACCAAACACAATGGATGGAAGCCCTCAGATGTCCAGACGAGATCAGGCGTCTCTCTGGACACATCTTGTGCTTTTTGATAGTTGGCCATCTCACGGGTGGGGCTGTAGCTCTGGCCAATCTGTTTCTGCCTATGGCATCAAAGGCTACCTCTACACATGGCTAACTGACTTCATCTACTTCCAAATGGCCTAACATGTGGCACTTAAATAGAATGGCATTTTATTCTTCTCCCGATCAAGGCTGGTTGTTCGCAGAAGGCAGTGTTCTGGCCCCAATCCTATTCCTGATTTCATCATGAATCTCTGTGAGTCTTGTGGAAAATCCCTCTTTATATATTTACTGATGGCTCCACCCTCTGCCATGACCACCCTTCATCCTTTAGACAGGCAGCTGCAGAATCTTTCCTCTCTTCAGAGCATGAAAAAAAATAATCACAAGCTGGTCAAACACTTGGGATTATGTCTTTCCAATCCTGACAAATCTCTCTCCGAAAGAACTTTCGTGCAAAAAACTCCTCCTTATCTACTTTACATTTCCAAAGTTAGCCCGCCAAGGCATGCTTGCTGACTGTGCATCCTCCATCATACAAAGTCCTTCTCGGCACACACCTGGAACTCTCCGGATCCACCTACAACGTTTTCATCCAGAAGGTTGATGGAGTACTACTCTCCCGCTCTGGGGCTGGCTCCCCTGCCTCACATCTTGCTCAGCTTGATGACGTGGAAACAAAAGCCTTCAAGATTATTGGAAACCTCCTGCGATGAAGATGAATCTATGTGCTTATCCTTCGCCATCGCAGATTCGCTGGGTGCAGGTCTCTCTGTCTTCTACCACCTGCTTTCTGTGTCTTGCACCCTCGCTCTTTTCATTCATTTCCGCCACCCCCCTCATCCCCCGAGGTTTCTTCGCAAGGCTCGCACATCCACCATCAACCCCTTCTGTGAACTACCTTCATCCAGGGATAAACTGCTCACATTCACTCTTTCGATTCTTTCTTTTTGTCCCGCTCTGCAGCAATCTCCAAACACTGTTCAATCCCACTGCTTCGCTCCAGGTCCTTCAAAAACAGCTTGTTCACCACCACCTCTTATCTTCCCCCATCCCAAAACCATCTTTTATACCCCGGTTAATCCAACCCATCCTCCTCCAAATTCCTGCTGTCCTCCTGAATGTCACTGTGTGTCTTGTATATCTTGGTATTACCCCGTGTTCCCCGCCCCATCGCCCTCTGTTCCACAGATCTCCTATTGTCTGTTTTCCCACTATTTTTGCTTTCCCTCTCCACCCCCTCATCTCTGCCTTGCTATATGTTCTGGTGTGTTAGCTCTTACACAAGCCTCAAACATGGTATAACAAAAGAAAGAAAGAAAAAATCTCATTCTTCCCAAAAAGGTCTTGCAAGGACAAGCTGTTCACTCCATCAGCAGATCATCCCCTTCCAAAACCATGATATTTCTACCCTCGTGTAACCCAACCGCCGAATCTCTCCTCCTTCCACATTCCAGTTTTCCCTCCTTCAGAGTTCTTTTGTATCCATCTTGTCCACCCCATGATCCTCGTCCTCTCCCCCCCCCCCCCTCCAATTTTGTCTGCCTCCCACTATCTTTGGCCTTTGGTTCTGCTGTTTTGGTGTCCCCCCTCCTCCACTCTCTCTCGCTTCCTATTGTCCTGTTTGTGCCTTGATCCGTCCCCCTCAGTTGTACTACTACTACTACCTCTTCCACGAGCCTCGACTATGTATTTAAAAGTAAAAAGAATAAAGACGCAGTCTTGATAGACCCCAGCCACGATGGTGAGGTAGGCCGCAAGAAAATGTTAACTGGTCCAACAATTACAATCATACAAATGTTATTCTGTCCTCTTTTGTATACAGCACAGGCTGTGGGTGGCATTATTTGGCTGGGGACACACTGTGCCGCTGATGCAGTGCCGCCTGTGGGTTAAATGCTGAATTTTGTAATTTGGTCATGGTGCCAGTAATTAGCTCACCAACTCTTTGCTAGAGACATCATGTGATTTTTAATGTCCATGTAATGCAGGCAGAAGGGATACCCAGTTTAACGTCCACATCTGAGGGACGGTACCAACACCCTTGATTAGTTGCACACTGCCTGTGAAACACTTGGGATGATAGGTTATAGTTTTTTTTTTGAGGCCGAGATTCGAACCCTGGCTAGTCATTCAGAGCATCAGTGTGGCATAGGTTATACGGCCGCCTCAACATACATACACATATCTGCCAATGTCTCGACCCCAGTATAAACGAGATAAAAACAGAAACACAAAATGACTCATCACCCCGACCTAGTGGCAGAGAGGGAAAAGTGGAAGGAGAAAACAAAACAAGGAGCTGATACTCTAGGTCCTTGACACATTTTGAGTGGTATGAGAAATAGATCTGTGTAATATGAAAGCTAAATATGAACAGTTTTTGAAATATCACGTACACAAGCCAAGTTTAGAGATACTTGTCATTAGGCTTGGGAGAGAGTCATACCAGTTCGAATGATTCCCTTCCGACCGGACCCGGGAATCGAACCCTAAGTTCAGAGAGCCGATTACCCGCCTGTAAAATGGCTTTCCATGGTCAGGAGTAAGATGCCATTCTCAGTTTTCGCACCGAAACTTGCCGAATATATCGGCCTTCGTGGTTCTGTCTGATCTGTTGGTCTCCAAATAAGAGTTCGGAGACGAGGCACGCTTGACATGGAGAACTGCTGACTTGTCTGCGGTGGAAGACTCTTGATCTTGGGTGGTCCTCCTTACTGAACCTCAAGTCATTGAGTGAAGCTGAATGTGATGCCCAGCATACAAAGATGACACAAAGAAATTAGTTCCGTGCTTCCATCCAGTCGATTCTCTCGTTTTGGGATCTGAAATAATACTTCAGGTTGAGTTCTGACTGAGAAGCAAGTTGATTGCCGATACCTTTTTTACCGAATGGGTGTTAGCCTGATGTTGGCTTATGGTTAGGGTAGCGGCTTGGGATTCCTAGGGTCCTGAGTTTCCAAGCCCCGGTGGCGCCTGAATTAAATATACACCAGGATGGTTGACTCAGACTGTCATCTTCCGAGGTTGGAAAAATGAGCACCACAAGCTGCACTCAATAGAGATGAGACCAATGGTGCGACACTATCGGACCCTGAAAGGTGCCATGGAGGGCCAAGAAGGTCAGAGCAACTCGTTCTCCTCTCCAGAAATTTTAAAAATTAAATGTTATAAAATAATATATAAATAATTTGAAGGGACCTGTTCATGATTCAAGTATTTGACCGATTGCAATATCTTTGTGCTCTTGGTTTGCTTATCTTGGCATCATAAAATCCACGCCTGGTGTTCATGAAAAAGTAAAAACAGCCAGAATTTTGCATATGGCTCCTCCCTGGAAGAACTTCAGGAGGTAGCGCGATTATATTCACGTCTGCTCTTCATGACAATTAGACAGTTTTCTCCGATCAACGTGCATAATATTCATGGTCAGCATTACAACAGATACTGAATGCAGAGGTGTTCTTGTTTGCGTCAACTTGTTCATGATTGGCTTCTTTCGCTGCAGTGTTGTGTCGCTGTTCAAAGTACACTCTCGAGGAGAAAGTGCCCTTGTTTCTCTTTGTCGCTTATGAGATTTTGATGGACTTTGATGGTCACTTATGAGACATTGTAAGCGTTCAAAAGATGATGTCTTTTGATGATGATGATGTATATGCGAACTGTGAATGGAGTCGTGAAACCAATCTGCGAAGCTTGTTCAGGCGGTTTCGGGCCAATTTTTTTTTTCTTAATCACTATGATGTGGTCGATAGCTGTTAATTGCCAATCTCCAAATTTTGCATCCACTGGAGAAATTTCACAAA
Source organism: Eptatretus atami (assembly GCA_035128595.1). Classification (NCBI taxonomy): domain Eukaryota; kingdom Metazoa; phylum Chordata; class Myxini; order Myxiniformes; family Myxinidae; genus Eptatretus; species Eptatretus atami. The sequence goes on along the minus strand of CM068960.1, from coordinate 42,489,130 downwards.
GGACGGCCCTCGTTTCCTTTCACCAGTCTCCGTATTTGTCAAACAATGACGAAGGCATGGAGGCTCATGCAATTCAATGTCTCTCTTCTCGTGTGAAAACCAGAGGAAGGCGAGCGTACTTTCTATGTCTTGTTACATTAAGTTGTCACCCACTTGACCTTCTTCGTCTTCATTGCTTCCAGTGTTCTTCTTCAGGGGCTCGTGGAAACCAGTTGGCGTGGCTGGTCATGGAATTCTGCAGCCGTTTTGCCTCCAATGCGAAGAGAACGATCCACATAGATTTCATCCGGTTTGCACCACGTCCATTGATATTAGATCGTGCATCTCACATGGTAAGTGCGAGAGCTGCTGTGTACTTCTAAGTTAGTCAGAAATTTTGCTTCTGTCCAGCATCAGCTTCCGGTGATTTTTACCCTCTTTTGTGACACTGCCACTTCTGTATTGTTATCATCAATCTCTTCTTCAAACATGCAAATGGCAGTACACTGTATTGCACAAGTGGATGTAGATAGCATCCACACTGCAATCTGTTCAGAAAGACAATGACAAATGATTAAAATTTTATAAAAATAACACTGCATCTAAATAAAAAGCTTCATGATCCACTGCCACTGCCATGTTCCAATTGAACCAATCCCACGACCTGCCCTGCACCACCTCTATCCCCTTTCAAGGCAACAAAACATCACCATCTCATGTTCTCACCCCATCCTGTTCTCGCCATGAACCATTCCACACTCTTGTCTTCCTGTCCAGCAAAACTATTTTCTCACCTTTATGATTATGTCTTCACATCCATTAAACTTTGTCTGCTCGACTCCACCTCTAAGTTCATTGACCCTTCTCACTCAGTCATACTTGTTCTTACATGGAGCCCTCCATCTTTGTATTTTAAATTCAAAATTGTGGGTTTCAATCTGCAGAGAATCAAAAGTAGCTGGGCCACTTGGGCTGAGGGATTAGTCGCGCACAAATATTTTAGGGTGCATTAAATACCCTCAGCATGCCACGGCATCGCAGAGCAAACTAGAACGGGCACTTGGTAGAGTGCATACCTCGACCCAGGGCTGAACAGTTTACGTTTGTATCAACTGAAAGGCTGAATCTTCATCCGACCTTAACCAGATCGAATGGCTTGTCTTGTCCCCTACACAACTCATCCACCAAGTTTCGTCTGAATCCGTCCACTACCTTTGAGATATAATCATGAGTTTTAGTGGTGTGTGTGTGTGTGTGTGGGTGTGTGTGTGTGTGTGTGGTGTGGTGCGTGTGTGCGTGGATGGTTACATACATTTGGTCCTAGCATTCAATTGTGACGATCACTGAAAAAATTCTGCATCCGTATCTTTAACCAAATAGAACGGTCCTTCTCTTGTTCACACACTCCAATCCTGTCCACAAAGTTTCATCCCAATCTGTCTATAACCTTCGGGACATCTTCTCACAGACAAACAGGGGGTGAAAAACAAAACCTCCGTCCACCTTTGGTGGCAAAGGTTAATTGTGAGTAGATGCTCTACACCTCTACTTCTCATGCGATTGATCAGTAAATCTGTGAAATCTCATCTCTGAGTTGTCTAGCCTGGGTTTGAAATCCCGACCCGCTGTAAAACTGTCATCCGGTGTTTCAACAGGCCAGCGTTCATCAGTGGTGCACATTCCTCAAATGGAGGTCAATGAAGAGTAACGGAGGCGAGCCATCGCCAGCACCTGAACAAATATAATTGCTGCCCTAACCTGCATGGGGCATTGAACGGCAGCACAGCTGCGCCCTCATGAATGATGCTACCAAGCAGCCATGTGCTGGCAAATGAAAGAAGAAGAATAAGAAGTCGCATGCTGCACATGAAAGGAATTGAGAATTCTCCCCAGATCAGATGATCATTGTTTTTGTTGGGGAAGAGCAGTGTACTCCCCCCCTGCAATTGCTGGAAGGTCGATGAAAAAAATAATTAGAACAATCCAAACCCAAACAGGACAAAAAATATAAAATACATAAATAGAAGCACGAATGTGAGGAAATAAATAGCTTTTGATGTTGGTCGTGTCAGGGAGGGAGAGAAGAAAGAGCAAATGTGTACAAACCATGACAAGCACTCACGTCTATGCACACACAAAACAATCTTGCAATCACGACTGCACGGACGTTCTGCCAAGAGATATTGGAACTTTATTTGATAGCATAAAAGACCTAATGGCTTGCTGGGTCACAAAGGCAGGCATGAACCATCAAGCAGTATAAACATAAACATTCTAAACACATCGGGACACCCAAAAGCTCGAACATCGAAGCTTGAGAAATACTTTATACAGTTGTTATACTTTTTTTTGTTTTTACGTACTTTTATATACCAAAATAAACATCTTTGCTTTGATACTTCGCTACATATATATGAAATTTTTACTAATAAAACTTGGGCAATTTGGTGCTCACACTGAAATTACTTTGATCATACTCGTATGGATTCCCCTCTCTCCCCCCCCGCCCCCCCTCCTGCATTTTTCACCACCTTCTCAATAACTTATCTTTCCAAAAAAAACAATGCTGCATTTCCCATTAAACAATTCAATTTGGAATGGCCATTGGCATTGCTTTGTTGAGACATCCTTCTCACAGACATGTTTTATGTGGGTTTTTTTTTTAGTAAGCCTGCCGCAGTCTTTGACTGTTCCGCAAAAGTGCTCGAGTTAAACGTGCCGCTTGTCGTGACAAATTCTGCTCAGTCGGTGAGGGGGAGGGGGGCATCGTGATATCCTTCCAAAACTAAATGTTCTTGGAAATGTGAGGCAATCCAACTTGCAAAAAAACCAACAAAAGAAGACGCCCAAAATCAATATAAAAAGTTCAAAACACTATAAAATGTTTAAAACGAACTACACAGCCACGGACAAGGAAAATATAAAGCCACCATTTACTTGATAAGAAATAAATAAAATATACTATGTAAAACAGTTAAAAAAAGACGACGACGATCAATAACAGTTATTTCTAAAAATCCATTTTTAAGAAGGAGAATGTGACAAATGAAGCAGAGAAGTGAAACAATCTGCATTACCAGAATAATCGACGGGAAACATAGATTTAGTACAACGAGTGGGAAACGTCCACAACGGATATGAGGTCGTGACGGAGCGCGGCAAACGAAGAACTGCAATTTCAAAAACGTAAAACCTACGCATTAACAATATACATGCGCCTCACAACGAGAATTACCTTTAATTGTGAAGACAAAAGCTCTTGCTGCTACAAAGCAGATACATTTTTGGGCGTTCTGTTACTCCGTGTGCATTAGTTATCCTTTCCAAGCTGACGAAAGTTACAAGTTATACTGCGATGGAAACCACTGACGAGAGAAAGCAAAAACGAGATGCAAGAAAGCATTCCATAAGCACAAGAGCAAGTTTTGATACGAAAACAGTCAAAACAAATTTTAGAAAAGAAAAAAGAAAGAAAAACATTTGAGAGTCATTGTGGAAATATCGAGTAAAAGCGTAAGGAAAATACATCATGAATTTGCTTAGACATGTGGCGTTACAAAGCTACAAGTTGCTCAAAGATTAGCCAAGGGGCGAACAGCAAATAAACACAGAAATCAAAAGTGAGTTTGCATTGCTACTAGCAAAAGGCAAGGAGGTAGGTGGCAATGTTCTTCCAATGAGCGGAGTACCTGTTTACATGGAGCGAGTAAGATCCCCCTGCGGCAGCTTCACCAAATGCGATGCATCAAAAGACTTTAAACAATGAACGCTACAATATAAGTCTTACCTGGGAAAGTGGCCACACGATGTAACTTGAGGTAGAGGACACACCAGACTATACCGAAACCTAGGGGTTCCTGTGACAACACCAGTTTACCAGGCAAACTGATGTGGGTGCCCCCGATGCTCAGGAACCTGAATTGGCTGATGGTTAATCAGATTGACTGTGCACGAAGAATACATTGGGAATTTCAAGCAGGGCAAGCGTAGCTGTGAAAGGTGTGGGGGGGTGGGGGGGGGGGGAGGTGAGCAGGAGGAAGTACTTCGATCCCTGATCGGAATATTGTACGTGATGTCGTATTCAGAATATTACAGAATAAAAGACGTATTCACAATTAACATATATGCCATTTTCTTTTGTTTGTACTGGGGACTGGGAGCTAAACAGTTGGTGCAGAAACACACGTAAGCCGTAGGACAAGGCCTAACAAGGATATTTCTTAAAGAAAAAAAAGACTCCCTCAAAAGCAAGAGAAATCTAGACTTTGTTAAAGCTAGTGTTTTGTCTGAAGTTAGTGACCAATTCAAACAATACGTTTTATCAATTGGGTGTTGACAAAGGTAATGTTGAGCACTGTTTAGAGAGCAAAGTACTGTGGACGTTTTGGATGTTAACCTCAAGCCCAGTAACTGGTTACTCTCGAAAACATCAATTATTTTCTTCCCAGGAGGTTAGCACACCTTAGTCAAACTTCAGTTGATTAAAAACAAAAACATCCACAAAGTCAACTTTTAGCCTTGAATAGATATTGGGGGTTTTTGTTTTTTTACTCTTTTACATCAAACGTAACCATACCCATTGGGCATTGCTCAAGGATTGAAATCGACTCCAATAAATGCCACACAACACTAGCCTTCAAGAATGCTTCGACAGCAACCCAAAATGCCAAACAGGTCCAGCCCGCTATACTCGACTGTTACAAACATATTCACCAAATCAGGTCACTCCAAGGAGGTCACCTCTTCCTCCTCTTCCCCAGCACCCTCAACAAAGAGAATGCTGCCTGCACAAAGTAGAGTGGCTGTCCCCCAATCCCGACATTTGTCTGAAGTCCAGGCTCTTTTAGTTGACCTCCAGATGCCCCTCGGCTCACGTCTGCGCCAGAGGACCATTGCTTCGCTCTGATCCATTCCCAGTCGTAGCCCAAGGAAACTTGATTGCTGCTGCTGTCAGTGTTTGTTCCATCTCCATCTCCACAGTCATGCGTCACTACTCAAAAAGGGCGCTGGCGGAATTTTCTGACAGTGGGTTGGACAAGAAAGGAGAGTGGTGCGGCGTGAGGTCCAACTGTTCCCGTTCCCTCTTATCTCCTCTCGCTCCGACTACCTCCTCCTCCTCTTCATCATCATCATTGTCGTTGTCGTCTTCCTTATTGATGCGATGGCAGGCGCTTTCGCGGGGTTGTCCTTGCTGATCCACTGTAAGATGATAGCTTTCATGCAACACATACAGGCAAGGAATTAAAATAGTTTTCTACATTTCCAAAGTAAAAATTGCTATGCCAGATATTGAACCATTGACGTTGTTGAGCAAACAGGAAACGAGGAAAGCAATTCTCATATTTGCTGTGTATATATATTGTTGTTGATTCGCGCCCCGCCGGCGTGCGAACGACGCGTTTAACCAATAGCGGCCGTTCGCCCCACCGAACGTGCACAATTCAGATCGTGACCCTCTCGGAACTAACGCCGGAGCTAGTCACGGGTGGGGTTTAACCTCACCACAACTCAGTCCGCATTCTACCCGCAGCGAAATAGGGTGATCGCCGAATGTCGATTTACCTAAGTACCGCTGCGGGTTAGCTATACCGAGGAGTGTTACCACGCCCAGGTCGACTCTCGGACACAAACCGCTTAAGCGGCTCGTTCGTCTGCAGGGATAACCGAGGGAGTTATCGTCGACCTTGACGGTTCAGATTATTTATCGGGCTTACACCCACTATCAATCCCTTACGTGAATGCAAGATGGAAATTCAAAAAAGGAATGGGCAGCGAAACGGGGAACAATTGAACAAAGCACATTTTATTCCACCACACGGCAGCACGTTTTCTAAAGGCAACAGTTATACAAAACAATACACGTATACAGTCAAGCAAGAAACACAAAGCAGGAACGATGCGAGAGCTACAACCACAGCCGAAAAAAGGCAATGTACAAGCACTTAATCAGTTTCTACTTTACGGACTCGGCCGCACACACAAGCACATTTACATATAACCCCAAAGAATAAGGAAGTCGCGAATTCCTGAGCGTGTCGTCGAGTCCTCCTTTGCGCGACCTCACTCGAGCACCCTCCGGGCGTGGTCGCGAGCTGTACCTCGCGCCGGCACGTGCGCGTTCGACGCCATCGACGGGGTTCGGGACGGAACGGACGGAGCCTTTACGCCAGGCTTTTCCCGGTGCGGTACGGGGGGGGGGGGGGGGAATAGCAGGCGTTTCCGTCCCACAGCGGGTCTCGAGACCGCAACCTGACTGACGCCTCTGACCACCGACAATCCTCCGACTCGACAGTCGGGCAAAACAACCGGGACCACCGACAGGGAAGACCAAGACAAAAACCAGACCCAATTCGACGACCAGCTCTCCAGCGCCTTGCGCTCCCTTTTTGTAGGCGGGCCACCGGCCTTGCTCCGCCGCCGTTCTTGCTTCACCTCCCTTCGCGCGTTCCAGAAAAGTCTCGAAGGGGGGCGGTCCTCCTTCCCTGGCCGCGTCCACCGCGCAATACCAATCGGGAAGCGAGCGGGCGCCAGCCCTCCCCTTCTCACCAAGCGCGAACGACGATCCGGCTCAGATTCAAGCGGTGAGAAATTCGGGCGGGATTTGTCTTTCTCGCGCCCTTGCTGCGCCACCCGCTCCTTTCACCCGTCCCGCGGAGATCGTGACCCGCGGTGCGCGTTGAATGGCGTAGTGGCGAAGATGGTGTGTGTATCGTTGCTTGAAGGTGGCTCGTGGTGTGAATGGCGCGGTTGTGAGATGTGTTGTGTGGCGATGTTTGCGTTGTTGTGTTGTTGCACCAAGATAACGCAAGCAAAAAGAAAAACGGCTAACTGCAAGAATCGCAGCCCGAATGGATCACATATATTCCCTCTATACAACGGGTTGGGCTAACTACACATGAACTTAGCGTCATAACTATCTAAAGGACCCTTTATGGTGTATTGCGAATTTCCACAGCCGTAACACTACCCCCTCCCCTTTTTACAGATCGTCCGAGTCGTCGAATGTTCGTGTGGCCATCATGTGTAGTTCTCCCCTAATACGTTTTACCTTCGGATCCCTGAGTGCGACATTCATTGTATTCGTGTCCCAAAATAAATAAC
>CM068960.1:42466849-42481603 GCA_035128595.1 Eptatretus atami | reverse complement strand
GTCGTTTTTTTAGATCCACAACCTTGGCATCGAAGGATACTCAGTGGAAGATAACTCAGAGCCAAGTACACATTTGCCTCTCCAAGCCAAGTAATCCTGCTAACCAAGTGATGTAATTCTTATAAGGTTCAAAAAAAAGCCCTTGATATGCGCAAGTCCAGAAGGCATTTCTCACCCTGCATACTTAAGTCCATGGAAAGCGTCCTATAACTTGGCACAAAGCTGCAGGTAAGAAACGGAGCAATAGTGCTTTCACTGCACTATTGATTGACACCCTAAATAACACCACGATGGCAAGCAAGCGATCACCACTTAACCCCAACTATATTGGCAGACGGTGAAAATCACCAAGGACATCATACCCACACTTTTCAAAACCCACGGGAATCTTCCAACTCGGTCTCACCACTATTCCTGGCAAAAACATTGCAATCGCTTTTGCAGGACTATGACAAATGATGTTTGCGCAACACATTTTCCTCTTTTCTCTTATTTGAACTTTTTCAAGCACTGGACATTTATTAGTATTCACCTGCAATTGTGATTCAATGCTGATTTCCTGCCTTACGAATGCGTCACACCTGGCACCCTGGTGTGTTCCATGAAAACTGGCCAATAAAAGTCTATGAAGTTTGTTGTTTTAATCCTATTGAGAAAATTGAAACAACACATCTCCTGTTTATGACTGGCAGTGCACGGAAATGTATCAATCAACCACAATTTTCAAATCGCGGAAAATACGATTGGAAATACACAACCCATTGATGTGCTTCAACCAGAAAATATCCTTGGAATGCCAATTCAAATCCTCATGAAGAGTCACACCATTGCCCCCCATGGTGTTACCAAATAGATGGAGAGGAAAAATGATCACCCATCCATAGGTTCAAGGAAAAGGAATCGTGTTTTTTAACTGTGATTAAAATTCTCTGTGAAAGGGTTCTGGGTCGCCTCGGTCCAGTCACCATCGTTGAAGTTGTGCTAGCAAGATGGCACAACTGAGTAAAACTGTTTTTAAATACCCTATATCAGCTTAACGAACAGGCCACATATCAAATTGCTGATAAATAAATGAAACCCATTATGCTTTTAACGTGTTCATGTCTGATCGTTTTATTGTAAGTGGTCATCTGATCATTTATTACGTCTGAAAGTCAACATCTCTCTGGCTCTTCTCTGAGAAACCGCCTCAATGCCGGCGAGGTCTGGCGTTTTTACTTCAAGCAGATTGAACAAGGAACTGCAACCAGCCGTCTCTCTTCAGGACCGGTCTCCCATATCTACTGCCCCTGAGTTGTTAAACTTCAGCCTGGGAATTTCTTCACAGAATCATTCCCATCATCACCTTCAGTATTCCACCCTAGACACTGAATGTTGTGAGGTAATTGCTCTAAACAAAAATTGTTTTCTCTTCGTGGAAGCTAATTGCCCACCGAAGGGCAATCTCTGAGCATTCCAAAATGTCCCACAAGTATGTGTCCACTCACAGGAAAGCCAGAAAATATCCTGTTTCCGACCCAGAATGACCTTTCAAACTGTTGTCCCTCCTCTAAAAACCCATGTTGGCCCTGTCAAAAGTCGGTCTCTGGAGTTTGCTCCCCTTCAATTCCTTCTCTCCAAATGGCATCGAGCCTACTCCGCCTCATGAAGGAAGGCTGAATGCCTCAATTCTGTGTTGCTTCCAAAATATTGTGTCCACAACGCCCTCACTCTCAATCCCATACCTTCCCCCGAGAGGAGAAATTTGATTGGTCGTGGTGACAGTAAAAATTGGCCGTAATATTTTTATCCAAGTACCGCAAAGGGAGGGTTTTGAAAGTTCCAAAAAGCGACGGTGTGTTTTCTGCTGCGTTTTCAAGTATGTATTATAATTTACTGTATATTTAAGTTTCAAAAAAAAGATTTATAAAGGTTCCAGAGAGTTTTTTTTTCGGAATTCAAAAATTCATTTCAAAAAAAAAGTTTCAAATTAACATGTTCAAAGAATTTCAAAATTTCGAAATTCAAAAAGATTCTGTTACATCAACCTTATTAACCCTTAACAAGTAACCTGGATTTTTAGGACCCCAAGCCCAACATATATTTAAAATACATAATTATATGTATTTTATTAAAATATTTTACGAATGACTTTTCTGCATTTTTTTTCTAAAAAAAAAAGTAATGAAAAGTTATTAATTAGTAGATAAATCTTGTTATAATCTTAAATATTGCAAAGGGTTCAATTTGATATGTACATAATGTTAATTGCGAATTTAAAATTTAAAACACAGACATTTTTCTAAAAAAGGAGGGGGTCCTAAAGACCCCAGGGCTTGCCCAGATGTTACTGTGGGATGAAGGATTTCCATTAAGAGGTAACATGTTTTTACATTCGTATTTGTTTTCCGTTATGACGGTTCCTTAAAACAGTGAGTTTCCCGTTGTAGGAATGATCCCCAATGTTGTGTTGACTGCCAGGCAGGCAGAACAGAGTTAAAAGAATTATCTCATTTCTTTTCTTCCTCCCTCTCTGTGCATGTGCACTCGGGATGGGTTCAGAGCTAAATACTGTAAAACACAAACTTGTTATCCCATTCATGTTCTGATTCGTGATTCAAACTATATAACACCCATTCAATTTTAAATTAAGTTGTATTCTTCAATCATAAACTGATAATACTTTCCTATCATCAGCAATGTCATGGAATCCATCATCGCAGTTAATATTGAAATCTTCGCTTTCTCCAAAAACCTCATCTTAGATCACCAATTTGGATTCAGACCAGGGTCACTCCACCTGCGACATTCTGCCTCTAACTCAGCCAAAACCAATGGATGGAAGCCCTCAATGTTCCAGACGAGATCAGCGTCTCTCTGGACACATCTTGTGCTTTTGATAGTTTGGCCATCTCACGGGTGGGGGGGCTGGTTAGCTCTGGCCAATCTGCTTCTGCCTATGGCATCAAAGGCCACCCTCTACACATGGCTAACTGACTTCATTTCTACTTCTCAAAAATGCAACATGTGGCACTTTAAATAGAATGGCTTTTCATCTCTTCTCCCGATCAAGGCTGGTTGTTCGCAAAGAAGGCAAGTGTTCTGGCCCCAATCCTATTCCTGATTTCATCATTGATCTCTTGAGTCGTTGTGGAAAATCCTCTTTATATATTTACTATGGCTCCACCCTCTGCCATGACACCCTCATGCCTTTTAGACAGGCAGCTGCAGAAGTCTTTCCTCTCTTCAGAGCATGAAAAAAAAAATAATTCACAAGCTGGTCAAAACACTTGGATATGTCTTTCAATCCTGACAAATCTCTCTCCGAAAAAGACTTTCGTGCCAAACCCTCTTATCACTTTAAACATTTCCAAAGTTAGCCCGCCAAAGGGGCAGCTGCTGACTGTGCATCCTCCATCATACAAATGTCCTTCCTCGCACACTGGAACTCCGATCCACCTACAACGTTTTCATCTCAGAGGTTGATGGAGTACTACTCTCCCCTCTGGGCTGGCTCCCCTGCCTCACATCTTGCTCAAGCTTGATGCCGTGGAAACAAAAGCCTTCAAGATTATTGGAAACTCCTGCGATGAAGATGAATCTATGGCTTACTCACTTCGCCATCGCAGATCGCTGGGTGCAGGTCTCTCTGTCTTCTACCACCTGCTTTCTGTGTCTTGCAACCCTCGCTCTTTTCATTCATTTCAACCCACCCCCCTCATCCCCCCCAGGTTTCTGCAAGGCTCGCACACTCCACCATCAACCCCCTTCTGTGAAACTACCTTCATCCAGGGATAAACTCGTCACATTCACTCTTTCGATTCTTTCTTTTTGTCCCGCCTCTGCGAGCCAATCTCCAAACACTGTTCAATCCCCACTCTTCGCTCCAGGTCTTCAAAAACAGCTGTTCACCACCACCTCTTATCTTCCCCCATCCAAAACCATCTTTTATACCCCGGTTAATCAAACCCACCCCTCCAAATTCCCTGCTGTCCTCCTGAATGTCACTGTGGTGTCTTGTATATCTTGTATTACCCCGTGTTCCCCGCCCCATCGCCTCTCTGTTCCACAGATCTCCTATTGCTGTTTTCCCACTATTTTGGCTTCCCTCTCCCACCCCCTCATCTCTGCCTTGCTATATGTTACTGTGTGTTTAGCTCTTACACAAGCGCTCAACATGTATAAAAAAGAAAGAAAAAAAAATCTCATTCTTCCCAAAAAAGGTCTTCAAGGACAAGCTGTTCACTACCATCGCAGATCATCCCCTTCCAAAACCATGATATTTCTTACCCCGTTAACCCAACCGCCAATCTCTCCTCCTTCCACATTCCAGTTTTCCCTCCTTCAGAGTTCCTTTTGTATCCATCTTGTCCCCCCATGCATCCTCTCCTCTCCCCCCCCCCCAAATTTTGTCTGCCTCCCACATCTTGGCCTTTGGTTCTTGCTGTTTGGTGTCCCCCTCTCCAACTCTCTCTCGCTTCCTTATTGTCCTGTTGTCCTTGATCCGTTCAGTTTGTACTACTACTACTACCTCTTTCCACGAGCCTCGACTATGTATTTAAAAGAAAAAGAATAAAGACCAGGTCTTGATAGACCCCAGCCACGATGGTGAGGTAGGGCCCAAGAAAATGTTTAACTGGTCCAACAATTACAATATACAAATGTTATTCTTCCTCTTTTGTATACAGCACAGGCTGTGGGTGGCATTATTTGCTGGGGACACACTGTTGCCGCTGATGCAGTGCCGCCTGTGGGTTAAATGGAATTTGTAATTTGTCATGGTGCCAGTAATTAGCTCACCAACTCTTTGCTAGAACATCATGTGATCTTTAATGTCCATGTAATGCAGGCAGAAGGGATACCCAGTTAACGTCCAATCTGAGGGACGGTACCACACACCCTTGATTAGTTGCACACTGCCTGTGAAAACACTGGGATGATAGTTATAGTTTTTTTTTTTTGTAGGCCGAGATTCGAACCCTGCTAGGTCATTCAGAGCATTCAGTGTGCATGGTTATACGGCCAGCTCAACAATACATACACATATCTGCCAAATGTCTCAGACCCAGTATAAACCGAGATAAAAATCAGAAACCACAAAATGACTCATCATCCCCACTAGTGCAGAGGAGGGAAAAGTGAAGGAGAAAATCAAAACAAGGAGGCTGATACTCTAGGTCCTTGAACATTTTGAGTGGTATGAGAAATAGATCTGTGTACATATGAAAGCTAAATATGAACAGTTTTTGAAATATCACGTACACAAGCCAAGTTTAGAGATACTGTGTGCATTTAGGCTTGGGAGAGAGTCAGTACCCAGTTCGAATGATTCCCTTCCGACCGGACCGGGAATCGAACCCTAAGTTCCAGAGAGCCGATTACCCGCCTTGTACTAACAATGGCTTTCCATGTCAGGAGTAAGAATGCCATTCTCAGTTTCTCACCCGAAACTTGCCATATATCGGCCTTCGTGGTTCTGTCTGATCTGTTGGTCTCCAAATAAGAGTTCGGAGACGAGGCACGCTTGACATGGAGAACTGCTGACTTGTCTGCGGTGGAAGACTCTTGATCTTGGGTGCGCCCTCCTTACTGAAACTCAAGTCATGAGTGAAGATGATGTGATGCCCAGCATACAAAGATGACAACAAGAAATGAGTTCCGGCTTCCATCCAGTCGACTTCTCTCGTTTTGGGTGATCTGAAAATACTTCAGGTTGAGTTCTGACTAGAGAAGCAAGTTGATTGCCGATACCTTTCCTTTTACCGACATGGGTTGTAGCCTGATGTTGGCTTATGGTTAGGGTAGCGGCTTGGGATTCCTTAGGTCCTGAGTTTCCAAGCCCCGTGGCCGCACTGAATTAATATACACCAGGAGGTTGACTCAGCCTGTCTCTTCCGAGGTTGGAAAAATGAGCTCACAGTCTGCACTCAATAGAGATGAGACCGAATGGTGCGCACTATCGGGACCCTGAAAGGTGCCATGGAGGACCAGAAGTCAGAGCAACTCGTTTCTCCTTCTCCAAAGAATATTTTAATAAAATAATTAAATGTTTATTAAAGGAATAAATATAATAAAATATAAAATTTCGAAGGGACCGTGTTCATGATTCAAGTATTTGACCGATGCAATATCTTTGTGCTTCTTGGTTTCTTATCTTGGCATATAAATCATCCACGCCTGTGTTCATGAAAAAGTAAAAACAGCCAGAATTTTCATATGGCTCCTCCCTGAAGAACTCAGGAGGTAGCCGATTATTATTCACGTCTGCGTCTTCATGAACAATTAGAACCAGTTTTCTCCGATCCAAACGTGCATAATAATTCCAGTGGCTCAGCATTACACAGATACTGAATCAGAGGTTGTCTTGTTTGCGTCACTTGTCATGATTGCTTCTTTCGCTGCAGTGTTTGTGTCGCTGTTCAAAGTACACTCTCGAGGAGAAAGTGCCCTTTGTTCTCCTTTGTCGCTTATGAGATTTTGATGGACTTTGATGGTCACTTATGAGACATTGTAGCGGTTCAAAGATGATGTCTTTGATGATGATGATGTATATGCGAACTTGTGAATGGATCGTGAAACCAATCTGCGAAGCTTGTTCAGTGTCGGTTTCGGGGGGCCCAAAATTTTTTTTTTTTTTCTTAATCAATATGATGTGGTCGATAGCTGTTATTGCCAATCTACCAATTTTGCATCCACTGGAGAAATTTTCACAAATGGACGGCCCTCGTTTTCCTTTCCACCAGTCTCCGTATTTGTCAAACAATGACGAAGGCATGGAAGGCTCATGCAATTCCAATGTCTCTCTTCTCGTTGAAACCAGAGGAGCGAGCTACTTTTCTATTCTTGTACATTAAGTTGTCACCCAACTTGACCCTTCTTCGTCTTCATTGCTTCCAGTGTCTTCTTCAGGGGCTCTGGAAACCAGTTGGCGTGGGCTTGGTCATGAATTCATGGCAGCCGTTTGCCTCCAAGCGAAGAGAACTCCACATAGATTTCATCCGGTTTGCACCACGTCCATTGATATTAGATCGTGGCATCTCATCATGTAGTGCGGGAGCTGCTGGTACTTCTAAGTTAGTCAGAAATTTTTGCTTCTGTCCAGCAGTCAAGCTTCCGGGATTTTTACCCTCTTTTGTGACACTGCCACTTCTGTATTGTACTCATCAATCTCTTCTTTCAAACATGCAAATGGCCATACAATGTATTGCACAAGTGATGTGATAGCATCCACACTGCAATCTGCTTCAGAAAGACAATGACAAATGATTTAAATTTTATAAAAATAACACTGCATCTAAATAAAAGCTTCATGATCCCACTGCCACTGCCATGTTCCAATTGAACCATCCCCCACGACCCTCCTGCACACCTCTATCCCCTTTCAAGGCAACAAAACATCACCATCTCATGTTCTCACCCCATCCTGTTCTCCCATGAACCATTCCACACTCTTGTCTCCTGTCCGCCAAAACGTATTTTCTCACCTTATGATTATGTTCTTCAATCCATTAAACTTTGTCTTGCTCGACCTCCACTCTAAGTTCATTGAACCTCTCACTCAGTCATACTGTTCTTACATGGAGCCCTCCATCTTTGTATTTTTAAAATTCAAAATTGTGGTTTCATCTGCAGAGAAACAAAAGTAGCTGGGCCACTTGGGCTGAGGATTAGTCCCACAAATATTTTAGGGTGCATTAATACCCTCAGCATGCACTGCAATCGCAGAGCAAAACTAGAACGGCACTTGGTTAGAGTGCATACCTCGACCCAGGGCTGAACAGTTTACGTTTGTATCCAACTGAAAGGCTGGAATCTTCATCCAGACCTTAACCAAGACGAATGCTTGTCTTGTCCCCTACACAACTCATCCACCAAGTTTCGTCTGAATCCGTCCACTACCTTTGAGATATAATCATGAGTTAGGTGGTGTGTGTGTGTGTGGTGGGTGTGTGTGTGTGTGTGTGGTGTGCGTGCGTGCGTGCGTGCGATGCGTTACATACATTTGGTCCTAGCATTCAATTGTGACGAATCACTGAAAAAAATTCTTGCATCCGTATCTTTACCAAATAGAACGTCCTTCCTTGTTCACACACTCCAATCCTGTCCACAAAGTTTCATCCCAATCTGTCTATAACCTTGGTACACTTGCTCACAGGACAAACAGGTGAAAAACAAAACCTCCGTCCACCTTTGGTGCAAAAGGTTAATTGTGACGTAGATCTCTTACACATCTACTTCTCATGAGATTGATAGTAAATCTGATGAAAATCTCATCTCTGAGTTGTTAGCCTGGTTTGAATCCCGACCCGCTGTAAACTGTCATCCGGTGTTTCAACAGGCCAGCGTTCATTCAGTGTGCACATCCCCTCAAATGGAGGTCATGGAGAGTAACGGAGGCAAGCCATCGCCAGCACCCTGAACAAATATAAATTGCGTGCCCTAACCTGCATGGGCATTGAACGCAGCACAGCTGCGCCCTCAGTGAATGATGCTACCAAGCAGCCATGTGCTTGCAAATGAGAAGAAGAAAGAATAAGAAGTCGCATGCTGCACATGAAAGGAATGAAGAATTCTCCCCAGATCAGATGATCATTGTTTTTGTTGGGGAAGAAGCAGTGAACTCCCCCCTGCATTGCTGGAAGGTCGATGAAAAAAAATAATTAGAACAATCCAAACCCAAAACAGGACAGAAAAAATATAAAATACATAAATGGAAGCACGAATGTGAGAAATAAATAGCTTTTGATTAGTTGGTCGTTCAGGGAGGGAGAGAAAGAAAGGCAAATGTGTACAAACCATGAACAAGCATCACGTCATGCACACACAAAACAATCTTGCAATCACGACTGCCTGACGTTCTGCCAAGAGATATGGAACTTTATGATAGCATAAAAGGACCTAATGGCCTTGCTGGGTCACAAAGGCAGGCATGAACCATCAAGCAGTAATTAACATAAACATTCTAAACACATCGGGACACCCAAAAGCTCCGAACAATCGAAGCTTGAGAAAATACTTTATACAGTTAGTTATACTTTTTTTTGTTTTTTTACGTACTTTTATATACCCAAAATAAACCATCTTTGCTTTGATACTTCGCTACATATATATGAAATTTTTACTAATAAAACCTTGGGCATTTGTGCTCACACTGAAATTACCTTTGATCATACTCGTAGGATTCCCCTCTGCTCCCCCCCCCGCCCACCCCCTCCTCAATTTTTCACCACCTTTCCATAACTTATCTTTCCAAAAAAAAAACAATTGCATTTCCCATTAAACAATTCAATTTGAATGGCCATGGCATTGCTGTTGTTGAGAATCCTTCTCACAGACATGTTTTATGTGGGTTTTTTTTTTTAGTAAGGCCTGCCGCAGTCTTTGACTGTTCCGCAAAAGTGCTCGAGTTAAACGTCGCCCTTGTCTGACAAATTTGCTGCTCAGTCGGTGAGGGAGAGGGGGGCATCGTGGATATCCTTCCCCAAAACTACAATGTTTCTTGAAATTGAGGCATCCAACTTTGGCAAAAAAACCAACAAAAGAAACGCCCAAATCAATATAAAAAGTTCCAAAACCACTATAAAATGTTTAAAACGAACTACACAGCCAGGACAAGGAAAATATAAAGCCACACCATTTACATTGATAAGAAATAAATAAAATATACTATGTAAAACAGTGTTAAAAAAAGACGACGACGATCAATAACAGTTATTTCTAAAAAATCCATTTTTAAGAGAGAGAATGTGACAAATGAAGCAGAGAAGTGAAACATCTGCCATTACCAGAATAATCGACGGGGAAACATAGATTTAGTACAACAAGTGGGAAACGTCCACCGGATATGAGGTCGGTGACGGAGCGCGGCAACGAAGAACTCAGATTTCAAAACGTAAAACACGCATTAACAATATACATTCCGCCTCACAACGAGAATTACCTTTTAATTGTGAAGACAAAAAAGCTTCTTGCTGCTACAAAGCAGATACATTTTTTGGCCGTTCTGTACTCCGTGTGCATTAGTTATCCTTTCCAAGCTGACGAAAGACAAGTTATACTGCGATGGAAACCACTGACGAAGAGAAAGCAAAACGAGATGCAAGAAAGCATTCCATAAGCACACAGAGCAAGTTTGATACGAAAACGTCAAAACAAATTTTAGAAAAGAAAAAAGAAAGAAAAAACATTTGAGAGTCATTGTGGAAATATCAGTTAAAAAGGGTAAGGAAATACATCATGATTTGCTAGACCATGTGGCGTTACAAAAAGCTACAAGTTGCTCAAAGATTAGCCAAGGGGCGAACACAAATAAACACAGAAATTCAAAAGTGAGTTTTGCATCTGCTTACTACAAAAGGCAAGGAGGTAGGTGGCAAATGTTCTTCCAATGAGCGGAGTACCTGTTTACATGGAGCGAGTAAGATCCCCCTGCGGCAGCTTCCCAAAATGCGATGCATCAAAAGACTTTAAACAATGAACGCTACAATATAGTCTTACTGGGAAAGTGGCCACACGATTACTGAGAGACACCCTAGACTACGAAACCTAGGGGTTCCTGTGCAACAACACCAGTTTTACCAGGCAAAACTGGAATGTGGTGACCCTGATGCTCAGGAACCTGATTGGCTGATGGTTAATCAGATGACTGTGCACGAAGAAATACATGGGAATTTCAAGCAGGAGCAAGCGAGCTGTGAAAGGTGTGGGGGGTGGGGGGGGGGGGTGAAGCAGGAGGAAGTACTTCGGATTCCCTGATCGAAATGATTGTACGTGTGTCGTATTCAGAATATTACAGAATAAAAGACGTACTTCACAATTAAAACATATTCCATTTTCTTTTGTTTGTACTGGGGACTGGGGAGCTAAACAGTTGGTGCAGAAAACACACGTAAGCCGTGAGGACAAGGCTAAACAAGGATATTTCTTAAAGAAAAAAAAAGATCCCTCAAAAGCAAGAGAAATCCTAGACTTTGTTAAAGCTAGTGTTTGTCGTGAGTTAGTGGACCAATTCAAACAATACGTTTTATCAATTGGGTGTTGACAAAGGTATTGTTGAGCCACTGTTAGAGAAGCAAAGTACTGTGGACGTTTTGGATGTTAACCCTTCAAGCCCAGAAACTGTTAACTCTCGAAAACATCAATTATTTTTCTTCGGAGGTTAGCACACCTTAGTCAACCTCAGTTGATTAAAAAAACAAAAACATCCCACAAAGTCAAACTTTACCTGAATAGATATTTGGTGGTTTTGTTTTTTTACTCTTTTACATGCAACGTAACCATAACCATTTGGGCATTGCTCAAGGATTGAAATCGCTCCAATAAATTTGCCACACAACAACTAGCCTTCAAGAATGCTTCGACCCAGCAACCCAAAATGCCAAACAGGTCCAGCCGCTATACTCGACTGTTACAAACATATCCACCAAATCAGGTCACTCCAAGGAGGTCATCCTCTTCCTCCTCTTCCCAGCCACCCTCAACAAAGAGATGCTGCCTGCACAAAGTAGAGGTGCTGTCCCCAATTCCCGACATTTGTCTGAAAGTCCAGGCTTTTTTAGTTGAACTCCAGCATGCCCCTCGCCTCACGTCTGCCCAGAGGACCATTGCTTCGCTCTGACCGATTCCCAGTCGTAGCCCAAGGAAACTTGATTGCTGCTGCTGTCAGTGTTTGTTCCATCTCCATCTCCACAGTCATCGTCACTACTCAAAAGGCGCTGGCGGAATTTTCTGACAGTGGGTTGGACAAGAAAGGAGAGTGGTGCGGCGTGAGGTCCAACTGTTCCGTTCCCTCTTATCTCCTCTCGCTCCGACACCTCTCCTCCTCTTCATCATCATCGATGTCGTTTGTCGTTTCCTTATTATGCGATGGCAGGCGCTTTCGCGGGGTTGTCCTTCTGATCCACTGTAAGATGATAAGCTTTCATGCAACACATCAGGCAAGGAATTAAAATAGTTTTCACATTTCCAAAGTAAAAATGCTATGAGAGTATTGAACCATTCGACGTTGTTGAGCAAACAGGAAACGAGGAAAGCATTCTCATATTTGCTGGTATATATATTGTGTGAATCGCGCCCCGCCGGCGTGCGAAGACCGCGTTTAACCAATAGCGGCCGCTTCGCCCACCGAACGTGCAATTACAGTCGTGACCCTCCGGAACCAACGCGGAGCTAGTCACGCTGGGTAACCTCCACCGAAACCAGTCCGCATTTACCCGCACGAAATAGGGTGAATCGCCGAAAGTCGATTTTCCTAAGTACCGCGATCGGAAAGCTACCGAGGTTGTACCACGCCAGCAGGTCGACTCGACACCAACGCTTACGCTCGTTCCGTCTAGGGATAACCGAGCGAGTTATCGTCGACCTTGACGAGTTCAGTTATTATCGGGACTTTACACCACTATCGAACCCTTACGTGAATGCAAGATGGAATTCAACTAAAGAGAAGGACTGCACGGAAACGGGAACAATGGACAAGCACATTTTAATTCCAACCACACGGCAGCACGATTTTCTAAAGGCAACAGTTATACAAAACAATACACGTATACAGTCAAGCAAGAAAAACACAAGCAAGGAACGATGCAGACTACAACCACAGCCCCCCCTTGAAAAAAGGCAATGTACAAGCACTTAATCAGTTTCTACTTTACGGACTGGCCGCCACACACAACACATTTACATATAACCCCAAAGAAAAGAAGTCGCGATTCCCTGAGCGTGTCGTCGAGTCCTCCTTTGCGCGACCTCACTCGAAGCCCCTCCGCGTGGTCCGCGAGCTCGTACCTCGCGCCGGCACGTGCGCCGCTTCGACGCCACGAACGGGGTTCGGGAACAGGAAACGGACGGAGTTTAACGCCGCTTTCCCGCGTGCGGTCGGGGGGGGGGGGGGAATAGCAGGCGTTTCCGTCCCACAGCGGGTCTCGAGACCGCAACCTGACTGACCTTACCACCGACAATCCGCCGACTCGACAGTCAGGGCAAACAACCGTGACCACCGACCAGGCAAGGACCAAGACAAAAACCAGACCAATTTCGACGACCAGCTCTCCAGCCGCCTTGCGCTCCCTTTTTGTAAGGCGGGCCCCGGCCCTTCGCTCCGCCGCCGTTCTTGCTCCACCTCCCTTCGCGGCGTTTCCAGAAAAAGTCTCGAAGGGGGCGTCTCCTTCCCTGGCCGCGTCCACGCGCAATCCCCCAATCGGGAGCGAGCGCGCCCACCCTCCCCTTCTCAACCAAGCGCGACGACGTCCGGCTCAGATTCAAGCCGGGAGAAATTCGGGCGGGATTGTCTTTCCGCGCCACTTGCTCGCCAAACCCGCTCCTTTCACCCGTCCCGCGGAGATCGTGACCCGCGGTGCGCGTTGAATGGCGTAGTGGCAAATGGTGTGTGTATGTTGCTGGAAGTGGCTCGTGGTGTGAATGGCGCGGTTGTGAGATGTGGTGGTGGCCGATGTTCGTTGTTGTTTGTTGCTGGCTGACCAAAATAACGCAGAAAAAAAAACGGCTAACTGGCAAGAATCGCAGCCCGAATGATCACAATATTCCCTCTTACAACGGGTTGGGCTAACTACACATGAACTTACGTATACTATCTCAGAGACCTTTATGGTGTATTGCGAATTTCCACAGCCTGAACACTACCCCTCCCTTTTTACGATCGTCCGAGTCGTCAATTCTCTGTGTGCCTCATGTTAGTTCTCCCCTATACGTTTTACCTTCGGATCCCTGAGTGCGACATTCATGTGTATTCGTGTCCCCAAAATAAATAACCTAGGGGCTGAGTAACTAACTAAACAAACCCACTCATACGGACGACTTAAATAAATTGCCGGCGCTAGACAGACATGCCGGGGCGCACTCATATTTACAGTACATTACTTAACCTTACAATATTTACACTAAACCATGGCCACATCAATGGACTCTGCAAAAGAAAAGCAGTTAGCAGGGAGCCAGGCTGCTCGCATGCAGTCTCTGGCTCAAGCAATGAGGTGACAGGGAACGGCCGGCTGCCACGAGTCCAAGGCCTCCCCTTTGAAATGAACGCAGTAACCACAACGGTGCATGGGCTGCCACAAACGCAGTCTCCGTGCCAGCTCAAGTGGCACACGCAATGACACAACGGATATGATGGATGGATGAATGGGATGGATGATGACGCAAAACAGTGCACGGCCCACTGCAGGCCCGTGTTGCAGCTGCCAACAGGCAGTCCTGCAAACTGCGCGGCGATCCTGGCGCACATGGCAATGAACAAGGGGGAATCAAAACAGAACGGGGGCAAAGATGCAAGGCAGTAGGCATGGGCAGGAAAGGCAGGCAGGCAAGTGCATGCCAAGCGCGAAACACACAGTACTTGGGCCGCTCGTAGCAAACGCAGCCGGCAGTGAAGCTGACCGCACAGGCCTTGCAAACAGCCAGCCGATTGAGTGACGCGCAAGCCTTGCAAGCTACACAGCCAGCGATGGAATTTGCACCTTTGCCTTTTCAGTGGAGTTGGTGGAGGGAGTGCAGTGGTGCTGGCCACTCAGAAGGCGGGCCTCGGACCCTAACCTACTGTCCCCCTCCCAAGCCCAACCTATCGCCTTTGCCTGTCTCTGTCCATACCCACTCCCTTAATTTGTACAAACCCAATTTAGCCCAAACTTTTTTTTTGTTGTTTTTATCTCCACTTTTACTTCCCCACTCAAAATTCATCCCCTAACCCCCTTTAATGTCATTGTTCGGCTAACCTATCGTCTCCTAGCCTACGTTCCCTTCCTGGAGGGGAATGAGGGA
>CM068960.1:42414181-42432869 GCA_035128595.1 Eptatretus atami | reverse complement strand
TATATATATATAATTATATTATATATATTATTGTTACAGATCGGAACCTTTGCATTCAACACATAACAGATTGTCCAAAAGTCATTATGTCGTTAAGTATGTGGTGTAGTCAGATCCCCTTCCTTTTTGTCCAGTGGGAGAATCAAGGCGCCGTTGCGATTTTTTTAGTTAGGTTGTTACATCTAACAAGCCATCTAACAACATCCCATCTGCATGACCGCCTCGGCCATCACGATCCACCACCAACCAGCTGCCTTCTCGCACCCTGAACGTGCCAAGGGCAAGATCCTGCGGTTTCCGGTTCTCGGCTCCCACAAACGTTGTAACTCTTTCAACGATGACCTTTTTGCAAGGTTGATACTGTTACTCGTCAAGTATGAAACCCGCGTGGAAGAGTAGCTGGGTTTCCCGGCAGGGGCGAGGCCCCGCCTCCGGAAGGGTGAGCCAATAGGACCTTGTCCAATCAAAGGCGGACAGCGAGGTGTGTTTTCACCAAGGGCCCTCCCCGTTGAGGGAGGTCGGTAAATCCCCGAGCACTCTCTGAGAGCAGAGTTTGGGGTTGCTAACGAAGGGGTTGTTAGGAAGCGGGTTGTTACGAGGTTGTTCGGGAGGTTTTCGACAGGGTTGTTGTTGAGCGTGCAGTTCTTTTGAAGCGGAGGGTTGAGCAGAAGGCCGTGGAAGGCAGTGAACGTGTCTTGCTGGCCCTCTCAAGGAAAGGAAAGCGTGACCCTGACCGCCCCCCTCCGTGTACCCGCTATTGACCATCGAGCTCCGCCACGAGCCACGAGTCCCACACGTCCGAACTGGGACCAAACCGCCGACTTTGCAGGTTCCGCATTGCAGAGTACTCCTTTCCCTCCGACGGCCAGGTACCCCACCGAACTCTAACTCCCAGCTTGTCTCTCTCCATGGCTGCGAGGGTCCAATAAAGAACTCTGGGTTTATTTTCATTTGTGTGTGTGTCTGCATGGTGGGCCCGTCTTTAAGTAGAACTGAATAAGTGTTTTTGGAACATTGTAAATACTTTCTTGCATATTTCGCGTTAAGTCTTGCTTTGTGTCTTCATTTACTGTAAAATAAAACTTGTTAAAATGTTCCCAGTCCGTTTCCATCTTTCTTGAATTGGTCCAGCATGGTTCGGATCTGAGTTAGGCGTGGTTTTATACGATAATCGCGTTCATTCCAGCCGGCACGGCTTTGGCAGTTTCCGCTCAGCTGACCCTAACCGGAGTTGGTAGTCGGTAGTTGGAACTCTACCGAGTCGGTAGAGGTGCCCGGTTCGAGCAAAGACGTGCCGAGGGCGTGGTTTCCCGGTAGTCGAAATCGCGTAGTTATTTAGGTAAATTGGTTATAGACAATAGACCCTATGCTACGCGGTTGAGATATTGGTGACCACGGTCGGTTCAGCGACCCGCCGCGTCACAGAATTATCCGTGAGCGACGGCCTACAATTCCGGGAGTCTGGTGGAGACGACGTAGCTTCCCACCTAGTGTCGTTCTCGCCACGGACCCCGCCCACAACAATATAATAATATAATGTGCATTAATGTAGGATCATCTTTTTCAAGAAATGTACTTCTTTTGGGGGGGGGTTGAGTGTGGGTCATGGTTTTATGGAGGGAGGCATTTGACAATTCTTTCTGGGCTCATCTGTGAATGATGCATCCTGTTGGAAATCGTGATTGATCAAAATGGATAAGAAAATGGTAAAAGGCATTTACTTTGCAACGTGATAATGCGTCACATTACGTGGAACTGCACGAATGGTTACTTCCATCGGAGGTATAACCAACAACGTTGTTCTTATCCGCCTTATTTGCCAGATTTGTTACCCATGGCTACTGTCTGTTCAGCCATATACAAGAGCTGTTTCATGGAACCTTG
The DNA here is from genome assembly GCA_035128595.1 of Eptatretus atami. Taxonomy (NCBI): domain Eukaryota; kingdom Metazoa; phylum Chordata; class Myxini; order Myxiniformes; family Myxinidae; genus Eptatretus; species Eptatretus atami. The sequence goes on along the minus strand of CM068960.1, from coordinate 42,430,985 downwards.
AAGACAGGAAGAGATTGAGGGTTACTCAAGGGAAAGTTTCGATTGAATCTGAAATTTATAATTTCGGTTTTTTTTTTTTTTTCTACAGGATCTAAGGATCGTGGAGGAGATGACACAATTCATGCACACATGCAGGCAATACTGAGACTACACCAGACTTGACTGTCACCGCAAACACACAACCGCTGAGCTTGGGGGAATTGACGTCACTTCCCAGAGATTCTGGGTGCCAGCAACGTCATTTTATATGACAATCGCTTTTTTCTCTCCGTACTCAGCAGGGCATCGGGGATGAATTTTTTTCTCTCTGTGGATTCTAACCATCCACGTGGAGGAGGAAATTGGGTGTTTGTCCATGTCTCTGCCCTTTTTAAATGCTGAGTGTCCAGTGAGGAAGCAAGCACGTAGTTTTTTGTTTTGTTTTTGTTTTGTTTGGTATGACTCGGCTGGGTTCGACCCACCGACCTCCTAGACTCAGAGCGGGTATTCTAATTACAAGGAGTAACAAAGGAATGTATGCGCAGGAGGAGGCCATTCGCCCATCATGCCTGTGCCACACCAATACCAGATTTAAATAAATGCGTCAATACCCCCCTCCCCTTCGTGGTGCAGCCTTTGGCTGCTACACTGGTACTCATTTCACCGACCTCGAAAGGATAACAGGCTGAGTCAACGCCTCTGGTGTTAATTCAGCAGCCAACGGAGATTGAACTCAGAAGTCTAGGATCCCAAGCTACCACCCTAACACCACTAAGCCAACACCAGGTTAAACCTTGCTGCTCATGCAGAGAGAACTTTTTGCTAATGCCAGTGAGTTTGTGCGCATTGATCAAATCTTGTGCAATTTTTTTTATTGTTGCTTGGTTATAAGGTTTTTGACTTCCCAATTATGCAGGTAAATTTGAGCGATGGTTGTGTGAGAGTTAAGCTGTTGGTTTGTGCTACAGGCGCAAGAAGAAGAAGAGGAGGAGGTGATGATGATGGAGGCGGAGGATATGGAGGAAGTAAATGAGGCAGATGCAGAAGTAGTAAGTTTTGGAGTGGTGCAGAAAGTTAAAAAAGCCAGAATCTGGGCAAGATGGAGAACAGAAGGAGCAAGAAGACGGAAAAGAAGAAGAGGAAGAGGTAGAAAAGAAGAAGGACTGAAGTTGATTTTGGAATTGCAGACAGAGCGACGCTCGGGCCGCCAGGCAGGCCATCAGTTATCGCTATGTGGAGTTTGATGAAGCTATTTCATGAAGTATCCAGGATGCGATGGAAGACTACAAGGTTGGTTCAAACTCTATCATCCCATATTTTGGAGTTTTATTCTTATCTCGTGTTCATTCTTATCACCAAAACGGCTATTTTCTCCGAAAATGAATCTTTCTCATATTCCTTTTTTACTTTGTTTTTGCAATTCTCACAGGTGCAGGAAGAGGCAAGGACATTGAAAAACTTTGCTGCGTATGGGCGACGACCACGCACACCACATACCCCCATCGAGGGAGGATATGTCTACCATCCTGCATCGGGTGAAGAGTCGAGCAAGCAGTTGGGCTGTACAGCAGAGGGGGAGGGTGAAGGAGTGGAGGAACACAGGTGGAGAGGAAAGGGCAAAGGGCGTGTTGGGTAATTTGTCAAACGGCGCAAACAGAAACGACGGCTTGAATGCGCTTGAGAGTGAGAGCAGTTTGGAGAACAACAGTGATGATGAAGAGTTTTGTGTGAATCCCAGGTAAATCTATTAAGGAAGGTCACGAAGATGGAGTAAAATGGTCATTGATACTGTGGTAGCCAACTGGTCATACTGGGATTGTAGGGTCCAGTGATGTATCGATACACCGGTTATATAAATGTAATTTTTCATATTGATATACCAGTATGCGGAATTCTGAATATGCCGGTATAACAAAAAAAAATCGATATGAAAACAAAAACTGGTATATCACCAACAAATCGAAGAAAGGTGTTACATTCCTTAAATACTGTCCTATGATTTTAAAAGCTTTGGAGGCTCTCTGGCTAAACGTGGACCAGGAACATGGAATGTATGACGTCAAGACGTAACAGGAAGTAACTACAGTATGTTTAACTTTTAAATCTCACTCCAAGCACCCAAACAAGCAATCAGTTTTTTTCTATGCCCTCGTGGCTGGTTTTAAAGCATTTGCCAATTGTTATTTATAATGAATCAGGTGTGCTTTGAATCCTGCGCGAGTAGTGATCTGCGATACCGGTATGAAAGTGATACAGGTACGCGTGTTCCGTGATGGATTGCCGACTTGTATCGATTCCCAATACTGATCTCGCTTTGAAACAAAATCATTTTTTAATACAAGTTGTAGTTGGAAGTAAAACACTGTTTTTCATCATGGGAGGGGGGAGGGGGTTGCTTCCCCCCCCCCACCGTGTGGGAATACTTTTGAAAAATTACTGTCAATGATGTGTTTGTCATATATGAATATGTAATAGACCATTGGAACGTGTGTAAGAAAATTATTATTATTATTTAAAAAAAAAATTGTATCAATATACCGGTATGACCCCACCGGGTAGATTGATCGTGAAAATAGTCTATTGAACAGAGCCTACTGTGTTGGCATCCCAGTGACTGTTGGTCCAATCCCAGGGATTGCTGTGATTGAGGCAGTGATATTAACAAGGCTTCAAAAGTTACTGAGAAATATTGTGTTGCTGTTGGAATTTCACGTATACATCAGTTGCTAATTCGTGACCGCTCAAGTAGTGTTTATGGTTGGCTACCCTGCCTGATCTGGTGTATAGTGTTCAATCCACACAGTGTAGTTTGACTGTTAAGGCCCGCTCAGGGCAACCCTTGAGTTGGCTTTAAAATATGACTTATGAAAAAGGCTGTTGTCTGAAATAAAAACATTCAACTTAACGTAAACAAAATAATTTTTTTTTTCCTCATGTAGTGGGAGTGATGCAGAAGACCTGGACCTTTCAGATGAGGAAGAAGAGTCTGAATACAGAGGCAGCAGTCGCGGCACCATGCTGGTGCTTCTTCTGATACTGGTGAATATGGTTGTAGAGCTGCCAGTAGAGCCAGAGTCGGGCCAATGCGAGTCGAGCACGTAGAGTGCGACGGCGCCGGCAAGCCTAAGAAAAATATCAGAGAGGAAGAGGAAGAAAGCGAAGGTGAGCAATTTATTTTTTAGTCCCATACTGGTTTCACCAGACGGGACTAAATGTTTTCTCTCCATCTTCCGTCCATCCGTCCCACCTATGGTTCTTCAGACTTCCCCACCCCTCCCCCCCCAAATACCCTTTAACAATATTCAACTGAAACTGGGTGCGTGCTTTATTGTGATGATTCAGGGCGTTTCGTCAATTTTTCACAGTTATACCCTTTTTAAACTTAATAATATCACATATTATACATGGTCAGTGTTAGCTGCCCTGACTCCACCACACTGAATTACACCCATTGGCTGGACAGCTGGCCTGACTCCACCACAATAAAATCATGTGCCGCCATTGGCATGAAGCAGTACAGATCGCCAGGCCTTAGCTTGGGTGTTCATTCACGGTCCAGTGGCAATTTGGAATAATCCCCAGGTGTATAACCATAATGTATTACATATATGCACATAAGCCGTACGCGTGTTTTTTGCTGTCATTTATATGCATCGGGTTATTTTCAACATGAAAGAGCAAAGCCTGGAAACAAACCAAACATGGTGGGTTAGAGAATTTCCTTCTTCTTTTCAAGTTTGTTATCCAAGTTGTCTTTATTGGTTTCTTGTCCACAAAAGATATCAATAAATGAAAATTGTTTTTTCCCTTTATTTTGCATTAGATCCAAACACAGTGGGTTAAAGGGTTTCTTACTCATTTTGGTTCTGTTATCGGCTCGAGCGTACATTGAAACGCACACATTTTAATCTTCTGAACATTTCATCGGGACCTGAAGGGGATATGCCATTGCAAAGCACAATTTTCACTCCTTGTTCAGTGAAGTAAGTGAAAGAGGAAAAGACAGTGATAGGTGTAAAGTATGAATATATAAATTATAATATAGTATATATAATACATATATGTATTGTTGTAGATTCCCGCCCGTCGGCGTGCGACGACCGCGTCTACACCAAAGCGGCGCTCGCCCACGAACGACAATCCAGTCGCGCTTTCCGGATCAACGCCGGAAACCAGCCACGGGTGTGTTTTTAACCACACCACAACCTTGTCACAATCTACGCCGCGCTACAGGGATCCGATCGCACAAATCTTCGATTTACCTAATTCAATTCGCAGCGGGTCGGTTACCGAGAGATTGTACCTCGACGGACGCTTGAAACGAGCCGCTTAAGCAGCTTCGCTTCCTTTTGGGATAACCGAGCGAGGTATTATCGCGCGAGTCCGTTGGACCCGATCTAACTTTACCGGTATCTAAAAACCAACTATATTCCGAGTGCAAGTGGCAGCTCAATTAAGGGAAAGAGGACGCAACGAACAGGTTTACATCACACAGGACATTTATTATAATAAAGCACGTAGCCAATTAAACAAGGCAAAACACGTTATGCAATTATACAAGCATCAAAAGAACTACGACCGTCTATACGAAATGCAATGCAAACATTTGCAGCACAACAAAGCAACTTAACAATTTCCTACTTATTAGACGGGCCCACGGACACACGTACGCACACACACACAACACCCAAAAATGGTGGCGAGGCCTCTTAATAACGGACTCCAGGCTCGGAGGACAGGTGAAGTGTGAAACCAGAACTATCTCGAACCTCTCTCCACCTCAAGTGTCGTCTTCAAAGTTGTTCGACCCGGGCTCCAGCGAGAGCAGAGCTGGTCAATCAGCGTGAGCTGGCGATACCTTTCCCGAGCTCCACGCAAATCCTCCCGCGTTTCTCAACACGTGCTGGTGAGAGAGGGCGATCCTTCCCCTTGATGCGTCGTCTTCCCCGAGGATACCTACCTCCAAAAGAGGTCGATGAGATCGCACCCAACCGGGAACCAAAATGGAGAAGCAAAGAAACTCACAAACCAAGAAGAGAAGAAGCACCATTCGCAGCTTTCAGGACCGAGCAACCCGGACTCAACTTCCTTCCAAAAACAAAAGCAGCTGAAGCAAAATACGTCCTCCCGAGCCAAACAGAAGCCGAAGCTCACTGAACCACCAAAGAAATCCTCCAAAAAGCCTTGTCCTGAGCCAGGCCTCAGCCCGAAAGCTCCATGAGCCACTGAAACAAAAAGCTTCCGAAGGCCTCGAACCCAACCCAAGCAAACAGACCCGGAGGTCGCTGAGCGACTAATCTCTGCCGAAGCAAAAGCTTACTCTTCCAATTCGGCCATCGAACAAAGAAAAGATTCCTCTATATCCTTCTCCGCCTTCCCCCGCTCCCGTGTGACTCATGACTCCATCCTCGTGCTCCATCCCGCTCAACCACGGGTGGAGCAGGGAGTTGTTTGACATCATGAATCACAGGACGGCAGGGTTTCTTCTTCTCTTCGCAGAAAGAGGGGGAGGGATGTCTCCATTGTTCGTATCTAACTATTAAAAATCGACCGCAGCGCATTAATCGATTTTGAACATTTAAAATGGAAGGTGAGCTATCATAGGGAACAAAGCAACTTTCGACATACGCTGACTAAAGAACCTGTATGATTGTGTGCCATCGAATTCCCAATTCGATACATATTATATTAACATATTATATATAAATAGTAGTACGGCTGCTGGAAATTCGCACGCACCAATTGCAGGTCATAGGTGAGATATCTTTTAAGTACATGTGACTAGTTTAGCCCAAACCCGTTGTTTAGTAGGGAATTTAATGTGATTCAGTCGGGCTGCGATCTCTTTGAATGTTAGGGTTTTTGTCTGTTCTATCCTTTATTTCGAATCAACGAACAAACGCCAACCCCGCACCACTATAACAACGCCCAACCCACGCCGCCACTACAACAAGGCCACCGCGCCACCCATTACCACACACACACATATATAATATGTTATGTTTGTGGGGTAGATGGAGGAATTTCAAAGAAAAGTTAGGATTGTATAGAGTAGCTTGGTCCGTGGACGTGTAGTAGACATCTCAACGTAAATTAAGTCGGGAAACTGTGAGCTTAAGTGTTACGTGTCACCACACAGTGGGTGGTGTTAAATTAGGTAGGCTTTAAGGATAATTTCTCCCAGTATGTGATTGCTCCCTGTGATCTTTTCCTATCCTATGTTTTTGGATTTCAAGACCGGCAATAAAAAGGAATCCCGTCCTTAACCCTCTAGAGCCCCAGGGGTTATTTTTTTGTTCACCCAGAACATTTCGTGGGCTCTAGAGGGTTAAAACAACCACCGAGCTGCAAGTTCCAAGGAGGCAAGAAACCCCACCTCCAGGAATGACGAGCAAATCACACCCCTGGGAGTGGATTATTAATGGGCTTGACATCAGAGAGGAGGATCGATTTAGGATCGGAGTCGGGACACAAACGGGAGCGGGAAGGGAGGTCCAGTGAGGTACGCGCTTGGAGACGCTAGCCATAGACTGTTCGGCTGGGTCGTGTGAAACCGTGATTCGAAGCCTCATGTTGTGCCATGGGGGAAGAAGGCGGCGCCATTTTACAGAGGAGTGGCGTCAGCAAGTGTGATCATGAAAAGAGACTGCACGGCAGTTTCTGAGCCCTGGTGTTGAATATTACCATCCAAACTACCTCCTGTACACTTCCCGCCGAGAGAGCGGCCTGGCGTCATTTTGGGCGCGTTTTCCCAGGCAGTGATGATGCGGTTTGGCAGACCTCACAGCTAAGTGATGGGAGAAAGGGAGGATTTTAATTTTATTTATTCTGTCCCCTTGTCTGTATTAAAGTCTGTGTTGAGGCACCTCAAAATTAGATTTAGTTTACCTCGCATTCCATTTTCATTATCACACTTTGAATTCTTACCATTGTAAATATTTGATTTATTTTCATTAAGCCCCAACATTTATTTAAGTTGCTTGTGTTGTCTGCCATATGTTTGAGAATAAACCCGTGTGCCTCTGCCCTCTCCGCCCTCCCATCCCGCATGCGCCATTAATTTCCAAGGATCACGTGTTCGCCTCCAAAGGAGAAAATCGTTTGGCGATCTGTTCAGGCTGGTGTTAACCGCCCCATCCAAGACAATTGGGTTGGTGTGTGTTGTGCGTACGTGTGTCCGTGGGCCCGTCTATAAGTAGGAAATTGTTAAGTTGCTTTGTGTGCTGCAAATGTTTGCATTCATTTCGTATAGACGGTCGTAGTTCTTTGATTGCTTGTATAATTTGCATACGTGTTTTGACCTTGTTTAATTGCCAATACGTGCTTTATTATAATTAAATGTCCTGTGTGGAATTGTAAACCTGTTCGTTGCGTCCTCTTTCCCTTATTGGAGCTGCCAACTTGCACTCGGAATAAGTTGGTTTTTAGATACCGGTAAAGTTGGATCGGGTCCAACGGACTCGGGCGCGATAATACCTCGCTCGGTTATCCCAAAAGGAAAGGCGAAGCTGCTTAAGCGGCTCGTTTCAAGCGCCCGTGAGGTACAATCTCTCGTAACGACCCGCTGCGAATAATTAGGTAAAATCGAAGATTTTGTGCGATCCGGATCCCTGTAGCGCGGCGTAGATTGTGAGCAAGGTTGTGGTGTGGTTAAAAACATCTTATTCCCTTTTTGGGTATTCCGGAACTGCCGTGGCTGGTTTGTCTCGGGTCGTTGGTGTGGTTTTTTTTGTTCTTCTGGTGTGCGACGTAGGATTGTTTCGTGTGGCGTTAGCTCGCTTTGTCGTACGACGGCGTAGTTGCACTGTGTGTTGTGGTAATCTTAGCTATACATATACATATACTCGTATTATATATATATATTATATTATACTATATTCAACTTAACCACCTTCTACTGTTTTTTCTTTTACTGGCTCTGCGTCATCTGTCACTATTGTCACTGGGACAAGGGTGAATGAATTGTCTCTTGCAATGCATATCCCCTATCAGGTCCCGATGAATGTTCAGAAGTTTAAATTGTGTCGTTGGTTCAATGTACGCTCGAGCCGATAACAGAACCAAAATGAGTAAGAAACCCTTTAACCCACTGTGTTTGGATCTAATGCAAAATAAAGGGAAAAACAATTTTCATTTATTGATATCTTTTGTGGACAAGAAACCAATAAAGACAACTTGGATAACAAACTTGAAAGAAGAGAAGAAATTCTCTAACCCACCATGTTTGGTTGTTTCCAGGCTTTGCTCTTTCATGTTGAAAATAACCCGATGCATATAAATGAAGCAAAAACACGCGTACGGCTTATGTGCATATATGTAATACATTATGGTTATACACCTGGGATTATTCAAATTGCCACTGGACCGTGGATGAACACCCAAGCTAAGGCCTGGCGATCTGTACTGCTTCATGCAATGGCGGCACATGATTTTATTGTGTGGAGTCAGGCCAGCTGTCCAGCCAATGGTGTAATTCAGTGTGGTGGAGTCAGGGCAGCTGACACTGACCATGTATAATATGTGATACTTATTAAGTTTAAAAAGGGTATAACTGTGAAAAATTGACGAAACGCCCTGAAATCATCACAATAAAGCACGCACCCAGTTTCAGTTGAATAATGTTAAAGGGTATTGGGGGGGGGGGGGGAGGGGTGGGGAAGTCTGAAGAACCATAGGTGGGACGGATGACGGAAGATGGAGAGAAAACATTTAGTCCCGTCTGGTGAAACCAGTAGGGGACTAAAAATAAATTGCTCACCTTCGCTTTCTTTCCCTCTTCCTCTCTGATATTTTCTTAGGCTTGCGGGCGCGTCGCACTCTACGTGCTCGACTCGCATTGGCCCGAGCTCTGGCTCTACTGGCAGCTCTACAACCATATTCACCAGTATCAGAAGAAGCACCAGATGGTGCCGGATGCTGCCTCTGTATTTCAGACTCTTCTTCCTCATCTGAAAGGTCCAGGTCTTCTGCATCACTCCCACTACATGAGGAAAAAAAAAATTATTTTGTTTACGTTAAGTTGAATGTTTTTATTTCAGACAACCAGCTTTTTCATAAGTCATATTTTAAAGCCAACTCAAAGGTTGCCCTGAGCGGCTTAACAGTCAAACTACACTGTGTGGATTGACACTAATACACCAGATCAGGCAGGGTAGCCAACCATTAAACACTACTTGAGGGTCACGAATTAGCCAACTGATGTATACGTGAAATTCCAACAGCAACACAATATTTCTCAGTACTTTGAGCCTTGTAAATCACTGCCTCAATCACAGCAATCCCTGGGATTGGACCAACAGTCACTGGGATGCCAACACAGTAGGCTCTTGTCAATAGACTATTTCCACGATCAATCTACCCGTGGGGTCATACCGGTATATTGATACATATTTTTTTTTTAAATAATAATAATAATTTTTCTTACACACGTTCCACATGGTCTATTACTATTCATATATGACAAACACATCATTGACAGTAATTTTTCAAAAGTATTCCCACACGGTGGGGGGGGCGGAAAGCAACCCCCTCCCCCTCCATGATGAAAACAGTGTTTTACTTCCAACTACAACTTGTATTAAAAAATGATTTTGTTTCATAAGCGAGATCAGTATTGGGAATCGATACAAGTCGGCATCCATCACGGACACCGTACCTGTATCACTTTCATACCGGTATCGCAGATCACTTACTCGGCGCAGGATTTCTAAAGCACACCTGATTCATTTAAATAACCATTGGCAAATGCTTTAAAACCAGCCACGAGGGCATAGAAAAAACGTGATTGCTTGTTTGGGTGCTTGGATGTTGAGATTTAAAAGTTTAAACATACTGTAGTTACTTCCTGTTACGTCTTGACGTCATACATTCCATGTTCTGGTCCACGTTTAGCAGAGAGCCTCCAAAGCTTTTAAAATCATGGACAGTATTTAAGGAATGTAAACACCTTTCTTCGATTTGTTGGTGATGATACCAGTTTTTGTTTTCATATCGATTTTTTTGGTATACCGGCATATTCAGAATTCCCGATACTGTATATCAATATGAAAAATTACATTTATATAACCGGTGTATCGATACATCACTGGACCCTACAACCACGTATGACCAGTTGGCTACCACAGTATCAATGACCATTTTACTCCATCTTCGTGACCTTCCTTAATAGATTTACTGGGATCACACAAAACTCTTCATCATCACTGTTGTCTTCCAAACTGCTCTCACTCTCAAGCGCATTCAGCGTCGTTTCTGTTTGCGCCGTTGACAACATTACCAACACGCCCTTTGCCCTTTCCTCTCCACCTTGTCCCTCCACTCCTTCACCCTCCCCCTCTGCTGTACAGCCCAACTGCTTGCTCGACTCTTCACCCGATGCAAGGATGGTAGACATATCCTTCCCTCGATGGGGGTAATGTGGCTGTGCTGCGTCGCCCATACGCAGCAAAGTTTTCAATGTCCTTGCCTCTTCCTGCACCTGTGAGAATGCAAAAACAAGTAAAAAAGGAATGAGAAAGATTCATTTCGGAGAAATAGCCGTTTGGTGGATAAGAATGAACACGAGATATAGAATAAAATCAAAATATGGGATGATAGAGTTTGAACCAACCTGTAGTCCTTCCATCGCATCCTGGATAGTTCATGAAATAGCTTCATCAAACTCCACATAGCGATAACTGATGGCCTGCGCTGGCAGGCCCGAGCGTCGCTCTGTCTGCAATTCCAAATAACTTCAGTCCTTCTTCTTCTACCTCTTCCTCTTCTTCTTTTCCGTCTTCTTGCTCCTTCTGTCTCCATCTTGCCCAGATTCTGGCTTTTTTAACTTCTGCACCACTCCAAAACTTACTACTTCTGCATCTGCCTCATTTACTTCCTCCATATCCTCCGCCTCCATCATCATCACCTCCTCCTCTTCTTCTTCTTGCGCCTGTAGCACAAACCAACAGCATAACTCTCACACAACCATTCGCTCAAATTTACCTGCATAATTGGGAAGTCAAAAACCGTATAACCAAGCAACAATAAAAAAAATTGCACAAGATTTGATATCATGCGCACAAACTACTGGCATTAGCAAAAAAGTTCTCTCTGGCATGAGCAGCAAGGTTTAACCTGGTGTTGCTTAGTGGTTTAGGGTGGTAGGCTTGGGATCCTAGACTTCTGAGTTCAATCTCCGTTGGCTGCTGAATTACACCAGAGGGTTGACTCAGCCTGTTATCCTTTCGAGGTCGGTGAATGAGTACCAGTGTAGCAGCCAAAGGCTGCACACGAAGGGGAGGGGGTATTGACGCATTTATTTAAATCTGGTATTGGTGTGGCACAGGCATGATGGCCGAATGGCCTCCTCCTGCGCATACATTCCTTGTACTCCTTGTAATTGAAATACCCGCTCTGAGTCTAGGAGGTCGGTGGGTCAACCCCAGCCGAGTCTACCAAACAAAACAAAAAAAACAAAAAACTACGTGCTTGCTTCCTCACTGGACACTCAGCATTTAAAAAAGGGCAGAGAGCATGGACAAACACCCAATTTCCTCCTCCACGTGGATGGTTAGAATCCACAGAGAGGAAGAAATTCCACCCTCGATTCCTGCTGAGTACGGAGAAAGAAAAGCGATGTCATATAAATACGTTGCTGGCACCCAGAATGCTCTGGGAAGTGACGTCAATTCCCCAAGCTCAGCGGTTGTGTGTTTGGGTGACAGTCAAGTCTGGTGTAAGTCTCATTATTGCCTGCATGTGTGCATGAATTGTGTCATCTCCTCCACGATCCTTAGATCCTGTAGAAAAAAAAAAAAAAACCGAAATTATAAATTTCAGATTCAATCGAAACTTTCCTTGAGTAACCTCAATCTCTTCCTGTCTTCAAGGTTCCATGAAACAGCTCTTGTATATGCGCTGAACAGACAGTAGCCATGGGTAACAAATCTGGCAAATAAGGCGGATAAGAACAACGTTGTTGGTTATACCTCGATGGAAGTAACCATTCGTGCAGTTCACGTAATGTGACGCATTATCACGTTGCAAATAAATGCCTTTTACCATTTTCTTACCTCCATTTTGATCAATCACACTATTTCCAACAGGATGCATCATTCACAGATGAGCCCAGAAAGAATTGTCAAATGCCTCCCCTCCATAAAACCATGACCCACACCTCAACCCCCCCCCAAAAAGAAGTACATTTCTTGAAAAAGATGATCCTACATTAATGCACATATATATTATATTTTATTAATTAATTATTTTGTTGTGGGCCGGGGTCCGTGGCGAGAAACGACACTAGGTGGGAAAGCTACGTCGTCTCCACCAGACTCCCGGAATTGTAGGCCGTCGCTCACGGATAATTCTGTGACGCGGCGGGTCGCTGAACCGACCGTGGTCACCAATATCTCAACCGCGTAGCATAGGGTCTATTGTCTAATACCCAATTTACCTAAATAACTACGCGATTTCGACTACCGGGAACCACGCCCTCGGCACGTCTTGCTCGAACCGGGCACCTCTACCGACTGCGGTAGAGTTCCAACTACCGACTACCAACTCCGGTTAGGGTCAGTGAGCGGAAACTGCCAAAGCCGTGCCGGCTGGAATGAACGGATTATCGGGTATAAAACCACGCCTAACTCAGATCCGAACCATGCTGGACCAATTCAAGAAAGATGGAAACGACTGGGAACATTTCTAACAAGTTTTATTTACAGTAAATGAAGACACAAAGCAAGACTTAACGCGAAATATGCAAGAAAGTATTTACAATGTTCCAAAAACACTTATTCAGTTCTACTTAAAGACGGGCCCACATGCAGACACACACACAAATGAAAAAACCCAGAGTTCTTTATTGGACCCTCGCAGCCATGGAGAGAGACAAGCTGGAGTTAGAGTTCGGTGGGTACCTGGCCGTCGGAGGGAAAGGAGTACTCTGCAATGCGGAACCTGCAAAGGTCGGCGGTTTGGTCCCAGTCGGACGTGTGGGACTCGTGGCTCGTGGCGGAGCTCGATGGTCAATAGCGGGTACACGGAGGGGGGGTCAGGGTCACGCTTTCTTTCCTTGTAGAGGGCCACAGAGACACGTTCACTGCCTTCACGGCCTTCTGCTCAACCCTCCGCTTCAAAAGAACTGCACGCTCAACAACAACCCTGTCGAAAACACTCCCGAACAACCTTTCGTAACAACCCCTTCGTTAGCAACCCCAAAACTCTGCTCTCAGAGAGTGCTCGGGATTTACCGACCTCCCTCAACGGGGAGGGGCCTTGGTGAAACACACCTCGCTGTCCGCCTTTGATTGGACAGGGTCCTATGGCTCACCCTTCCGGGGCGGGGCCTCGGCCCCTGCCGGGAAACCAGCTACTCTTCCACGCGGGTTCATACTTGACGAGTAACAGTATCAACGTTGCAAAAAGGTCATCGTGAAAAGAGTTACAACGTTTGTGGGAGCCGAGAACCGGAACCGCAGGATCTTGCCTTGGCACGTCAGGGTGCGAGAAGGCAGCTGGTTGGTGGTGGATCGTGATGGGCCGAGGCGGTCATGCAGATGGGATGTTGTTGATGGCTTGTTAGATGTAACAACTAACTAAAATAAATCGCAACGGACGCCTTTGATTCTCCCACTAGACAAAAAGGAAGGGATCTGACTACACACATACAACGACATATGACTTTGGGACATCTGTATGTTGAATGCAAATGGTTCCATCTGTAACAATAATATTATATATATATAAAATATATATATATATAATATCACACACACACAATATATAATATGTTTATGTTGTGGGGTAGATGAGGAATTTCAAAGAAAGTTGGATTGTATAGAGTAGCTTGGTCCGTGGACGTGTAGTAGACATCTTCAACGTAAATTAAGTCGGGAAACTGTGAGCTTAAGTTTACGTGTCACCACAACAGTGGGTGGTGTTAAATTAGGTAGGCTTTAAGGATAATTCTCTCCAGTATGTGATTGCTCCCTGTGATCTTTTCCTATCCTATGTTTTTGGATTTCAGACCGGCCAATAAAAAGGAATCCGTCCTTAACCCTCTAGAGCCCCAGGGTTATTTTTTGTTCACCCAGAACATTTGTGGGCTCTAAGAGGTTAAAGCAACCACCGAGCTGCAAGTTCCAAGGAGGCAAGAAACCCCACCTCCAGGAATGACGAGCAAATCACACCCCTGGGAGTGGATTATTAATGGGCTTGACATCAGAGAGGAGGATCGATTTAGGATCGGAGTCGGGACACAAACGGGAGCGGAAGGGAGGTCCAGTGAGTACGCGCTTGGAGACGCTAGCCATAGACTTGTTCGGCTGGGTCGTGTGAAAACGTGATTCGAAGCCTCATGTTGTGCCATGGGGAAGAAGGCCGGCGCCATTTTACAGAGGAGTGGCGTCAGCAAGTGCGATCATGAAAGAGACTGCACGGCAGTTTCGAGCCCTGGTGTTGAATATTACCATCCAAACTACCTCCTGTACACTTCCCGCGAGAGAGCGGCCTGCGTCATTTGGCGCGTTTTCCAGGCAGTGATGACGCGGTTTTGGCAGACCTCACAGCTACAGTGATGGGAGAAAGGAGGATTTTAATTTTATTTATTCTGTCCCTTGTCTGTATTAAAGTCTGTGTTGAGCACCTCAAAATTGATTAGTTTACCTCGCATTCCATTTTCATTATCAACTTTGAATTCTACCATTGTAAATATTTGATTTATTTTCATTTAAGCCCCAACATTTATTTAAGTTGCTTGTGTGTCTGCCATATTTTGAGAATAAACCCGTGTGCCTCTGCCCTCTCCGCCTCCCATCCCGCTGCGCATTAATTCGCGCCAATTAATTTGGCCAAGGATCACGGTTCGCCTCCAAAGGAGAAAATCGTTTGGCGATCTGTTCAGGCTGGTGTTAACCGCCCCATCCAAGACAATTGGGTCGGGTAATTTAACCCCCTGGACAACACAACAATAAAAAAAACATATACATATATTACAGGGTGTCCCAAAAAATGTACTCACTCTTTAAATGACAAGCCGGTAGGCGATGAGCGGATTCGCTAGGGATCGAAGCGCTGGATACGATGCTTTTCATTCTGACACGATCCACCGACGAAAGATTCATTGCCAAGACGTATTGGTTCACATACAATTGTTCCTCTGCCAGGCAAGATTTTCCTATTGCGCATTTTGCCAACTGGCACTCCTCATAAAAAAATGACGGTAAATAGACACCCTATTTTTGAAGACTACCATTTGAAAATAATCGGTTTGCTGGTTTGTGCTGTGGAGCTCGCGTTGCGCCCACACACACACACACACACCACACACACACACAAACCCGATAAACTTCTCTCCAATGCTCTTGTTTGACCACACCTCTCTGAAGCCACACATATTTTCATAAGCCACGCCCACTTTCCTACGCCACTCCCCACTTAAATAATAAATAATTGGAGGTGGTGTGTGGGTCTGGAATCGTTTACGTGAAATAAATAAAATAATTGGAGGCGGAGAATGTGGTCGTTGGAATCGTTTTCGGAAACAATAAAGATATTGGATCGGTGGTGTGTGGGTGGGAAATCGTTTTCGGTAAAAAATAGAATAATGGAGGTGGGTGTGTGGGTCGTGGAAATCAGTTTCTCAGTAATAATAAATAAATAATTGAAGTGGGTTGTGTGGATCGTTCTGTGGAATTTGTCTTTCGGTAAATTAAAATTAAATACATTTGAAGACGTTGTGTGTGGCTTCGTGGAATCGTTTTCGCAGTACAATAAATAAATATTTGAAGGGTGGTGTGCTGGATCGTGGAATTGTTTCGGTACAATAAATAATGGAAGGTGGTGTGTGGGTCGTGGAATCGTTTCAGTAAATAAATAAATAATTGGAGGTGGTGTGTGGGTCGTGGAACTCGTTTTCGGGTAATAAATAATTGAAGGGTGGTGTGGGGCGTGGATCGTTTTCGGTAAAATAAATAAATAATTGGAGGTGGTGTGTGGGTCAGGAATGTTTTCAGTAATAAATAAATAATTGAAAGGTGGTGTGTGGATCGTGAAATTGTTTTTCCGGTAAATAAATAATATTTGAAGGTGGTGTGTGGGTCGTGGAATGTTTTCGGTAAATTACATAAATAATTGAAGGTGGTGTTGCATTGGGAATGTTTTCGGTAAATAAAATAATAATTATTGAAGGTGGTGTGTGGGTCATGGAATCGTTTCAGTAAATAAACTACATATATTGAAGGTGGTGTGTGGGTCGCGGAAATGTTTTCAGTAATAAATAAAATAATTGAAGGTGGTGTGTGGATCGTGGAAATTGTTTTCCGGTAAATAAATAATAATTGAGGTGGTGTGTGGGTCGTGGAATCGTTGTCGTATAAATAAACAATATTATTAGAAATCCACAAAGACAGAAATGCCGGTTGATGTCCAATTTTATTTTGGAATCCTTTCACTTGGTCAATAACGTTTGATCGGGAGAGATCGAAGGTGGACGATGGTGTAGTTCCTTACAAATCACTGTATACACACCTTAAATGACGGTAAATGACACCCAATTTGAAGGACGACCATTTGAAAATAAAACCTCATACCAAAAATCGGCTTTCGAGTAAAATTTTCTAATATCTCGAAGTGTTTAATTCCGAAGTCCGTTTCTTACATTCAAAAACTGAAGGACAAGTATTGAAAATACTGTACGTCGGTTTTTCGGCCGCTGCACAGCAACGGTGTTGCTAGCACGAAATTCAAACACAGCACATTCCAGTATAAATATCCACCTGTTGGCAAAGTGTCATCGAAATCGTTTGCTTGGTTCGTGCTGTGGAGGCCCTCGCGTTTGCAGACAAGT
>CM068960.1:42376680-42387264 GCA_035128595.1 Eptatretus atami | reverse complement strand
ACAAATTTTCTGGAACTGGAATATCAAAGTTTTTGCAGATGTACCAGCGGATTAGTTTACAAACTCTGTTGTGTCATGTGTACAGCTGTTCTGACATGCTTAATGACCGAACACAATGAAAAAGAAAAAGAAAAAAGTCATAACATTCTCTTTTCTAACCCCACCTCCACCCCTCACCTGCTTTTTTTTTTTCCTCCTCTCCCCCACCCTTTTCTCACACTATGTCCCTCCTCATAAAATGCAGCACTCCTCTGTCGCTCGCGTGCGCACGCACGCCTCCCGCAGTGAATGCAATGTTTGGCGAGGTTGAGCTCTCCCTAACTCCCCTCTCTTCTCCCCTTCCCCCTCACCCTACTGTTTGTTTCTCCGTACCACCCCCCCCCCAACTTTATTGACCCGTCGGCGAAGCGACGGGTTGTAATTGATAGTGTGTAATATAAGAAAGAAGGGTGGGGGGAGGGGGACAAAATTCCCACCATTTTATCGTGTCAATATTTGATTAACAGAATATATGGTTGGGGTGTTCTGGGAATGCTTTTTTGAAACATCTGAGGGTGCGTAAGAAAAGTCAGTGGACTGATGTGCTTTTAGATTCAATGAAAAGTGTTTTCCCCGGATTACAAAAGAGCCTTGCCGACGCAGCTTTCAAGCTTTAGATTTATCATGTTTCGCGCTTATCTTGAATTGGTGATTTCATGGCAACATTGTGAGCTTGCATCAAATTTCTCTTCCTTATAAATTTCACTTACTTGGCATTAACCTTTACATCGTGTCAAGATGTACAAATTTCGAGTAACCCAGATAAAAGATCATATTTTCACATCAGACTTAAAATATCCAAAGAAAGCAAAATGCTGTAAACATTTAAAAGCAAAACTTTTGAATAAACATTGCCAAATGTGCATAAAAAGCTGATTTATGCACAAATTATTGGGACAGCCTTGCCATAGTAATGAGAGACAAAAGGTGCCATGTACTTGCCTCCTTTCTGCACGTTCTCTCTTCTTTAGCATAGCATCCAGCTTGGTGAGCTCATCCTGTAGTCGCTCACAGAGCTTTTGCTGTGAGATGCAATTGAAAGGAAATGAAAGGAATGGGAAAAGAAGGTGGGGTGGCAGGTTACAAAAGCATATTCAGGAATGCTTTTGGGCCATACACAAGTACATATTGATGCAGACACAAGTGATACTCATAAAACAGTAAGGACAAGTGTAGTTCGATAATGGAAAATAACATGGTAAAACAAGTGGTGCCAGGCACAAGAAATCCCGCCCATTTATTGACGAAGTTATGAGCGAAAAACGATTTTCAACCTTTTCGTGACCTGACCTTGACCTTTGACCTAATTGGACGCCAAAAGTTATGGGGTCGTCCAATGTTCATTGCCCACCTGTGGATTAAATTTGATAGTGTTTGCTAAAGCCGTTTTGCCGCAAAGTTTCTAACAGATAGACAGACAAACAAACAAACCGGACGATTACAATATCCCGCGCTCCCTCCCTCCGGGGGACGGGATACCAATCCCCACAATGAGTGGCAGAAAATATTAATACAAAGCAACAGTGCCATAATTACATGTTGGCATGGTGGGCAGAACCATTCTCCATCGGGGATAAGCATAAGAGCTGGGCGCAGACATGCTGTGTGGTAGCCACTGTCACAAGTATCGCACAGCAGGATCTATGGTGGGAAGGCAAGAAGAAATATTACTCAATGAAGCAAACTACGAAGCGGCAATTGACCCTCAGAAGGACCAGCCCTGAAAATTTCAGGTAGACTCACCAGTTCAGGATGATTTGAAAGGCTACACTTCTTACAAGGGTCATCTTCAATTGGTGGTTGCTCTTCGATTTCTGCCTCTTCCTCCCCCAGTCCATCTTTTGCCTTCAAGCTTTCACCATCTCCTTCATCAGTTTCCGCTTTATCAACTTCTTCATCCTCCACCTCTTCCTCTTCCTCTTCCTCTTCATCTTCCTTTACAGCCTGATCTTCTCTCTCTTCATAAAAATCCTCATCCTCTTCCTCATCAACCTCCTCTCCATCACTGCCACTATCGCTCCAAAAGTCTCGCTTTCGCCTCCAGCGACTCTTACCGGAGTTGTATTTTCGCTTCGTACCCCAACTTTTCTGTGGTTACATGACAATGGCCAAGGTAGGGGGTGGGGTTCGGAGGTGATACATACATATAAATAAATAAATAAATAAATAAATAATCTGGCAGAGAACAGCTGATGCTCAAGAGATGCTATTTGTAAGAGGAAAGTGAAAAAGGGTAGATTAACAGATTCACATATTACCATTTTCAACTATGCATTGATCAGGAATGTTTGTCATCTTTCAAGTTTAAAATATTGTACAATAAAATAAAATAAAATAAAAGGATATACCAAAAACAACAACATACATCAATAATGATAACTCACCTTCTGTACTTTGGCTGGTCGCTTACAAACCTTCTTCATTAGGCTCCTCCCTTCAGATGGACTTTCAGGCACATCTCCAGGAGTGCTGCGTTTCCTTCGTCGAGACTGCTGAGCCGCCGCTGCGGCCTTTTCTGTGGGCCTTGTTGTGCGTGTTGAACGACGGAGATTCCATCTCATTCCAACACAAACTCCATCAAAATCTTCCTTCCCCTCTGCTGCTACACTTTCAGAGGATGCCAACTTCTTTTGCTCGCCTTCATGCAACAATTCCCCTGCAGTCTCGACCAATTTCTCATCATTCTCTCTCGATTGTTTCTCATGGTCAGTATCATTTTGTTTACTCTTTGCAGAACCATTATCAAGGATGTTTTCATCCAATGTTTCCTCTCTCATCTCTAATGGCAAGCTGTCATTATTCTCCTTTTCCTTTGGCATTGTCAGCATGTGTTCTCCCTCTTCATTCCTATTTTTTTCTTCCATCATACTCTTAGCTAGATGGGTCTCTTCATTTTGAATACTTCTACCTTCGTCAATGCCACTGTGATTGTCAGCTTTGTTTTCCAGAAATGTCACTTCCTCAAACTTCTGTTTGCTTGCTTCCACTACAGTTCTGTTTTCATCCTCAACGACTGAACATTTTTTAATCACATGGTGTCCAATATATTTTGGTGTCCCACTTCCACCTTTCCTTCTCTCCTTAACAATCATAAAAGGTTTTTCTGCTTCATCCCCCTTGGTGCATTTTCGAAGTCCTTGTTTTTCTTCATTATGCATCACTGACCTTTTCTCAACTTCTCCTGTAGAACATGAGATGTTGTTTTCATCATCTCGATCCTCATCTTCATCAACAACCTTCCTCTCTGGCTGAACATCACTGTCAATCACCTTCTCTGATTTTCCCTCTTTGCTCCGTATCACTCTTCCAGTTTCACTCAGAAAGTCCTTGCCATCTTTCGTTCCTTCAAAACATTTCTTCTGCAAAATTTTCACCTTGGTCAACATTTTGGCTTTTCCCACAATCGCCAACTCTTTATTTGACTCTTGTCTCTCAATTTTGCCTATATCCTTTTGCTGAATTCTTTGTTCTTCTGCTCCCAATATTTTCCATCTTTCCTCACCAATCTCTGCATGATCACATCCACCTATCTGCTCTTGGACCTTTCCCACTTTCTTTTCAACACTCACTCCCATCATCACCTTTCCTTCAGCATTACCTTCCATATCTGTTTGTAAGATTTCTTTTTGTTGCCTCGAAATACAGTTCTCCACCTTCTTTAAAGAGCAAGATGCATCTTCACTCAAATCATTTTCCTTTATCAACTTCTCTTCGAGTTTGCTCTGTTGAAAGCCGTCAGAGAAAGCAATTTCTTGCATTGCCTCTTTTTGATTCCTCACAAGCACTACACTCTCAGTCTCAATACCAACACCTTCCCTGACATTCAGCAGATGTACGCCTTCCCTTTGATCCTTCAATTCAATACGAAGGCACAAGTTACCTTCCCTCCTACCATAGTTTTGTTTTCCTGTTTTCTCAACAAGAAGCACATTTTTGCATCCATCACCATCTTCACTACCTCGCTCTGTATCAAGAGAGCAATCACCTTTATTGCTGCTTTCCCCAAATCCCCTTTCTCCAAGGATTTCATTTTGATCCATACCTGTGATGCATGCAGCACGATGAGCTTTGGGAACATTTTCAGCAACTGAAGCTTTTCTTTCAACTCCTTTCGGAGGAAGCATTTTTTCTATTCCCATCTGCAATCGATCATACTTCAATGTCAAATCATATGCTACCTGCTCACTCTCCTTCATTACCTGTTTTTCCAAATCAGGTGAAGCAACAACAGACTGTTCATCAGTAGAAGAGAATTTAGGATCAGACACCATTGCTCGCTTTTCAGCACTTTGATGATCTGACTCTTTAACAATTCTGTGCCCCCTCTCCTCATACGTCACAGCCTCACTACCATTTGCTAGCCCTGTGATTACCTGCTGAGCAGGAACTGTTTCCAAACATCCTGCTTCAGAAGTCACCGAGTAGCCATTAGCCTGCCAGTCTAGTCCAACAAGTTTTCCATCTCCAACGTTTTGCCCAATATCAAGTTCTCCACAGTCATTTCCACCATTGCTCCAACGTAGTACTGTTGACCGCAATTTGTCTACCTCAAGTTCCTTTCCATTGCTCTGTCCTCTCTCACTCATTTTTGATTCAGGATGTCCATTACCTACTGGCATAGCCTTTTTGAGGAATTCCACATTAATTTTGCCATCTCTCCGTAAAATGTCTGAGTGAAGCAAACTTTTATCATTTTCTGTAACAATTGGGTTTATCTCATGCAAATTGCCCAACATCTTCTCTTTCACATTTATGCCAAAAATGGTTGAAGTCTGGTTATCTATGACAGAATGTGGGGTGAATGATGTTACCTCAATTCCTGCAGAACAACTTTTCGATTTCTGTCCTTTCAGATCTTTTTCCAGCTTCTCCACATCATTTTCTCGAGTTTTGACCTCAAAGTCCTTCACGGAATCCTTTACTCCCACGTTCCCGTCCAAATAACCCTTTATTTGGAGCTCTTTAATCTCACTTTTTAAGCCAAGTGAAACTGCAGTATGGATATCTGGGACCGACAACCTCCCAAATGGTGGTTCCCTCTCACACGAACACTCACCTTCCTTTCCCGTCACACACTCGTTTGCAAACTCCAAAGCACATCCTTCAAGTGCAATATTGTTCCCACAAGCCAATTCTCCACCAGGTGCTTCACACCTTACATCAGACTTCGAAATACAAGTTTCCTTTGCAATGGAAGCTTTGTCCCTGCTTAAAATGGTAGCATCTAGCAATGGGAGCCTATCCTCCTGTTCTGCAACAGTTGCAAAATTTCCATACTGGTTGGCATTGTCATTTTGAAGAACTGCAGCAGAAATAGAATAGACTTCATTTCCCCATGTTGCCTTTCCTACTCCATCACGAGGCTCCACACAGCTGGTGGAAGATAAAAATGGCGTAGAACTCCAAGGCACGCCTTTCAGGTCTCGTTTCTTCATGGGTAATTTGGCCTGTTTAGCAGCATGTGTAGAAAGGCAGCCACCTGACACACTTTCCACTGCCCCACTTCGCTCCAAATTCTTCCCTTCCTCTTCAATACATGGTAGTGGGGGTGCCAAAGTTTTTTCCAAAACAGCCATTTCAGTCACAGATGAAATGGATTTCACTTCTGCCTTTACTGAAATTGTTGTTTCTGCAGGAACCAGGTTGCTGTCCATTTCCAAACTGACAGGCAAGATACTTTTAAACTTCATATCCTCACTTTCATCAGATTCTTTCTTAATTTCAATGTTACAAATTGTTTGAACCTTTTTAACTTCCTCATCTTCCTCTGCTTCTTCTTCTTCTTCTTTCTTAATGATAGCATCACTGCTATCATCCTTCTTTTCAGGTCCTTGGAACTGCTGGGGAATATCTGGAATACATATGCAAAATGAATTTCATGACTCTTCATCATGCCATTGACCAGAAAGTAATTATTGAAGAAGTACACTTCCTACTAAACCAGTTCACTCACTTGGTGATTCACTCTTAAATGAGGGTCAAAACAATCATTTTAAAACTCTGTAATGAAAATTATAAAGCATCAATAAGCAAAATAAAAACAATCTCAAAAAAACAACAACAACATAAGGCAATAATAAACAGTGAAAATGAGACATGAATAAACATGGAAACTGGGTAATAATAAAGAAGTTTGTTTGTAAATATAGGAGACAGGTTGAGTGAGAATGTCTCAGGAAGGTGTGGAGACTGCAAGAGCAATCTTGAATAACTGGGAATAAGAAGAGGATTGGACAGACACAGGGAATACATTCCATAGACTTGAGAAAAGGGAACAACAATGTAGAGAAGAACAGCTAGATGAAATGATTTGAGGAAGATCAGAACACACTGATCATCTTTTAAAGAGAATAAGGAAAAAAAAAAGTGGGATGGGGAGGTGGACAGAGAATTCTAAACTTTTTGACAATTCTTATGGAACCACAAACACCTTTGACTGTACACATCTTTTAAAGAATCATCTAAATGGTACAAAATCATTTGTATCAAGTTTTCTTCGATTGGGAACACAAATAACTCAAAAAGTTAGTTCATACATAAAAAATAATGTTTTCTTAAATCTTAAATAAATAAAAAAGAATCGTAAAAAATTCCCGATATTTTAATCTACATTCCAGAACAAGGAAATTACGACCAACATGAGAGAACTCACATTACCTATTGCACTGCCATCTCCTCCCGAAGATGCATCTTTGTGAGGATCTGCAGGGCTGCTGCACCCAGAGTCCACTTGATTCGAGTGAGCTCCCTCTCCGTCGTCTACGACCTCAATTCCTCCAGAGCCTTCAGCTTCTTTGGAAAGCTCACATACCTCAAGTTGAGCTCGGAGCAGCTGGAGAAGCTCAGCAAGCTGGTCTCGGCTCCTGGAGAAAAAGATTCATACAATAATGACTATAGGCCACACATGAGACAAATGCTCCACACGGCCGACTATGTTTAAACCTACACTCAAACTCAACAAAATATAGCAGAGCTCAAATGGCAATGACCTACCATTTTGCTGGCAAAATAAAAATTGAAAATACAGGAAACCCTCCAATATCGCAGGTTCTACTATCGCTGGTTTCTACTAATCATGGGCAACCAATTGTTCCGATTCCGTTATCGTGGGATTTCATTTCGACCAATCGCGTTTTTTGAGCTGAGATGAGTCATCATTTACGTCCCCTGTATGAACGATTACCTTCCATTATGAGCCTAGTGTTGTTTCTCGCGCACTGTTTTTAATGAGCCCAAATGTAAAGTGATGGAAAAAGTTAGTTGGACAAAAAGGCAGAGAAAGGTAATGACGTTTGACGAAAATAGAGTTATTACATACGTAGGTTGGTTTGAGGAGAAATTGCGGCATCTGTACGGGCCACCATTACGGAGTCGATGATTGTAGGTTGAACATTCCCCATTGTACTCTTCATCATTCATAAACCTCCATTATCCTTAAAACCTTTATTACAGCGTGGCGACATCGCGCTGTTATACAATTGGCTATTCTGTCCTGTGTCTTCTGTCACACTTATTGTTGGGTGTGATGTGGGCGGAGATTGCCGGGTGGATTGTGGGCGGAGATTTCCGGGTGGATTGTGGGCGGAGATTGCCGGGTGGATTGTGGGCGGAGATTTCCGGGTGAATTGTGGGCGGAGATTGCCGGGTGGATTGTGGGCGGAGATTGCCGGGTGGATTGTGGGCGGGGTTAATGCGGAAGAGCGACGTTTTTTGTGCTGAATCATTTTCTGTGTGACGCCGGAAGTTGATCTTCTGAGCAGGAAGTGATAATCTTCCTGTTCCGTTAGTTGTTGACGCGCAGCGTTGTAACTCTCGTTCTTCATTGTTTTTCACCAGAAGTGTTTTTAAAACGTCTTGTGGAGGTGATTTCTTCCTCTTTTTTGGTGACAGAAGTGGTTATTACAGCGCGGCGACATCGCGCTGTTATATAATTGGCTATTCTGTCCTGTGTCTTCTGTCACACTTATGGCCACGTACGTCCCTTTGATCTGAGGGCTATAAATAGAAATTTGTCCAACGTCACAACTCTTCCCATCATGCATGCTAATTCACCGTGTCTACATTTAAATTTTATAACTGCAAAATTGTTTCATCATTCTTAACCTTTTATTGCCCCCAGCCACGCGATATCGAAGTATTCGCTTCTTGTTGTCCTTCAAACCTCATCCCCAAACGTTCATCATCCTTCAAAGCTCATTCCCAAATGCTCATTTTCTAACTCCGTATTCGAACCTTATTGCCAAACACTTCATTTCCGACTCACGGATTTGAACCCCCGTCCTCGAACCCATTCTCATGCACAGTTCCTGAAACAAGTCATAGCAAAGGGATTTATAACGGAACAGACTTTTAACACTGATGAGACGGAAGACAATGTCATCTCGTACCTTGGTCCCCAAGCAGAAAAGATTGGACTTCAAGGTAAGGTGATTTAAGGATCCTGTTACCCTTCTCCATTGTGGGTTGTGGCAATGCTGCAGGCACCTTAGTCTTAAAGCTAATGCTGCTTTTACGTTCGCTGAATTACCTTCCCCACTCACCCCTTCCCTCGCTCCACTCCACCCTCCCTCCGCCCTCTAACAGCATCATTCCAAGCTAAAATCTTGTGGTTTCTGTTTCGGGCAGAGTACAGCGCGAGCATGTAATATGTTTAACATCACCCACCTCACTGTGTTGTCATAAATTTAAAAGATAAAGTCATGTGTTTTTGTTCAATTCACACCGTATTTATTTTATTTCAACGTTAACAGTGTGTGTGTGTGTGTGTGTGTGTGTGTGTGTGTGTGTGTGTGTGTGTGTGTGTGTGTGTGTGTGTGTGTGTGTGTGTATTTCAATGTTGTAATGTGTTTATTTATGGCTGCCGTCGATCTTCCACAATGTAGTCTCAAAGTTCAGGAACCAAACCCCTGCTTTCCCATTGGCCCTTGGTTTCCACGATCGCGGTTTCAACTATCACGGCATTTTCCAGGAACCTAACCCCCGCAACATTGGAGGGTTTCCTGTACAAGAGGGAGATTAAGCAAACAAAGGCATTGGCACCAACAGTGCGAAGGGATGAAACTCACAAAACAAAGAATTGCAAGTCTGGAACTTTTAAGTTGGGCTTCTCAGGCAGAGGGGCCAGAAAAGCCAGCACCTTGAGACGAGGCGCCAAGTTGTATAATCATCTTGCTCCTCAGCATACAGGCGCAGATTGAGATCACGGTCACGCTGCAGCCAGTACATTAAACCACAACAATCGTGACCCAGTGGCTGCAACCGCATGTCATCTGCTTCCTCCTCATTCACCATGCTTTTGAAACGAACGTTGTCATCAAACTGGCACTCACACAGGAACTGGGTGCAAGGGATAAGATGAGGGTTGTACTGAACAGCACATCACAAGGATTATTAGAATTTCAAAATACTATTTTCCTCAGCCTCTCCTCCCCAAATCAATCCATAACAAGGAAAAGAGCAATCAGAGATTGCAGACCCTTGACAGGACTTCCTGTGTGGGCTGTTTGCGCAGTTTTGCGTGGTGTTTGTATACCGGTGTGTTACGTAATTAATAAGAGACATAATTAGAGCTGCCACTTTACAACTGCTGGCAGTAATGACCAGGTACAAAATACGCCCCGCTTTGATCGGACACCTGACCCTGACCCATGACGCTTTTATTATTATTCAATTTAATTCAAAATGGGATTAAAATTAATTCAATTCAAATCAAATGGAAAACCAAATAGGAACAGTCCTGCATTGGAGTAATCAGAAAGAACCCAAACAAGCAAAAAGCAAAGATGAAGACATCAGGAGGAACCTGGATAGGATTCACATTTCAGCTGCAACTCCTCTACCCTCAAACCCACCCAGGCACAGCCAAGTGAACCTTATTTAAAATAAAAAAAAGAACCCAGATCAAAAAAATTAAATAATTCTGGCTGCCAGACAATGTGTCCGATCAAGTTGAAATTTATAACATGTATTCCCCATCACAACTAGAGCATAATTGTAAAGTTTCACGTCGATTGATGAAGCGGTTCCAGAGAAAACATTATTTAATATTTTTCTTAAATCCTGCTTAGGTCGGTACCTGTGCAGGAGGATGAAAGTCTGAGTCTTCAGGCCCTTGGTGCTTCCAGTCTTGCTCTACGGGTGTAAGACTTGGACTCTGACCAAGGATCTGAGACGGAGACTTAATTCCTTTGGTACCAGGTCTCTTCGGAGAATCATTGGCTCTCGCTGGTCAGAATTTGTGTCCAACGAGCGGTTGCTTCATGCAAATAACCAGTGTTATTATTATTTTTTTTTCTTATACAGAGCGCCAATAAAGGTATGCGTCAGAAGAACGTGTTACATGCTTGGAACAAGATCATCTGTAGGGCAGGTACTCTGCTTGTTTTACCAGTTTCAGAGCCAAAGTACTGCTAAATTGAATTTTCCCAGCAAGTAAACCTGGATATTTGTTTCAATCGCCTCAAAAGAAAAGGAAAGTAATAGTCCAGGAGCCCACTGAGGTTTAATCATAATTTTTGGTGCAAAAGGTTTGGGGTGCGGGATGTG
>CM068960.1:42359212-42373187 GCA_035128595.1 Eptatretus atami | reverse complement strand
CCCAGGAAATTGAATTGTCCGATCTGTTCAAAGATTGTGCGGAGTCGTATGGCCGCTTCACTGAACAGACACGACTGGGGGCACATGGTGCCACCGCACAGTTCTGGCTGATGTATGTCGCATACATACAGGCTTACCATGACCTCGAACGCGCAATCAGGAGTAACGGGGAGAGATTGAAAGTGTTTTCCCGGATTAACAAAGAGGCCTTGCCGACGCAGCTTCAAGCTTTAGAATTTATGCAATGTTTCGCGCTTATTTTGATTGGTGATTCAATGGCACATTGTGAGCTTGCATAAATTTTCTCTTCCTTATAAATTTACTTACTTGGCTCATTAACCTTTACAATCCGTGTCAGATGTACAATTTCGAGTAAACCCAGATAAAGATCATATTTTCACATCGAGACTTTAAATATCCAAAGAAAAGCAAAATGTGGTAAACATTTAAAGCAAACTTTTGAATAAACATTGCAATGTCATAAAAGCTGCTTTATGCACAAATTATTGGGACAGCCTGCAAGTTGAGAGAAAAAGGATGCCATGTACTTGCTCCTTTTTGGACGTTCTCTCTCTTTAGCATAGCAATCAGCTTGGTGAGCTCCATCCTGTAGTCGCTCACAGAGCTTTTGTGTGGATGCAAATTGAAAGGAAATGAAAGGAATGGGAAAAGAAGGTGGGTGGCAGGTTACAAAGCATATTCAGAATGCTTTTGGGCATACACAAGTACATATTGATGCAGACACAAGTGATACTATAAACAGTAAGGACAAGTGTAGTTCGATAATGGAAATAACATGTAAACAAGTGGTGCAGAACAGAAATCCCGCCATTTATGACGAAGTTATGAGCGAAAAACGATTTTCACCTTTTCGTGACCTGACCTTGACCTTTGACCTAATTGGACCAAAAGTTAATGGGGTCGTCCCAATGTTCATTGCCCACCTGTGGATTAAATTTGATAGTGTTTGCTAAAGCCGTTTTTGCCGCAAAGTTTCTAACAGATAGACAGACAAACAACAAACCGGACGATTACAATATCCCGGCGCTCCTCCCTCCGGGGACGGGATACCAATCCCCACAATGAGTGGCAGAAAATATTAATACAAAAGCAACAGTGGCATAATTACATGTTGGCATGGTGGGCAGAACCATTCTCCATCGGGATAAGCATAAGAGCTGGGCGCAGACATGCTGTGTGGTAGCCACTGTCACAAGTATCGCACAGCAGGATTCTATGGGTGGAAGGCAAGAAGAAAATATTACTCAATGAAGCAAACTACGAAGCGGCAATTGACCCTCAGAAGGACCAGCCCTGAAAATTTCAGGTAAACTCACCAGTCAGGAAATGATTTGAAAGGACACTTCTTACAAGGGTCATCTTCCATTGGTGGTTGCTCTTCGATTTCTGCCTCTTCCTCCCCAGTCCATCTTTTGCCTTCAGCTTTCACCATCTCCTTCATACAGTTTCCGCTTATCAACTTCTTTCATCCTCCACTCTTCCTCTTCCTCTTCCTCTTCATCTTCTTTACAGCCTGATCTTCTCTTCTTCATAAAAACCTCATCCTCTCCTCATCAACCTCCTCTCCATCACTGCCACTATCGCTCCAAAAGTCTCGCTTTGCCTCCAGCGACTCTTACCGGAGTTGTATTTTCGCTTCGTACCCCAACTTTTCTGTGGTTACATGACAATGGCCAAGGTAGGGTGGGGTTCGGAGGTGATACATACATATAAATAATAAATAAATAAATAAATAATCTGGCAGAGAACAGCTTGATGCTCAAGAGATGCTATTTTGTAAGAGGAAAGTGAAAAGGGTAGATTAACAGATCACAATATACCATTTTCAACTATGCATTGATCAGGAATGTTTGTCATCTTTCAAGTTTAAAATATTGTACAATAAATAAAAAAAATAAAAGGATATACCAAAAACAACAACATACATCAATAATGATAACTCACCTTCTGTACTTTGGCTGGTCGCTTACAACCTTCTTCATTAGGCTCCTCCCTTCAGATGACTTTCAGGCACATCTCCAGGAGTGCTGCGTTTCCTTCGTCCGAGACTGCTGAGCCGCCGCTGCGGCCTTTTTGTGGCCTTGTTGTGCGTGTTGAACGACGGAGATTCCATCTCATTCCAACACAAACTCCATCAAAATCTTCTTCCCTCTGCTGCTAGCTACACTTTCAGAGGATTGCCAACTTCTTTTTGCTCGCCTTCATGCAACAATTCCCCTGCAGTCTCGACAATTTCTCATCATTCTTTCTCGATTGTTTTCTCATGGTCAGTAATATTTTGTTTACTCTTTGCAGAACCATTATCAAAGGATGTTTTCATCCATGTTTCTCTCTCATCTCTAATGCAAGCTGTCATTATCTCCTTTTCTTTGGCATTGTCAGCATGTGTTCTCCCTCTTCATTCCTATTTTTTCCTTCCATCATACTCTTAGCTAGATGGGTCTCTTCATTTTGAATACTTCTACCTTCGTCATGCCACATCGTGATTGTCAGCTTTGTTTCCAGAAATGTCATTCCTCAAACTTCTGTTTCTTGCTTCACTACAGTTCGTTTTCATCCTCAACGACTGAACATTTTTTAATCACATGGTGTCCAATATTATTTTGGTGTCCACTTCCACCTTTCTTCTCTCCTTAACAATCATAAAAGGTTTTCTGCTTCATCCCCCTTGGTGCATTTCGAAGTCCTTGTTTTTCTTCATTATGCATACACTGACCTTTTCTCAACTTCTCCTGTAGAACATGAGATGTTGTTTTTCATCATCTCGATCCTCATCTTCATACAACAAACTTCCTCTCTGGCTGAACATCACTGCAATCACCTTCTCTGATTTTCCCTCTTTGCTCCGTATCACTCTTCCAGTTTCACTCAGAAAGTCTTGCCATCCTTTCGTCCTTCAAAACATTTCTTCTGCAAAATTTTCCACCTTGGTCAACATTTGGCTTTTCCCAACGCCAACTCTTTATTTGACTCTTGTCTCTCAATTTTGCCTATATCCTTTTGCTGCAATTCTTTGTTCTTCTGCTCCCAATATTTTCCATCTTTCCTCACCAACTCTGGCATGATCACATCCACCTATCTGCTCTTGGACCTTTTCCACTTTCTTTCAACACTCACTCCCTCAACTCACCTTTCCTTCAGCATTACCTTCCATATCTGTTTGTAAGATTTCTTTTGTTGCTCGAAATACAGTCTCCACCTTCTTAAAGAGCAAGATGCATCTTCATCAATCATTTTCCTTTATCAACTTCTCTTCGAGTTTGCTCTGTTGAAAGCCGTCAGAGAAAGCAATTCTTGCATTGCCTTTCTCTACACGCACCAACACACCTTCCCTGACATTCAGCAGATGTACGCCTCCATCTTTAATACGAAGGCACAAGTTCCTACCATAGTTTTGTTTTCCTTTTTTCTCAACAAGAAGCACATTTTTGCATCCATCACCATCTTCACTACCTCGCTCTGTATCAAGAGAGCAATCACCTTTATTGCTGCTTCCCCAAATCCCCTTTCTCCAAGGATTTCATTTTATCCATACCTGTGATTGCATGCAGCACGATGAGCTTTGGGAACATTTTCGCAACTGAAGCTTTTCTTTCAACTCCTTTCGGAGGAAGCATTTTTTCTATTCCATCTGCAATCGATAATACTTCAATGTCAAATCATATGCTACCTGCTCACTCTCTCATTACCTGTTTTTCCAAATCAAGGTGAAGCAACAACAGACTGTTCATCAGTAGAAAGAGAATTTAGGATAGACACCATTGCTCGCTTTTCAGCACTTGATGATCTGACTCTTTAACAATTCTGTGCCCCCTCTCTCATACGTAACAGCCTCACACCATTTGCTAGCCCTGTGTAACCTTGCTGAGCAGGAACTGTTTCCAAAACTCCTGCTTCAAGAAGTCACGAGTAGCCATTAGCACTGCCAGTCTAGTCCAAACAAGTTTTCCATCTCAACGTTTTTGCCCAATATCAAGTTTCCACGTCATTTCCACCATGCTCCAACGTAGTACTTTTGACCGCAATTTGTCTACCTCAAGTTCCTTTCCATTTGCTCTGTCCTCTCTCACTCATTTTTGATTCAGTGATCCATTACCTCTGCATAGCCTTTTTGAGAATTCCACATTAATTTTGCATCTCTCCGAAAATGTCTGAGTGAAGCAAACTTTTATCATTTTCTGTAACAATTGGGTTTATCTCATGCAAATTGCCCAACAATTCTCTTTCACATTTATGCCAAAAATGGTTGAAGTCTGGTTATCTATGACAGAATTGTGGGGTGAATGATGTTACCTTCAATTCCTGCATGAACACTTTCGATTTCTGTCCTTTCAGATCTTTTTCCAGCTTCTCCACATCAATTTTTGAGTTTTGACCTCAAAGTCTTCACGAATCCTTTACTCCCATGTTCCTGTCCAAATAACCCTTTATTTGGAGCTCTTTAATCTCACCTTTTTAAGCCAAGTGAAACTGCAGTATGGATATCTGGGGGACGACAACCTCCCAAAGTGGTGTCCCTCTCACACGAACACTTCACCTTCCTTTCCGTCCACACTCGTTTGCAAACTCCAAAGCACATCCTTCAGTGCAATATTGTTCACAAGCCAATTCTCCACCAGGTGCTTCACACCTTACATCAGACTTCGAAATACAAGTTTCCTTTGCAATGGAAGTTTGTCCCTGCTTAAAATGGTAGCATCTAGCAATGGGAGCCTATCCTCCTGTTCTGCAACAGTTGCAAAATTTCCATACTGGTTGGCATTGTCATTTTGAAGAACTGCAGCAGAAATAGAATAGCTTCATTCCCATGTTGCTTTCCTACTCCATCACGAGGCTCCACACAGCTGGTGGAAGATAAAAATGGCGTAGAACTCCAAGGCACGCCTTTCAGTCTCGTTTTCTCATGGGTAATTTGGCTGTTTAGCAGCATGTGTAAAAGGCAGCCACCTGACACACTTTCCACTGCCCCACTTCGCTCCAAAATTCTTCCCTTCCTCTTCAATACATGGTAGTGGGGGTGCCAAGTTTTTCCAAAACAGCCATTTTCAGTCACAGATGAAATGGATTTCACTTCTGCCTTTACTGAAATTGTTGTTTCTGCAGGAACCAGGTTGCTGTCCATTTCCAACTGACAGGCAAGATATCTTTAAACTTCTGTTCTTCACTTTTGAACTTCATATCCTCACTTTCATCGATTCTTTCTTAATTTCAATGTTACAAATTGTTTGACCTTTTAACTTCCTCATCTTCCCTGCTTCTTCTTCTTCTCTTTCTTAATGATAGCATCACTGCTATCATCCTTCTTTTCAGGTCCTTGGAACTGCTGGGGAATATCTGGAAATACATATGCAAAATGAATTTCATGACTCTTCATTCATGCCATTGACCAGAAAGTAATTATTGAAGAAGTACACTTCCTACTAAAACCAGTTCACTCACTTGGTGATCACTCTTAAATGTGGTCAAAACAATCATTTTAAACTCTGTAATGAAAATTATAAAGCATCAAAAGCAAAATAAAAACAATCTCAAAACAACAACACAAATACAGGCATAATAAACAGTGAAAATGAGACATGAATAAACATGGAAACTGGGTATAATAAAGAAGTTTGTTTGTAATATAGGAGACAGGTTGAGTGAGAATGTCTCAGGAAGGTGTGGAGACTGCAGAGCAATCTTGAATAACTGGAATAAGAAGAGGATTGGACAGACACAGGGATACATTCCATAGACTTGAGAAAAGGAACAACAATGTAGAGAAGAACAGCTAGATGAAATGATTTGAGGAAGATCAGACACACTGATCATCTTTAAAGAGAATAAGGAAAAAAAAAGTGGGATGGGAGGTGGACAGAGAATCTAAACTTTTGACAATTCTTATGACCACAAACACCTTTGACTGTAACACTCTTTTAAAGAATCATCTAAATGGTACAAAATCATTTGTATCAAGTTTTCTTCGATTGGGAACACAAATAACTCAAAAAGTTAGTTCATACATAAAAAATAATGTTTTTCTTAAATCTAAATAAATAAAAGAATCGTAAAAAATTCCCGATATTTTAATCTACATTCCAGAACAAGGAAATTACGAACCAACATGAGAGACTCACATTACCTATTGCACTGCCATCTCCTCCCGAAGATGCATCTTTGTGAGGATCTGCAGGCTGCTGCACCAGAGTCCTTGATTCGAGTGAGCTCCTCTCCGTCGTCTACGACCTCAATTCCTCCAGAGCCTTCAGCTTCTTTGGAAAGCTCACATACCTCAAGTTGAGCTCGGGAAGCAGCTGGAGAAGCTCAGCAAGCTTGGTCTCGGCTCCTGGAGAAAAAGATTCATACAATAATGACTATAGGCCACACATGAGACAAATGCTCCACACGGCCACTATGTTTAAACCTACACTCAAACTCAACAAAATATAGCAGAGCTCAAATGGCAATGACCTACCATTTTGCTGGCAAAATAAAATTGAAAATACAGGAAACCCTCCAATATCGCAGGTTCTACTATCGCTGGTTTCTATAATCATGGCAACCAATTGTTCGATTCCGTTAATCGTGGGATTTCATTTCGACCAATCGCGTTTTTTGAGCTGAGATGAGTCATCATTTACGTCCCCTGTATGAACGATTACCTTCCATTATGAGCCTGTGTTGTTTCTCGCGCACTGTTTTTAATGAGCCCAAATGAAAGTGATGGAAAAAGTTAGTTGGACAAAAGGCAGAGAAAGGTAATGACGTTTTGAAACGAAATAGAGTTATTACATACGTAGGGTTGTTTGAGGAGAGATTGCGGCATCTGTACGGGCCACCATTACGGAGTCGATGATTGTAGGTTGAACATTCCCCATTGTACTCTTCATCATTCATAAACCTCCATTATCCTTAAACTTTATTACACGCGTGGCGACATCGCGCTGTTTATACAATTGGCTATTCTGTCCTGTGTCTTCTGTCACACTTATTGTTGGGTGTGATGTGGGCGGAGATTGCCGGGTGGATTGTGGGCGGAGATTTCCGGGTGGATTGGGGCGGAGATTGCCGGGTGGATTGTGGGCGGAGATTTCCGGGTGAATTGTGGGGCGGAGGATTGCCGGGTGGATTGTGGGGCGGAGATTGCCGGTGGATTGTGGGCGGGTTAATGCGGAAGAGCGACGTTTTTTGTGCTGAATCATTTTCTGTGTGACGCCGGAAGTTGATCTTCTGAGCAGGAAGTGATATCTTCCTGTTCCGTAGTTGTTGACGCGCAGCGTTGTAACTCTCGTTCTTCATTGTTTTTCACAGAAGTGTTTTTTAAAACGTCTTGTGGAGTGATTTCTCTCTTTTTTGGTGACAGAAGTGGTTATTACAGCGCGGCGACATCGCGCTGTTATATAATTGGCTATTTCTGTCCTGTGTCTTCTGTCACACTTATGGCCACGTACGTCCTTTGATCTGAGGGCTATAAATAGAAATTTGTCCAACGTCACAACTCTTCCCCATCATGCATGCTAATTCACCGTGTCTACATTTAAATTTTATAACTGCAAAATGTTTCATCATTCTTAACCTTTTATTGCCCCCACCACGCATAATCGAAGTATTCGTCTTGTTGTCCTTCAAACCTCATCCCCAAACGTTCATCATCTTCAAAGCTCATTCCCAAATGCTCATTTTTCTAACTCCGTATTCGAACCTTATTGCCAAACACTTCATTTCCGACTCACGGATTTGAACCCCCGTCCTCGAACCATTCTCATGCACAGTTCCTGAAACAAGTCATAGCAAAGGGATTTATAACGGAACAGACTTTTAACACTGATGAGACGGAAGAAAATGTCATCTCGTACCTTGGTCCCCAAGCAGAAAAGATTGGACTTCAAAGGTAAGGTGATTTATGATCCTGTTACCCTTCTCCATTGTGGGTTGTGGCAATGCTGCAGGCACCTTCGTCTTAAAGCTAATGCTGCTTTTACGTTCGCTGAATTACTTCCCCACCACCCCTTCCTCGCTCCACCTCACCCTCCCTCCCCCCTCTAACAGCATCATTCCAAGCTAAAATCTTGTGGTTTCTGTTTCGGCAGAGTACAAGCGCGAGCATGTATATGTTTAACATCACCACCTCACTTGTTGTCATAAATTTAAAAGATAAAGTCATGTGTTTGTTTTTCAATTCACACCTTATTTAATTTTATTCAACGTTAACAGTGTGTGGTGTGTGTGTGTGTGTGTGTGTGTGGTGTGTGTGTGTGTGTGTGTGTGTGTGTGTGTGTGTGTGTGTGTGTGTGTGTGTATTTCAATGTTGTAATGTGTTTATTTATGGCTGCCGCGATCTTCCACAATGTAGTCTCAAAGTTCAGGAACCAAAACCCCTGCTTATCCATTGGCCCTTGGTTTCCACGATCGCGGTTTCAACTATCACGGCATTTTCCAGGAACCTAACCCCGCAACATTGGAGGGTTTCCTGTACAGAGGGAGATTAAGCAAACAAAGGCATTGGCACCAACAGTGCGAGGGATGAAACTCACAAAACAAAGAATTGCAAGTCTGGACTTTTAAGTTGGGCTTCTCAGGCAGAGGGGCCAGAAAAGCAGCACCTTGAGACGAGGCGCCAAGTTGTATAATCATCTTGCTCCTCAGCATAACAGGCGCAGATTGAGATCACGGTCACGCTGGCAGCCAGTACATTAAACCACAACAATCGTGACCCAGTGGCTGCAACCGCATGTCATCTGTTCTCCTCATTCACCATGCTTTGAAACGAACGTTGTCATCAAAACTGGCACATCACACAGGAACTGGGTGCAAGGGATAAGATGAGGGTGTACTGACAGCACATCACAAGGATTATTAGAATTTCAAAATACTATTTCCTCAGCCTCTCCTCCCCAAATCAATCCATAACAAGAAAAGAGCAATCAGAGAATTGCAGACCCTCACCAGGACTTGTTTGCGTGGTGTTTGTATACCGGTGTGTACGTAATTAATAAGAGACATAATTAGAGTGCCACTTTACAACTGCTGGCAGTAATGACAGGTACAAAATACGCCCCGCTTTGATCGGACACCTGACCCTGACCATGACGCTTTTATATTATTCAATTTAATTTCAAATGGATTAAAATAATTCAATTCAAATCAAATGGAAAACCAAATAGAACAGTCCTGCATGGAGTAATCAGAAAGAACCCAAACAAGCAAAAAGCAAGATGAAGACATCAGGAGGAACCTGGATAGGATTCACATTTCAGCTGCAACTCCTCTACCCTACAAACCCACCAGGCACAGCCAAGTGAACCTTATTTAAAATAAAAAAAAGAACCCAGATCAAAAAAATTAAATAATTCTGGCTGCCAGACAATGTGTCCGATCAAGTTGAAATTTATAACATGTATTCCCATCACAACTAGAGCATAATTGTAAAGTTTCACGCGATTGATGAAGCGGTTCCAGAGAAAACATTATTAAATATTTTTCTTAATCCTGCTTAGGTCGGTACCTGTGCAGGAGGATGAAAGTCTGATCTTCAGGCCCTTGGTGCTTCCAGTCTTGCTCTACGGGTGTAAGACTTGGACTCTGACCAAGGATTCTGAGACGGAGACTATTCCTTTGGTACCAGGTCTCTTCGGAGAATCATTGGCTCTCGCTGGTCAGAATTTGTGTCCAACGAGCGTGTTCATGCAAATAACCATGTATTATTATTTTTTTTTCTTATACAGAGCGCCAATAAAGGTATGCGTCAGAAGAACGTGTTACATGCTCTGACAAGATCATCTGTAGGGCAGGTACTCTGCTTGTTTTAACCAGTTTCAGAGCCAAAGTACTGCTCAAATTGAATTTTCCCAGCAAGTAAACCTGGATATTTGTTTCAATCGCCTCAAAAAAGAAAAGGAAAGTATAGTCCGGAGCCCACTGAGGTTTAATCATAATTTTTGGTGCAAAAGGTTTGGGGTGCGGGATGTCCCATGGGACCGTGGGAGTCTGGGAAGGCGATTCTTAAGTGTCGCGTTTAGGTGCGTTTGGTTGTCAGCACTGGATGAGCAGAAAAATCACTTTTAATCATAATTTCGAGTGCAACCAATTAAGCATGGATCGACAGATAATATGTACTGATTATAAATCAGCACTTAAGAACAAAATCCATGGTGCATATCCAATTAAGAACACCGTCAATTAGCACTTTTAATCATAATTTTCATGCAAGGTTAAAACAAGTGCCAAAGTGTAGAGCACAGTGCGCAAACACAATCAAGTCTTAAGAACGATTCTTATGGTGCGTTCCGTGCTTAAGAACGGGTCAAAGGTCACCGGTCTATGTGCGCCTCCCTGTGTGAACGATGCTTCGGAAATTTCAGCACACGCATGAATTTCTGGTGTTTTCTTGGAAGTCATGCATAAGAATGAACGCGTGTCTGTCAGACGCGTGTCTACTAGTACTAGGCTCCGTTGCTGTGCTGCCTATCTATGACTAAACGCTATTGTGCGCAGGCCAGAACGGACACCACACTCGTGCGGCTGGGTATGCATCATCATGTCCAACAAAAGGATGGTAAAGTTTTCTGTATTTTCTCGTCAAAAATCATTTTTGGGCGATAGCTGGAGATATCTACTATGTTAGTCCTAGTCAATCTGGACAAGGGTCTGGGGGTTGGGTCAAACACAGTAGCGTGGGTCAAAATACCGAGTAGAGCAGGCGCTTTTATGAACGGCGTCTGCTCTTCCCATACAGCCATCAGCATGTCACGCCCTGATCTCAATCCTTGTCTCTGTGAACTTCTATTTGATGAATTATCCATGTGTCATTGATTTTATGTTAGGATGCCACGGCATCCAGGATACTGGCAATGATGTCTGCCAGAACACCCAGATCACCCGGCCGATACGCACCCACCATATGGCCGATACGTCACACGAGTCGGCCGTTACGTCCCACATCAGAATGAGACCCACATGGGAAGCAGATGACACTTTACACAATCTCAGTTACATATTTGGATCCTCGATGAAATCGACTCATGAACTCGTGTATACTTCGTCTATAACTTCCACACAATTCCTTGACTACCCATTATGATGCGGCCTTCAACTGTTAACGTTCATCCGTCTCTCACGCTACCTTTTGCACTGTTAATATAATTGTTGAGCTGAGTTTAGTGAGAAGTGCGCTTTTTGTTGCAGACACATCAGACACGAATGCTGCAAAACGCTGCATCCTGCACATCGATCAGAAAGGCAAGGCATCAAGTGAGGGCATCTGTCGTTCAACGCTGATCAGTGGGCCATGTACAGAGAACATCCATTATCCTGGAGAAAAGAAGAACTTTCCACATCTCGGTATTGTAAATGTAATCAAATCACTACCAAGTGAACCCACAGAAACTGATGGTTACGACAGCGATGTCACAAAAACTTCACTGCAGTTCCTCAGAGGACTGTTGGTGATGCCACCCGCCAATCTGGCCCCCAACCTCTTTTGCGGTCTGCTGTAGAACCTCCTTCGCCAATGGCGTCTACATCAGGAATATTTCCGAAAGAGTGTGTATTGTGCAACAAAGAGCGCAAGAATAGAAAGGGTCAAATTGAGGTAACCGGTGCGTGTCTCACCAAAACACGCCGAAACTAAAATCAAGGAGCCGCACAGATCTTAGGAGATGAACAGCTCGTAGTTAAATTCTCCGATGTAGACTTCGTAGGCAAAGGAGGTTTGTTACATCATAGTGTAGGAACGATTTATTGCTGCGGCGTCCAAGGCAGCTTTGAAGAGTGAACGTAATGAACGTAATAGCATGGGTATGATACGATTAGTTCCTATATTGAGCAGTCCGTAATCCAAAACAACGACCAGGATTGCTGACGTCTATATAGCTCAGTACGTGGATATGTGTGTTGACGTCGATGAGAAGCCACTACAGACCGCGCAATACCTGATGAAGGTGATCGTGAAGAAATTTGGCGAACGTTTAAAGGCGCAGTGCCCAGTAGGTAAGAAGTCTGGCATAATTTTGTACAGTGCCGACATGGACGATGATGCTGTCCGTCCGTGTACGACTTCGCGGCCACACCAGAAGTACGGTGACAAAGCAGCATAATCCTTCGGCAGCTCATCAAGAATGTGCCAAACACAGAGTTCTGATTCTCCAACGTTGAATGATCTACACTCATGTGCAGCAATTCCACCCGAATTACTGTCAACATTCTTCAGCGTACTATATGTGGACAAAATCCAGATAGTCACACGGAGAGAGTTAGACGATGCTCCGAAGTCAACAAGTCAAGATGCGCTGTTGTGGTGGGAAGAGGAACTGTGAAGCCGAAAAAGCACTAGCTCTTGGTATCACGTGAAGTCAATGACAGGGAGCAAAACAGCTCGTTACCATGCTCAATCGATTTGGGCACTGTCTGAACACTCAGCTGTGGAAGAACAGAAACAGCTGTGGGATAGCGCCATCCATGAAAAAGAACAGACATGTCCCGACGGCACCGTCCCGAACCTGCCTATGGGAGTAGCTGTTGATAACTTCGATGAACTGTCAAACACGTTGTCCGGGGCAGACACCTTACATGACACGATGGGAATATTATTGTACCAGGTTGAAGGCAGCGCATCATGTAATGCAACACCTGATAATCCGCGATGCGCAGCACAGCCATCTTCACAACCGTCCGACGTCACAAAAGAAAACTAGACGTCAGCCAGGTGTCACTTGAGCCATACCGGAAGATACCCAAGATGTCGGTCTTCAGCTACAACGTCGCGATATAGGAATCAGCAACACGTAAGCAGGAAAGGACGGAAGTTGGATCTTCTTTGGCTCATGCATCACGCGCTGCAAATCGAGAATATTCCAATGTGGGTTGGTTTCAACTCCAATTCCATGTCGACAACCTTCCAAGCAGGTGGTACTATACATGGGAACATCCAGGAGCCGATCACTGCCCTGGCAGTTGTACGGGAGACCATGAAAAGAGCTCAGAAATGCTCCCACGAATGCAATCAGAAACACGCCGTCCTCACGTACGACCTGAATGCAGCCAAACCGGCTCTCCAGATACAGGTAACGGAAAGTCCCAGTACGACGACATATTCTTATGCCGGGTGCTTTCCACATTGAGATGGCATTTTTCAAGCAATTGGCAAGCTCATTGCAGAATCCGCAGACCAAGATGCTGACAGAATGCGGTGTACTCGCACCAGGATCGTTGAGAGGATTCTTAGACGGAAAACACTTCAATAGGTGCAAGCGCCTACCGATCCTCGCCCTCGCGTTCGAAACGCAACACTTCAACGCATTCCTGGCCACATATGAGTCCAAAGATGAGATCAGGGACATGTTGCAAGAATTTGAGTTCACCCCAGGAGCGAATATATCCCAGGAAATTGAATTGTCCGATCTGTTCAAAGATCGTGCGAAGTGTATGGCCGCTTCACTGAACAGACACGACTGGGGGCACATGGTGCCACCGCACAGTTTGGCTGATGTATGTCGCATACATACAGGCTTACCATGAACCTCGAACGCGCAATCAGGAGTAACGACATCGATCTGTTCACATACACACTCATGAAGTCATAGCATTATTCTTCATGACAAATCATGTCAATTACTCCCGTTGGCTCTCCAAATTCCAACTGGACCTGCTCAACATTGATGAGACGCATCCCGGGCTTCGTGACATCCTGAAGGCAGGCGCCTTCACTGTGAGAAGGACTGACCATCCATTCAGTCGATGTCCGGTGGACCTAAACCTCGAACAGACTGTTAACGCCGATGCTAGTCGTGGATGACGGAGTTATCATCCGCCACCAACAACTTCAGTGCCAGGTTGCGGTGGATGATAACGAAGTCGGCCCGGGCTGCATGTATCGCCACAGTTCGGGAAATGGTTGGAATTACAGTTCACGAAGACGCACAGCCGAGTTGAAACCTGCACGCATGAAACGAGATTGTGGCGACCTAGTAAGGTCATG
>CM068960.1:42331852-42349502 GCA_035128595.1 Eptatretus atami | reverse complement strand
TAAAAGTGATTTTTCTGCTCATCCAGGTGGCGCTGACAACCAAACGCACCATACGCGACACTTAAGAATCACCTTCCCAGACTCCCAAGGGTCCCATGGGCACATCCCGCACCCCAAACCTTTTGCACCAAAAATTATGATTAAAGCCTAAGTCACATTAGGACTAGGATACAGCGGCCGTACCCCCCCCCCCCCCCGAACGACAGAAACGTGCGGCGGCCGCAGAGTTCTTGAGGTGGCCTCAGGGTGGCCCTACGCCGTATGGCTATCTTTTACAGGCCGTAGGGTCGCC
The DNA here is from genome assembly GCA_035128595.1 of Eptatretus atami. Taxonomy (NCBI): domain Eukaryota; kingdom Metazoa; phylum Chordata; class Myxini; order Myxiniformes; family Myxinidae; genus Eptatretus; species Eptatretus atami. Next base: position 42,349,210 of record CM068960.1, on the reverse strand, counting down.
GTGGAATTATAGTGCGGAATTATAACTTTTTTCATTTCTACGTTGGCCGTAGCAATTCGACAAGCCAAGCTGTGACGTAGATGTGTTCCACGTCGCGTACGTAGGGCGTACGGTGGCTTGCGTTATTCGTGCAGCTGCCTAGGCTCTTATCAATGAAAAATGAATTTTGCCAACCCCAAAAAATTACGGCGGCCAGCATATTTCCACGGTCGCCGTAGGGTAGTCCAAAGGCGTCCCTCTGTTCAACGCACGGTGGCCTTGCGGCTGTGTGACTACCTGCGGGCAACGCAGGGTCGACGCACGGTTCCCTACGCCCGCAGTGCGTCCTACGTACGGCCTCCGTGGCAGTCTGCATCGACCGTGCGCTACCGCTAGAGATCGGAGTATAGGTGTTTGCCTATACTCCAAACTGGTATATTCAGTTATATATATTATAGTTATAGTATATTCAGTTATATACTGGTATATTTTTATTTCAGTAAAAAAAGAACTGGTATATATACCCACTCGTTACGTCCGTACGTTCGCCTTAGGCCCCCCTGCGGTCGCCTTGAGGCTACCTTGCGTCTGCCTTGAAAATTATGGCCGCCGCAGAGACGCCCTAAGGTCACCGTGCGACATCAAATTAAAGACCGTACGGCACCCCCACGTTTTCGGTCTTCACAATTTCTAAATACGCCGCGCGGCTCCGCGAAATAAAAACATGTGACTGCTACATTGTGTGACCGTGGAAATACTGCGGCCGCCCTATAATTGTTTGTGCCGTAGATTTTGTAGACCCTACGGCCACCGTGCCAAATGTGACTTAGGCAAACCTCAGTGGGCTCCCGGAATATAAAACATGGCTGCCACACCACATGACCTATGATGTCATAATTATCAATAGGCTCTGTGATATATCAACATATCGATATGACAAAAAAAGAAAAAGAAAAAAATATATATATATAAAATAAATATAAATTTAAACATGTATTCCCCATCAAACATGTATTACAGAGGTTCCAAGAACACACGATTGTCCATTACGTATTCATATATGACGTACACATCATTAACACGGTAATTTTTCAAAGTATTCCCACACGGGGCTTCCCCCCCCCCCCCCCCCCCCCCCCAATGATGAGAACGGTTATTTTACTTTCTAACTTCAACTTGTATTAAAAATGATTTTGTTTAAAGGCGAGATCAGTGTTTGGATTCGGCACAGGTTGGAATCCATCGCGATCGCCGTTCCGGTATGATCACTGAATGCTGTACCGGTATGATCATACCGGTATCACAGATCACCGACTCGGCACAAGGTTACTAAAGCACACCCGATTCATATAAATAATAACCATTTGGCAATTGCTCTAAAACAGCCACGAGGGCAAATAAAAACACGATTGCTAGTCCGGGTGTTCATGCTGAGGGTTAAAAGTTAAAACATCCTGCACTTACTTCCTGGTACGTCTTGACGTCATAAGTTCCACTGTTCCAGGTGTAGCCGAGGACATCAGAGCTTTTTCAATCATGGACTCCATGTACGGTATTAAAGATTGTCAACACCTTTCATCCATTTGTTCATTGTTATATCACAGCTCGGTATATCTACCCAATGACTGGGTTTTACTGGGGAGTTTTGCAGGAAATAATTGAAGAAAAGGAAGAAATTTATTGAATTCCACGATTATTTGCACACGCTGGAGGGATCCATTGTACATTATTTCGCCTACAGGTAATGAGTTAATCGGGTAATTACTCTTCCTGATGTGGTGATGGTGGTTGGGGGGGGGGGGGGGGACGGTCAAAGATATGGTTTCGGATGTGGAATGAACAGCGGGGGTTTGATGGTGTAGCGGTCCTTTCCCTCGAGAGACCGGATAGCATCCGTTCGATCATCGAACATAACCGGTATGTTTTCACTCAAACAGAGGCGGGACCTAAAGGGGTGGAGCTTGGAGAGAGAGAGCGAAGAAAGTTTTGATGCGCGGCTTTACGTGAAGGATGCTCTCGCTGTTGTTTTTCTTCTTTGCTCTATTTGGAGTGTTAATAAAGTTATTATACACTCAATCTGCAAGTGTCCTCACCAAAGTGGTGACCCCGACGTGATTTCTTCAACCACGATGACCAACCACGATCCTGCCGTGGGCGACCTGGTTTCCCTTTTGGCCGCCACCGCCATCAAGCTGCCGCCATTTTGGGCCGAGGATCCAGCATTGTGGTTTACACAAGTGGAGGCAACCTTCAGAAACCGGAGAATTACAAACAAACGATGTTCGATCACGTTCTTCAGGCTTTGCCACCACAAGTTATGATGCACGTAAGTCGGCAACCGCCGAATCATAAGCATGACGTCCTCAAAGCTGCCCTCATATCCCAGTTCTCCTTCAGCGAATCACGACGTTTTGAACAAGTGATGCACCACCTTAAGTTGGGCGACTCCGAGCCGTCTCATTTGCTTCGCCAGATCCAACAAATATTAGGCTACGAATACGCCGATAAGCCTCAGTTTATACGTCACGTGTTTCTCTCGAAATTACCGCACAAAGAAAGTTGTGTGTTCGCAGCTCACACCAACTTGGAACTGACAACTTGCTGCAACGGCCGACCCGGTCCTGGAAGCCAACATGGCTACGTCGGCAGGTCGACTCTCTGCAACTGCAGTTCACCGACCACATGCAACGGCTGCACAGCAATTTTTTGTCCTCCACAGATGATGACACTCATGATACCCCCGTACTACTACTCGCTACCGCCATCGCCGATGCAGGTCCATGTTCAAACCTCGGATGGAAATACCAGATTGCCATGATAGTCCGTGATGAACTTCAGACTCACAAAGTGGGCAGTGGGGGATTGGCCAGCAGTCACCAACAGTCGGGCAATAACCCTCAACATGGTAACAATTCGGACTGGTGTTGGCATCACCGCCGATTCGCCAGTTCCGCACGGCAATGCCACCCTCCATGCGCCTGGGCAGGCTGGTCGCCAGTCGTGGCGCCAGCGACCATGGCCAACAACACTGGGCAGTTGTTATATGTGACTGAGCGATCCAGCAAACGACGATACCTTGTCGATAGCTGAGCGAACGTATCTGTGGTACCTGCTACACCCGGTGACTGTCGTTACGGTCTCCCAGGACCACCTCCAGTCACAGTTAATGGCAACTTGATCGCCACATTTGGGAGATGACAACTTCCACTCGACATTGGGTTACATAGGCACCTTAACCTTACGTTTGTCATTGCACAAATATTGGCCCAATGAGTCATTGGCGCAGATTTCCTCCATGAGTTTGCACTCTTGACACCTAAAGAACCACCTCCTCGACTCGTCCAAATTGGCCACTGTCCAAACCAGGGTCATGACGCAAGGAGCTCCACAATTATCCTTGCCAAAAAGGCTTACATGGCAAGTAACAGGTATTTTGCGGGTTTGAACCGTTTTCTTTCTTTAAACCCCCAAGACCCGATTTGGATGGAAAGTATGAACAATTTCAAAAACGCAATGTTTCACTTCCATTCCACTCGCATGGATTCACAGAGTGACAGAACTGTAGCAAACTCTATCCAATATGCAAGGCACCGCTCTCATCTCACCCGATTGGCTGGGTGACGTCATGAATTTTACCCAGCCAACCAACTCCTTAAATCCTCATGGGTACACATCGTCACTTCCTCTTGTCCACCATTTATCACCCCAAATTAATGGGTAGGTCTATTTGCTTTCCAATTCGCTCTTCAACTTCTTACCAGGGGTGGATAAATGCAGGGGCATGCAGGGCCCGTGTCCAGGGCCCCGAGCTCAATGAAGACCCTCGGGGGGGAAAAATACATTTGCTGTTAAAATGTCTATACCAGATCCACCACGATATTATTACGTTTCCAGTTACGAGTTACCGGCGTTTCAGTGCTGGTTTTGGCTTTATACTGTGGTGGGATTTTTTGCGCTCGAGCGCTGCATGACCGTCGAGTCTCGGAGGTGCAAAACCTGACAATACAATGATTACAAACAAGAATGACCGCACTGTGGTCACATTCTACAAGAAAATCCGGTAACGGGCCGATTGGGAAACGTGCATTTAAAGCGCTATGAAAAGATTAACTCAACACCTCTCATCCATGTGAACATAAACATGCACCACGGTTATATCAGAACGAGCCCATTCGTCACATGGTCACGGATCGTTTAATCCCAACATGTGGCCGTTCAAAAATTACGTGACTTAATACACAAAACAAGCAGTTCAAAAATGACGTAAAAAATAGAACTTAATCCACCTCTGCTTCTTACTGTGATATTTATTGGTACTTTCACGTATTTTGAATGGTCGGATTTGATTTGGATCGTTTTAATTCATATACAGAATGTCCACAAATTACCGTTCCAAATTCAAACCGTAATAAAAGAATGAATGAAATGGGATACAATGACGCCGTTTGATGCTTGTGAATGAACGAACATTTCTCAAAGTTTTATTGTCAAGATCATCATATCACGTTCATCACTTGGTCTCTATAAACCAGGCAACACTGCTCTTTATTGTGGGGACGATACTTGCAGTAAATGTGACGTTGCGCATCACAGGGGACAACTGGAAACGAAAAAAGTAAATAAAACTTTGAGGTATGTATGTATGTATGTAGTCTTACTTGGAACCTCTATCATTAATGATCAATCAACATCGAATATGCCTGGTGTTGGCTTAATGTTAGGGTGGTGGGCTTGGAATCCTAGGATCCCGAGTTCAAATCCTACTCAGCTGTTGAATTAATACCAGGTAGGGTTAACTCTGCCTGTCATCCTTCCGAGGTCAGCAAAATGAGTACCAGCATGCTGGTATCCTGTGTGGGAGTGGCGACCCGTCCAGGATTGTGCCCAATAGCCAAGGAGACTGCTTCGGCAGCATCCCAACACTCTGCACAGAGTACGGTCCCAATGGATGGATTGTACATATCGAATAGCGTTTTTACGTTTGGTTAACCATTTGTGTGCTGCATTGTTTACGGCCACATGGTTCCCTGTTGCTCAATATATTTGTTTCATAGGGCTGTGAATTTCAAGTGGTATTTGCAAAAAAACCACAACTTATAGTCAGGTCAGTCAGGTTTCTTGATAACATGTAACAGTGCTATCTGCTGCATGGTCGGGCAGTCGATGACTAAACCGGTATATAGATATGAAAAATTATATCGATATAAATCGCCAGATCCTAATTATCAATAAAACATTCTACATGAGAACTCGCTCCTATGGTGAAAATTTTGTCTCAATCGAAGTGGTTGTGGAGAAAAACACTAAAGCTCTGTGTGGACAAACAAACAAACAAAAAAAGACAAAAGACAAAAAAAACAAATGGACCCAAATGTAATACCCTCTCCTCCAGCAAGAGTTAAAAAAAAGAGAAAAAGATCAGATGTTAGAGAGATTCATAACAAAATGTAGACTTCTGCTCGGTTTTGGGGCATGTTCCGATTTTGTTGTCTTGAACAGCAATATGTTGAGACGACGTGGCACAGATGCCACAAGTAATGATTTTGGAGCAAATTTAACATTTAAAGTGCACATATTGAAGAATTAATAATTTGAAAAAGAAAAGAAGAAAGGTTATCTATTGGTAATACAAGAACCATAGTTTCGAATAATTTGGTGAATTGCATGGTGGTGTTGGTGGAGGCCCACACATTTGAGTGATAGGACGTTCACAACAGGTCATGTACGTTTCACAGATCCCAGAAATTTCCACCAAGCATTCTAAATGGGGTTTCAAGCCACAAGAGTGAGGGCAATGCAACAAGGCCTTACCAATTCCACAACCAAGCTGCTCCAAAATCACTTGCATTAATTCCCATTAATGAAAACTTCAATACCAACATCTTTAGCAAAACTGATTGGTGGCATCCTTGAGCCGTGGTCAACACAAGGAAAGCATCACCAACCGATACGAAGGAATCCACTTCCACACCCATAGTGCAATGAGACAAACATCCAAAGAACGACGACGATTTTAGGTTCCCAAATCAGTCTCGTCTAATTGTATAAAGGAGAAAACAAAAATGCACACACGCACTACCTTCAACAGCCCGATCTTCAGCTTGGAACTGCTTTTCACATAGCCCATGGTCTCCAACTCCAAAGCCCAGGTCTGGTGATGATCTTGACAGATCTTTGGGCACACATGCAATAAACGTTGACACCTGGGTTACCTTCCACAATGACATGGCAGATACTTGCTCTGAATATACGCGCCAAATCAAGATTTAGGAAGTCATAACAAATAACAAGGAACTCAAACATGGGAGGAGGCTATTCAGCCCATCATGCCAGCGCTACACCAACACAAGATTAAATAAATCCTTCAGGCTATAGACAATTTAATTGGGGGTACAGGAGGAGGTGTAATAGATGCAAATACAATTCATATTTTAAAATGTCTTATTATTATTGTAATTACTGAAAAAAACAAAGGGGGGACAAAGGGGGGCACCATGGTGGTTGGCGGGTCAGGAATGGATTACACCAGACCTTTTGACAAGACCCGCTCACAGGACTTCACAAGCACGACACATGAATATTATAAACCATCCAAATACAAACAATATCCCTGTACCCCTCTTAGCTCAAATACTCTTTTTTTTAGATACAATCGAGGCTCATATAAGAGCTAACACACAAGACGTACAACAAGGGAAGCAGGAGACAAATGGGGCGGGAAAGGGAAGCACAAAACAGTAGAACAGAGACATTAGGAGATCTGAGGAAGGGTACACAGGATAAACGAGATGGACACTACAGGGACTTTCAGGAAGAAAACAGGGAATTTGAATGAGGTGGGTTTGTGGTGAATTAACAGGGGTAGAAAAGATCATGGTTTTGGATGAGGGAATAAGAGATGGTGGTGAACAGCTGTTTGGAAGACCTGGAGGTAAGAATGGGATTGAAGAGATGTGGGAGTTTGTTCCAAAGGAGAAAAGAGAGGAATGAAAGAGTGAAGGTGAGCAGTGATTTTGGTAGTTTTACCAAAAGGGGTTGCTGGTGGACCTTGATTGCCCTGCGGAAATATGGGGGGGGGGGAAGAGGGGGGGAGGAAAAAAATTCAGAAAGCAGGGGGGAGGGTGAGGCTGGAGAGGAGACGGCAGAAGACAGAAAGACAACCGACAAGCTTGTGGTGAGAGAGTGAGAGACCCAAAGACTCAGCCTCATCGCAAGAGATACCAATGATCCTAAATGACTTGGTTTCCAAGCATAAGCCGAGAAAGGTGATAGGCAGGAGCACCAGCCCAGAGGGGAGAATAGTACTCCATCAGGCTGTGGACAAAAGCTTTGTATGTGGTCAGGAGCTCAGGTGTGCCAAGGAAGGACTTTGCACGATGGAGGATGCCCAGTCAGCGACTGGCTTTGGAGGCCAGCTTGGAAATGTGGCTTTCCCAGGAAAATCATGACAGATAGTGAGACCCAAAAAGCTTGAATGAAAGGACTTCAAGAGGATTGTTGAAAAAGTAGATGGATGGGGGGGGGGGGTTCCAACAGTCCTTTTCAGAGAGACATAGTGAGTGTGAGATTTGTTAGGATTGAAAGACATGTTCCAAGTGTTGGACCAGCTAGTGATTTTATCCAGATCTGCAGAGATTGAAGAGGCTCTTGCTTGCTGATCTGAGGGATTACAGATTGTACGGCAGAGGGTGGAGCAGAGTGTGGAGGTCTGGGTAACTATCCAATTCCAATGTAAACCTGTCTACTGTTTCTGCTCCCACTAGCCTTCCAGAGAGACCATTCCATGCATTAACTAGAAGGGCACTCAGTAGCGCGCATACCTCCGCCACGCAATGCCTGATCCACGACAACTTATCGGGCCCAATGCATTTCTGAGGTGCACCATGCTACACATCGTTTTTGGCGCTATCTCTCAATGGTGAAGGATCACTTTGAAAATTAAATAATTCTCGTATCCAAATCAGTTTCGGAGATTCACCAAAATCGAATCAATTCGTCGTGGACAGACACACACCCAACCTGTCCACCAAGTCTCATCCGAAACCATCCACACATTTTGAGATATCGTGGTATATATTAGTTTAGCCATATCTCAATGGTGAAGTGACTTAAAATAATTATCGGATTTTCAACAAAATCTAATCAGTTCATCCTTGTCACACACCCAACCTGCCTACCAAATTTCATACGGATCCGTCCACAACTTTTTTGAGATATCGTGCACACAGACAGACAGACAGACAGACAGAGGGGTGAAAACATAACCTCCTTCACCTTCGGTGGTGGAGGTAAGTATCATTCTAAATATCGTTTTTAGCTCTATGTCTCAATGATGAAGAATCACTCAGAAAATTATCAGATCCGGATCCAGATTGGGAGCTTCACCAAAATTGAATCAATTCTTTGTCACACACCCAAACCTCTCCACCAAATTTTGCCTGAATCCATCAATAACATTTTGATATATCCTGCTCACAGACAGGTGTGAAAACATCACCTCTGTGAAGGTGTCCACCTTAGTTGGTGGAGGTAATAAAGAGCATAAATCATCTGGTTTAAAAAATAAAAATAAAAAAAAGCAATAATGTTTACAAAACACACTGTAGAGCATACAGAAAACAAATACAAGAAATTATGCAGATTGCAGAGCACATGAACATGACAAATGTATTCAGGTAAACCTATTTCTCTGAACATCGTGCTCCATATGTCAGGATGGCATGGAGGAAAAGAAACAAAAAACAAGTTATACAAGATATAGGCTCATGGAAGACCATGGTGACTGGGTAAAAAAATATATATATATATATAATTAAAATAAAAGATATAACAAAAAATAAAAAATAAACAACAAGCCGGGAGGTGACGATGGTTCGCGGGTATTATTGAACAATGCCACGATAGGTACAATTGAGTTAGTGGAAGCTTTTGAGGAAGCCCTGCCGTAAAAACCTATCTCTTCCGTCAAAATTGAAAAAATCAAGTCGGATTTTTTAATATGTTGTACTTATGGACATTACGCACAGCTTCTAGGAAATGAAATTGAGAAAAAAATAAAAATAAATAAAAAGTTCAAGTGGGTCGTGGCTCCACCCACAAGGGGCGTGGGACGCCCCTCATACAAAAAGACACTAGACCATGATGTCTAGCTTGTATCCAAGTTTCATCAAGATCGCATCAAACATCACGGAGCTATGCTCTGGAGAGAGTCACAAACAGACAGACAGACACAACGAAAATAGTGGTCACTGTTGGTGCCTGCAAACCAAAAGCAACAACACCATACAGACAGCAGGGGAGTAAGCAAGGTAATGAACAAACAGGCAGATGAGGAGAGGAGAAACACAGTAACCTGCAAATAAGAGGGTTGAGTGCAGTTGGGTTAATGGGGATAGAAAAGGTGGAGGATAGGGATGGGGAATGACATGAGATGGTGTACTGTTTGTTTGAAGTTATGGAGAGAGAAAGAGAAAGAGAAAGAGAGAGTTCACAAATGGGAGTAAAGAGGGGATGATAGATTATGGATGCAGTTGGCAGAAGAGAGGGACATGAGAGAGGATGCTCGGGGTAGAGGAAGAGAAGGGTGAGGAGAGGGAAAACTAACGTGGCCAACACTACAGGGTGGGATTAATTGGGGCAGCAATAGTACTAGTAATAGTAATAGTAATAGCAATAGTAATAGCAATCGTACTAGTAATAGTGATAGTACTAGTACTAGTGATTGTACTAGTAATAGTAATAGTAGACAGTAAATGGACATCTTACCCGGAGAAGGTGTTTCTCCCATCGCTCCGTACTGACGGTGCGCCCCAGCTTCCGCAACAACTTCACGTGCAGATCTATCAGCTGCTGCGGCACTAAATGGGAGACAACGAAGTTAAACGACGATTGCAGGTAGAAGAGGAATACTCTCAGGTCCAGGAGTAAATGAGACGGCAGTGAATGTGGTTATAAAAGGGATGGTCGTACAAAATGTTCACACGTGAATAATACGGGACATCCGAGTATGGGGGAATAATAGAGTAACGACCGATCGAAGAAAGAAAAATCAGACATCCAGTCGAAGTAAAGAGGGAGGGAGAGAGAGAGGGAGAGGAGAGAGAGGTGGACACACAAACAATCGAAAGCTCAGTAGGTGGGGGTTACCGAATGCCACTCACCTAGTTCTTTCTCGTCTATCCCACTCTCCAGCTGAGCCAGGTTAATATCTGGCAGGTCGAGAATGCGTCCATAGCGTTGTAGAAAGGAACACATTACAGCGAAATCTGGTAACGTCGCCGCTCCATCCATGGCGGCAGTGCCCAGAATGCACCGCGCCAAGCACCCACAACCCTCGCGCTCATGCACGACCCAGCTTCAGAATCCTCTTCTTCTACTTCTTCTTCTTCTTCTTCGTTCAAATTTAAATGACATTTTCAGAGTCGAGTGGCAAAGGTTTTTCTTCCTCCCTTATTTGTTTTCATTGTTTCTCAGAGCTGCTCAAATCTGCATATTCCACACACGTTTACCTTCATTTACCTGTTTTCTTACACTCCAAAATGCTCTCAATCCATGAATGGATGGGTGTAAATGAAAACTCCATTGTGTTACACTCAATGAAATGAACCTGTTCGTGTTGCCCGCAATTACCCAAGTGACCGGGGGTCCAATTAAACACAATGTTCGCTGCTTTCTCTTATTCCTTTGTTTTTGCTTTCCTACTTAAGCTCGTCATTGTTCGTCCCCTCCTCTTCATTACATGTTGGTATAATTGGCTATATTACGGATAGGATTCTTAAACGGTGTATAATCAACATCCGGTACATCGAGCTGGTTTCTAATTCCGGTATTGTGTAAAATAAAGTTGAATTCAATGTATTTTATTGGATTATAGATTTATAATAATAATGTTAGTCAGTGACAAAATTGTGTCAAAAGATCATATAATCAATTAACATAAATGGCGCATTTAATGTTCTATTCACGTAATCCGTCTGTTACTACTGTACTGTACACTATACTGTACTGTACACTACAATACTATACTGTACTCATACTACTATACTATACTATACTGTGCACTACTATACTATACTGTACTATACTGTACACTACACTCTGTCACTACTACATACCTGCAACCTTTTTTGGAATGAAAATCGGTAGATTTTTGCGCGACGCAGGGGCATGCCCCCCGGAAAATTTTGGAAAAAATGGTGCACTCTCCTGCATTTTAGACCACTTTATAGCCTCAATAAAATCAACTATTTACCACAGCAAAATCTGGCCTACTTGTCAAATTTATTGTGCAACAAGTAACAGCTTCCAAAATAATTACACTGGCACTTCGATACATGACATTTTTGAAACAAGTAACAAAAATTACCCCCGTGTGGGGTGAGGTCATCTCTATAATGTTTTTACTATCATAATCGATTAACCGTTGCCAGATATCCTAAAATGACAGACGAGATAGGTTTTGAAAATGGCGACTTTCACAACTTTTGTGAACTCGTGACCTTGACCCTGACCTCGAATCCGGGAAAAAAAAATGTCGTTGGGTATCACTCATGACCTCTACCCACATACCAAATTTCATCAAGATCGGAAGTAAAAAGTTTTCTTTGTACGGGAGGTGTTTTGGACCATCTTCCAGGTTACGTGGCGGCCAAACGGGAGGAAATTCAAAAATTCTCCGGTTAGATACAAGATAATATTTTTTACTATCATAATCAATAAACAGTTGCCGAATATCTTGTAGAATGGCAGACTAGATAGGTTTTGAAATGGCGATTTTTAAACTACGTGACCTCGTGACCTCGTCCTGACCTTAACCCGGACAAAAGTTATATCGTTGTGCAACACTCATCGACCTCTACCCACAAACTAAGTTTCTCAAGATCGGAAAAGAAAAATTGTTGACGGACGTAGGACGGACGTACACGGACGGACGGACGTACGGCATTTGGTCCGGCTTTATTAGGTCATCTGGTAGAGATGACCTAAAAATGGCAAAATATGCATTACTGCATTTAGACCAACACAATTTCCTCAATAAAAACGACATATTTACCACAGAATCAGATGCATTACATGTATGTACAAGTGTACTGTATGTAGCCACTTCAAAAAATTACACTGATATTTCACTGTGTATCTTCAAACGACTACATGTATACATGTGCCATGTATATAGGTGTACAGTTCATGCCAGTCACTCTGATGCCCATTTGTATTATCATTTTTGATGCCCATTAAAAACCGGTAGATTAAGCATGTAAAATCGGTAGCCGGTAGATAGCCTCGAAATGGTAGTCTACCGGCTAAATCGGTAGGGTTGGCAGGTATGCACTATATACTATACTGTACTGTACACTACAATACTATACTGTACTTACACTACCATACTACACTGTACTATACTGTACATTACTGTACACTACTATACTATACTGTACACTACAATACTATACTATACTATACTGTACAGTACCATGTTATACTGCACACTACTGTACACTACTATACTATACTGTACACTACAATACTATACTTACTACCTACTATACTGCACTAGACTGTACACCGTATACTATACTGTACACTACTATACTATACTGTACACTACTATACTATACTGTATCGTACACCACATACTTACTTACACGACATACTATACTTACTATACTGTACATATAACATACTGTACTACACTACATACTATACTGTACTTACACTACTATACATACTGTACTTACACTACTTACTGTACTGTACTTACAGATACTATACTATACTGCACTATACTGTACACTACTATACTATACTTACATACTATACTATAATGTACTATACTATACTGCACGCACCATATTGTACACTACTATACTTACTGTACTATACACTCTATGCTATACCGTACTGTACACGGCCATACTGTACTGTACATGACCATACATACCGTACTACGCCAATACTGTACACTACCATACTATACGCCACTAATACGACTACTATACAGTACTACACGGTACTGTAACGACATACTATACTGTACACGCATTTACTGTACTGTACACGACTATACTATGCACGACCGACTACACTGCAACCGTACCATACTGTACTGTACAGACATAACTATACTGTACTACACTAAACTGTACTGTACACGACAATACTGTACACACTATACTGCACTGTACTATACTGTCACGACTATACTGTACTGCATGTACACGACTATATTTACTGTACCGTACTGTACACGACTATAATAAAGTAGTGTACTGTACACGACTACACCATACTGTACATCGATCTTACTGTACAAGCTATACCGTACGACATATGTACTGTACCAGCATACTGTACTGTACACAACATACTGCACACGACTATACTGACTACACTGTACACGACTATACTATACTGTACACACATATATGTACTGTACACACTATACTATGCTGCACTGTACATACTGTACTGTACACGACATACTATACTGCACTCACACAACTACTGTACCGTACTGTACGCGACTATACTGTACTGTAAACGACCATACTGTACACACTATACTGCACTTATATGCTGTACACGACTATACGCACTACTGTACACAGCTATACTGTACCGTACTGCACACGCTATACTTGCAACTGTACTGTACACGACTATACCATACTGTACACTATTCTGTACTACTATCGTACATACAATACTGTACACGACTATGTACTGTACTTCAGACATACGTACTATACTGCACAGACTATACTGTACACGACTATACTATAGCGACTGTACACGACTATACGTACTGTACTCGACACTACTACACTGCACTGTATACTGCTGTACACTGTCGTCTCTACGCCGACATATTTGTTTTATATTAATTTTTTTCACCCTCACAAAGACATTGCTTGGCATCATTACGAAGCACATACTCTTGGCCGGTGAACGTGCGTGAAAAATGGGAATACATGCGACGAGTTGATTGATTGATGAATAATAATAATGAGTTTCCTTTCAAAGACCTTGAACGCAGGAGGAGGCCATTGTAGGCCCATCAAAGTCTCGGTCTGCGCTCGTATTACCAGCATACGTTGTGTGTCCGTGCTCGATCCTTTTATACGTCAAGCTGGGGAGCAGGACGTACCGTTGTTCGTGTTTGTTATGACTCGGCCTGGGTTCCGTTCGAGCTGATTATACACCTCCAGACGTCCAACCGTTGCCCAAATCACATAGCGGTCTGTTTTTCCGCGCTGCTCCTATAACCGGTCAATAAAGCAGATCCTCTCGCTCTTCTCAACTGAGGCGGCTTTCGTTTTGTTTTCTTGACAACATTAACACATTTGGATTCAGGATTTATATACAGTAATATATATATATATATATATAATATATATCATATATATACAGTGCATGGACTTGCGTACGATAAAGGAAGAGTCATTTGACCCATTGGCATCGTGCCCCCCCTCCCTCTATTGTGTGTGTGTTGTGTGTGTGTGTGTTGTGTGTGTGTGTGTGTGTGTGTGTGTGTGTGTGTGTGTGTGTGTGTGTGTGTGTGTTGTGTGTGGTGTGTGGTGTGGTGTGTGTGTGTGTGTGTGTGTGCCCCTCTCGGGCATTGTGTTTGGTCCGTTGTTCGTCTGTCTTTGTTTGTTTGTTTGTCCACACAGAACTTTCGTGTTTTCTCCGCAACCGCTTGTCGGATTGAGACGCCAATTTTCACCGAAGGTGCGACTACTCTGTGGAATGTTTGAATCATGAATTATTACGTCATAGGTCACGTGGTGTGGCAACCAATGTTGGAAAAACGGATGCGAAGGTTGTGGTCAATTTTCATCGGAATTGCAGGTGTAGTTTCTTTGAAGAAAGCAAATAACCTATTTTGGGGCGCAAACCCTGTAGACCCCCTTCAGGCCCAATTTTTTTTATGCCATGAATAAACTTTGGTGCAAAACACGGTGATGAAGGTTGTCGTAAAGTTTCATCGAAATCGTCTATGTAGTTTCAGAGAAGTTTCAAGTATTGTGGACAGATGGACGGACGGACGGACTGACGGACAGACTGCGGACGGCCACCATAAACTTCCGGGAACTACATTCCACGTGAGCTAAAAATGAGGAGGGGGTGCTTACTATTTGATATTTTCCAGATTTTCTGATAATTTTTCCAGAAATGGCTGCCACATAGTGAAGTCGACCAAACCAACCGACTCGCATTACCACCAACACACATCCCATATACCATTAAAATGATGATAATATCCCCATGTATGCCTGGTGTTGCTTAAGGTTAGGGTGGTGGACTTGGGATCTGAGGTCCTGAGTTCAAATGCTGCTTGGCTGTTGAATCAATACCAGGTGGGTTGACTCCTGCCTGTCATCCTTCCGAGGTCGTCAAATGAGCGCCGAGCTTGCTGGTATACTGTGTCATAGTGGCGACCCGTCCAGGATTGTGTCCAATAGCCAAGGAGACTGCTGAGCAGCACAACGCTCTGCACAGAGTATGTACCATGGACGGATGGATGGGTTGACTCAGCCTGTCATCCTTCCAAGGTTGGCAAAAATGAGTACGAGGTTGCTGGTATCCTGTGTGAGTGGCAAATCCGTCCAGGATTGTGCCCAAATAGCCAAGGGACTGCTTAGGCAGCACCAGTGTTCTGCACAGAGTATGGTACCAATGGACGGATGGATGGGTGACTCAGCCTGTCATCCTTCCAAGGTTGGCAAAATGAGTACAAGGTTGCTGGTATCCTGTGTTGGAGTGGCAATCCGTCCAGGATTGCGCAAAATAGCCAAGGGGACTGCTTAGGCAGCACCAGTGTTCTGCACAAAGTATGTTCCTGATGGATGGATGACCGTGATAGAAGTGATTCAGAGAAAATCCGTAAATTCAAATAACGCAAGTTCGCAGAATTTGCTTATAATAATCAAAAGAAAAATAACCATCAGAGATTGCAGACCCTTGACAGGACTTCCTGTGTGGACTGTTTGCGCAGTTTTGTGTGGTGTTTGTGTTCTGGTGTGTTATGTAATTAATAATAGACATAATTAGAACTGCCTCTTTATACCTGCTGGCAGTCCGCACTTTGATGTAACCCTGCTTCGATTGGACACCTGACCCTGACCCATGACGTTTATTACTATTTATTACCTGGCCCATGACGTTTATTCCTCATCAAATTAATCAGAATGAAATGAAAATAAATTCAATTCAAATAAAATAGAAGACCAAATTGGTACAGTCCTGCATTGGAGTAATCAGAAGGAACCCAACAGCAAAAAGAAAAGATGAAGTCATCAGTAGGAACCTGGATAGGATTTGCATTTCAGCGACTACTCCTCTACCCTGCAACCCATCCAGGTACAGCCAAATGTGAGCCTTATTTCAAAAAAAAAACAAGAAGGCGAATACTTCAGATATCGCGCGCTGGGGGCAGTAAAGTCTAGGTTAAGAATGATGAAACAATTTTGCAGTTATACAATTTAAATGTAGACACGGTGAATTAGCATGCATGATGGAAGAGTTGTGACGTTGGACAATTTCATATTTATAGCCCTCAGATCTAAGGGACGTACACGGCCATAAGTGTGACAGAAGACACAGGACAGAATGAGCCAATTATATAACAGCCGCGATGTCGCACACTGTAAAAATATATATCAAAAAGAACCCAGATTCAAATAATTAAATATTCTGCCTGCTAGTCCATGTGGCAATCAGGTTGAAATTTAAAACATATATTCCCCATCACTACTAGATCATAAGTGAGAATTTCACGTCGATTGATGAAGGGGTTCAAGAGAAAGAACTTTTTAAGATTTTCGCTCAATCCAAATATGGCTGCCAGATCATGTGACCTATTAATTATTTGTGAATGCAGGGCATTCCACAAGGCTTGGGAAACATTTGTGTGAAGTTTCCCTCAATCTGTCCAGTCATTATGGAGAAAGAAGATTTTTTTTGTAGTTGGGGTAAATCCAATCTGGCTGCCAAACAATCTGACCTTGACAATCCATATGTGTGAAGGTTTTGTTCCTCATTCGATAGGCGGTCAAAAGTCTAAAGTTTCACCTCAATCTATTTAGCCATTTTAGAGAAGATTTTTGAGGTTTTTTATATATATATATATATATGTAAAAACAATATGTCTGCCGAACCACGTGACGAATGACGTCATCATTTTTTTTTCTGTGGACCAATTTTTCCCGAGATGACCCTCAAAAATCTTCATACTGATCCGATGTAGTGTTCTACATATGCAATTATGACGTCATAATGTAGGCACCTATAATGTCATGAAAAAATTTGGCAATACCCCTGGGTGCTCACATTGTCGCGGCGGATAAGATAACCAGGGATCCACTGGTAGGGCATGGATAA
>CM068960.1:42318590-42328793 GCA_035128595.1 Eptatretus atami | reverse complement strand
AGTAGGGTGGATATACTGATTCTGGCTCACTTTTCCCCATGTAAATGAATGGGGATTTTCAGCGATTCACATTTTTTTCCCCTAAAATTACACCCCTTTTATCCAAGGTATTTGTTCGTCTGTCTGTTTGTTTGTTTGTTTGTTTGTTTGTTTGTCCACACAGAACTTTCGTGTTTTTCTCCGCAACCGCTTGTCGGATTGAGACGCAATTTTCACCGAAGGTGCGACTACTCCTGTGGAATGTTTGAATCATGATTATGACGTCATAGGTCACGTGGTGTGGCAACCATGTTGGAAAAACGGATGCTGAAGGTTGTGGTCAATTTTCATCGGAATTGCAGGTGTAGTTTCTTCGAAGAAAGCAAATACCTATTTTGGGGCGCAAACCCTGTAGACCCCCTTCAGGCCCAATTTTTTTTATGCCATGAATAAACTTTGGTGCAAACACGGTGATGAAGGTTGTCGTAAAGTTTCATCGAAATCGTCTATGTAGTTTCAGAGAAGTTTCAAGTATTTGTGGACAGATGGACGGACGGACGGACTGACGGACAGACTGGCGGACGGCCATCCAATAAACTTCCCGGAACTACATTCCACGTGAGCTAAAAATGAGGAGGGGGTGCCTTACTATTTGATATTTTCCAGATTTTTGATAATTTTTCCAGAATGGCTGCCACATAGTGAAGTCGACCAGACCAACGACTCGCATTACCACCAACACACATCCCATATACCATTAAAATGATGATAATATCCCCAATGTATGCCTGGTGTTGGCTTAATGGTTAGGGTGGTGGACTTGGGATCTGAGGGTCCTGAGTTCAAATGCTGCTTGGCTGTGAATTAATACCAGGTGGGTGACTCTGCTGTCATCCTTCGAGTCGGCAAAATGAGCGCCAGCTTGCTGTTACTGTGTCAGAGTGGCGACCCGTCCAGGATTGTGTCCAATAGCCAAGGAGACTGCTGAGGCAGCACCAAACGCTCTGCACAGAGTATGGTACCAATGGACGGATGGATGGGTTGACTCAGCCTGTCATCCTTCCAAGGTTGGCAAAAATGAGTACAAGGTTGCTGGTATCCTGTGTTGGAGTGGCAATCCGTCCAGGATTGTGCCCAAATAGCCAAGGGGACTGCTTAGGCAGCACCAGTGTTCTGCACAAAGTATGTTCCTGATGGTATGGATGACCGTGATAGAAGTGATCAGAGAAAATCCGTAAATTCAAATAACCGCAAGTTCGCAGAATTTGCTTATTAATAATCAAAAGAAAAATAACCATCAGAGATTGCAGACCCTTGACAGGACTTCCTGTGTGGACTGTTTGCGCAGTTTTGTGTGGTGTTTGTGTTCTGGTGTGTTATGTAATTAATAATAGACATAATTAGAACTGCCACTTTATACCTGCTGGCAGTCCCACTTTGATGTAACCCTGCTTCGATTGGACACCTGACCCTGACCCATGACGTTTATTACTATTTATTACCTGGCCCATGACGTTTATTCCTCATCAAATTAATTCAGAATGAAATGAAAATAAATTCAATTCAAATAAAATAGAAGACCAAATTGGTACAGTCCTGCATTGGAGTAATCAGAAGGAACCCAAACAGCAAAAAGAAAAGATGAAGTCATCAGTAGGAACCTGGATAGGATTTGCATTTCAGCGACTACTCCTCTACCCTGCAACCCATCCAGGTACAGCCAAGTGAGCCTTATTTCAAAAAAAAAACAAGAAGCGAATACTTCGATATCGCGCGGCTGGGGGCAGTAAAAGTCGAGGTTAAGGATGATGAAACAATTTTGCAGTTATAAAATTTAAATGTAGACACGGTGAATTGGCATGCATGATGGGAAGAGTTGTGACGTTGGACAAATTTCTATTTATAGCCCTCAGATCTAAGGGACGTACACGGCCATAAGTGTGACAGAAGACACAGGACAGAATAGCCAATTATATAACAGCGCGATGTCGCCACACTGTAAAAATATATATCAAAAAGAACCCAGATTCAAATAATTAAATAATTCTGCCTGCTAGTCCATGTGGCCAATCAGGTTGAAATTTAAAACATATATTCCCCATCACTACTAGATCATAAGTGAGAAGTTTCACGTCGATTGATGAAGGGGTTCAAGAGAAAGAACTTTTTAAAGATTTTCGCTCAATCCAATATGGCTGCCAGATCATGTGACCTATTAATTATTTGTGAATGCCAGGGCATTCACAAGGCTTGGGAAACATTTGTGTGAAGTTTCCCCTCAATCTGTCCAGTCATTATGGAGAAGAAGATTTTTTTTGTAGGTTTGAGGGTAAATCCAATCTGGCTGCCAAACAATCTGACCTATGACATCATATGTGTGAAGGTTTTGTTCCTCATTCGATAGGCGGTCAAACGTCTAAAGTTTCACCTCAATCTATTTAGCCATTTTAGAGAAGATTTTTGAAGGTTTTTTATATATATATAAAAACAATATGTCTGCCGAACCACGTGACGAATGACGTCATCATTTTTTTTTTCTGTGGACCAATTTTTCCCGAGATGACCCTCAAAAATCTTCATACTGATCGGATGTAGTGTTCTACATATGCAATTATGACGTCATAATGTAGGCACCTATAATGTCATGAAAAAATTTGGGCAATACCCCTGGGTGCTCACATTGTCGCGGCTGGATAAGATAACCAGGGATCCACTGGTAGGCATGGATGACCCACAAAATATGTAATGGAGAAGAAAAGAAATACCTATGGATTTTTTTTTCTAATGCCCTGAACAAATTTTTGTACATCACGGGTGATGAAGGTTGTGGTCAAGTTTCATCGATACCGTGTGTGGGGTAATAAATCGATGTTTCAGGCCACCCGACCTCAACCGATCCTATCAATAATGAAAAATCAATCCTTGACACCATGGCACCTCAACCAATCGTATCAACAATAATAAATCGATGTTTGAGGCCATCCCATCTCAACATATCGTATCTATAATAATAAATCGATGTTTGAGACTGTCCCACCACATTTCGTTGCTATTGGTTGAAGGTGGGGGAAAAGGAGAGGGCATTCATTCCACTCTAATCTGATGCATCCATCCATCCATCCATCAGTACCATACTCTGTGCAGAGCATTGGTGCTGCCGAAGCAGTCTCCTTGGTTAATGGGCACAATCCTAGACGGGTCACCACTCCAACACAGGATACCAGCAAGCTGGCACTCATTTTGCCGACCTCAGAAGGATGACCGGCAGAGTCAACCCCACCTGGTATTAATTCAACAGCTGAGCAGGATATGAACTCAGGATCCTTGTATCCCAAGCCCACCACCCTAACCATTAAGCCAACACCAGGCGTAGGCTGACGCAACCTTACCTTTTATATTTCTGATCACTGATATGCCTCATTAGAGAGAGATGACATGATACAACAATTTTGCTCCATTATAAACGTTGTTTCAAATGACTAACGTTTTATAATCGATTGCTTGTGTTACGAGCTCTAATTTGGATGATAAATGTAACTGTTGATTTAAAAAAAATATTAATTGAGGGATCATCCAGAATTTGAGCCCGTGACCTCTCATACCATAAGCAAGAATCATATCCCAACCAAACAAGCCAGAATGAGGGCAAACCTGAGGGTTTTGTTGCAGAAATTAATAAATTCAGAGTAATTTGGTTGCTGTATGAGGAGAGGTGGGAGCATGCAGATGGACAACTATCATTTCGTTCCGTTTTTGTCCTCCAAGAGGTTCTGTGCACCCACTTTGATCGAAGCCGATCATATAGATAACAATACAATCGATGTTTGAGAACGACCCAGCTCAAGGAATCGTATTGATAACAACAAATCGATGTTTGAGACCATCCTTCAAACGATCGTGTCGATCATCAAAAATCAATGTTTGAGACCATCCAATCAAAAACTGCACCCCGTTCACGGCTTCGAGAAGACGGTTTTCCAGATCCTGGAGGAGACCGCATGCCTTTTTGCTCAAATCGTCTGTCAAGGATTTGATGCAGCATGTCAAAGACTTCATCGATCTTCTGTCCAAAGTACTCTTCAGCATAGAAGTTGTGTGCCTGTGTGCCTTCATCAGTTCTCCTTGGTGGAGCTGTCCTCCTCCAAGGTTGTCCTGGCCTCTCTGTTTAGATATCCGATTCCTCGACGACAACATCATATGACATGTGGGACTCCTCGTTTCTTTGTTGGTGGAAGGTGCAGAACAAGGACACTGCCTTCATTTCATTCTGGATGGACGTACACTAACCTTGAAAATGTATTGACACCTCAGCTGCATAACTCGTGAAAGAAGACATGACTTCACAAATTTGATTGCATAACAAACATCGTTTACATAACAAAACGAATTTTGATTCATAAAAAATGGAATTGAGGACTCGTTCAGAATTTCAAACCAGAAACTCTCACAACCGAAGCAAGAAGCATACCACGCGACCGATAAGCCAGACAAATAACCACCTTTAAGTTTTGTTTTTTTACAGAAATTTATAAATTTAGAGTATATAATTTGGTTGCCGTTTGAGGGGAAGAACACACAGATGGACTCCTGACATTTATTTCCATTTTTGTCCTCAAAGAGGTTCCGAGCATCCACTTTTATCGAAAACCGATCATCTTGATAACAATACAATCAATGTTTTAGACGCTCCACCTCAAGCAATCGTATATGTAGCAATAAATTGATGTTTGAGACCATCCGACCTCAAAACACACCCATCGCAGCTTCGAGAAGGTTGGTTTTCCATATGCTGGAGGAGATCGCATGCATTTTGGCTCAAATCGTCCGTGAAGGTTTGATACAGCATGTCAAGGACTTCAACCATCTTCTGTCCAAAGTAATCTTCTGCATCGAAGCTGTGTGCCTGTGTGCCTTCATCAGTTCTCCTTTGTGGAGCTGTCCTCTAAGGTTGTCCTGGCCTCTGTATGGACGTCCGATTCCTCTCCGACAAGATCAAATAACATTTCGGACTCCTCGTTTCTCTGTTGGTGGAAGGTACGAAAGAAGTAGACGGCCTTCATTTCACTCTGGACAGATGTGCTTTCCTTGGTTGTTGACAACTTTGGCATAATTTGTGACAACATTGATTTCTCACAACTTTCTTTCATCCAAATTCTTGAAACGTCTTTATGACTTGCTTGCATTGTGAGCTCAAAATTGGATCGAAAATGTAAGGTGATTCAAAAACTAACAATTAAGGGCTCGTCCAGGATTTGAAACCAAGACCTCTCGCATGCAAAACGAGAATCATACCCCAAGACCAACGAGCCAGACAGATGGCCCAATTTAACTTTTTTTTTAAAGAAATTTATAAATTTCGACGAATTTGGTTGCTATTGAGGGGAAGGACACACGTGGACAACGAACATTTCATTCCGGTTTTTCTCCTCGAAGAGGTTCCAGGCACCCAATTTGATCGAAACCGATCACATTGATAACAACACAATCGATGTTTTAGATCGTTCCACCTCAAGCAATAGTATCTTTAATGGTACATTGATGTTTGAGACCATCCAACCTCAAAAATACACCGAATTCACAGCTTCGAGAAGATGGTTTCCAGATCCTCGAGGAGATCGCATACATTTTGGCTCAAATCGTCTATCAAGTTTGATTTCAGCATGTCAAGACTTCATCGATCTTCTGTCCAAACCACTCTTCTGCAGAGAGATTGTCGCCTGTGTGCCTCATCAGTTCTCCTTGGTAAGCTGCACCACCAGGTTGTCCTGGCTTCTGTTTGATATCCGATTCCTCCACGACAAGATCGCATCACATGTCGGACTCCTCGTTTCTCTGTTTGTGGAAGGTGCGGAAGAAGTAGACGGCCTTCATTTCACTCTGTACAAATGTGTCCTTTCCTTGGAAATTTATTGACACCTGTTCTGCATTATTTGTGATAAAAGCCATGACTTCACAAATGTGATTGCACTACAAACTTTGTTTGCATTGAAACGTTTTTTGATGACTTGCTTGCATTGTGAGCTCCAAATAGGATTCCAAAATGTAAGGGTTGATTCATAAAACATCAAAGGCTCATCTGGATTTGAACCCAGGACCTCACACACCCGAAGCAAGAATCATACCACTAGACCAACGAGCCAGACAGACAATCTACTTTAAGTATTAGGTTTTTACAGAAATTTATAAATTTCGACGAATTTGGTTGCTATTTGAGGAAGGAACACACGTGGACAACGAACATTTCATTCTGGTGTTTCTCCTCGAAGAGGTTCCATGCACCCAATTTGATCGAAAACCGATCACATTGATAACAATACATTTGATGTTTTAGACCGTTCCACCTGAACAATCGTATCTACAAGAGCAAATTTGTTGAGACCATTCCACCTCAAAATACACCCCATTCACAGCTTCGAGAAGATGGTTTTCCAGATCCTGGAGGAGATCGCATACATTTTGGCTCAAATCGTCCATCAAGGGTTTGATTCAGCATGTCAAGGACTTCGTCGATCTTCTGTACAAACCACTCTTCTGCCATAGAAGTTGTCTGCCTGTGTGCTTTCATCAGTTATCCTTGGTGGAGCTGTCCTCCAAGGTTGTCCTGGCCTCTCTGTTTAGATATCTGATTCCTCCACAAGAAGATCATATCACATGTCGGACTCCTCGTTTCTCTGTTGTGGAAGGTGCGGAAGAAGTAGACGGCCTTCATTTCACTCTGGACAAATGTGTCCTTTCCTTGGAATTTATTGACAACTGTTCTGCCATTATTTATGATCGAAGATATGACAACACAAATTGATTGCACTACAAACTTTGTTGCATTGAAACGTTTTTTTATGACTTGCTTGCATTGTGAGCTCCAAATGGGATTCCAAAATGTAAGGGTTGATTCATAAAATAACAAGGGCTCGTCCGGATTTGAACCAGGACCTCTCGCACCGAAGCGAAATCATACCACTAGAACAACGAGCCAGACAGATGGTACAGATTAAGTATTATGTTTTTACAGAAATTTATAAATTTCAACGAATTTGGTTGCCATTTGAGGGGAAGGTACACACGCGGACAACGAACATTTCATTCCGGTGTTTCTCCTCGAAGAGGTTCCAGGCACCCAATTGATCGAAACCGATCACATTGATAACAACACATTTGAGGTTTAGACCGTTCCACCTCAAGCAATCGTATCTATTTTAGTAAATTGATGTTTGAGACCATCCAACATCAATACACCCAATTCACAGCGTCGAGAAGATGGTTTTCCATATCCTCGAGGAGATCGCATACATTTTGGATCAAATCGTCTATCAAGGTTTGATACAGCATGTCAAGGACTTCATCGATCTTCTGTCCAAACCACTCTTCTGCAGAGAGATTGTGCCTGTGTGCTTTCATCAGTTCTCTTTGGTGAAGCTGCACCACAAGGTTGTCCTGGCCTCTGTTTGGATATCCGATTCCTCCACGACAAATCGCATCACATGTCGACTCCTCGTTTCTCTGTTTGTGGAAGGTGCGAAGAAGTAGACGGCCTTCATTTCACTCTGGACAAATGTGTCCTTTCCTTGGAAATAATTGACACCTGTTCTGCCATTATTATGATCGAAGACATGACAACACAAATTTGAATGCACTACAAACTTTGTTTGCATTGAAACGTTTTTTTATGACTTCCTTGCATTGCGAGCTCAAAATTGGATTCCAAAATGTGAGGGTTGATTCAGAAAATAACAAGGGCTCGTCCGGGATTTGAACCCGGGACCTCTCACACCCAAGCGAGAATCATACCACTAGACCAACGAGCCAGACAGCTGATACAGTTTAAGTATTATGTTTTTACAGAAATTTATAAATTTCGACGAATTTGGTTGCTATTTGAGGGAAGGAACACACGTGACAACGAACATTTCATTCCGGTTTTCCTCCTCGAAGAGGTTCCAGGCACCCAATTTGATCGAAACTGATCACATTGATAACAATACATTTGAGGTTTTAGACCGTTCACCTCAAGCAATCGTATCTATTATAGTAAATTGATGTTTGAGACCATCCAACCTCAAAATCCACCCAATTCACAGCTTCGAGAAGACGGTTTTCCAGTTTCTGGAGGAGATTGCATTCATTTTTGCCCAAATCGTCTATCAAGGTTGATACAGCATGTCAAGGACTTCGTCGATCTTCTGTCGAAACCACTCTTCTGCATCGAAATTGTCTGCCTGTGTGCCTTCACAGTTCTCCATGGTGGAGCTGTCTCCAAGGTTGTCCTGGCCTCTCTGTTTAGATATCCGATTCCTCCACGACATGATCATACGACATGAGGACTCCTCATTTCTACTTTGTGGAAGGTGCAGAATGAGTAGATTGCCTTAATTTCACTCTGTACGGATGTATACTTTCTTTGAAAATTTATTGACACCTGTTCTGCCTTATTTGTGAGAGAATACATGACTTCAAAAATTTGATTACACGACAAACTTTGTTTGCATTATATGTTATTTATTAATTGATTGCGTTGTGAGCTCCAAATTGGATGACAAAATCTGTGTTGATCCATAAAATAACAATTATAGGCTCATCAGGAATTGAACAAAGAACATCTCACACTCAAAGCAAGAATCACATCACTAGACCAAAGAGCCAGTAAACACCCCACTTTAAGGATTGTTTTTAACAGAAATTTATAAATTTAGAGTAATTTGTTGCCGTTTGAGGGAAGGAACACACGTGGACAAAGGACATTTCTTTCCGTTTTTCTCCTCGATGAGGTTCCGAACAACTACTTTTATCAAAACCGATCATCTTGATAACAATACAATTTGATGTTTAGACCGTTCCACCTTAAGCAATCGTATCTGAACAATAATTTGATGTTTTCAACCATCCGACCTCAAAAATAACCCCATTCACAGCTCCAGAAGGTGGTTTTCCAGATCCTGGAGGAGACTGCATTGCATTTTGCCCAAATCGTCTGTCAAGTTTGATACAGCATGTCAAGGACTTCATCGATCTTCTGTCCAACGACTCTTCTGCAGAGACGTTGTGTGCCTGTGTGCCTTCATCAGTTCTCATTTGTGGAGCTCTCCTGCAAGGTTGTCCTGGCCTCTGTTTGGATATCCGATTCCTCTCTGACAAGTCATACAACATGTCGGATTCCTCATTCGTTTCTATGTTGTGGAAGTGTGGATAAAACAGATGGCCTTCATTTCGATCTGGACAGATGTGTCCTTCATTGAAAATTGACATCTTTCTGCATTATTTGAAAGAGAAGACATGACTTCAGAATTTCATTGCACGACAAACTTTTTTGCATTTAAACGTTTTTTATGACTTGCTTGCATTGTAGAATCCAAATTGGATTGGTAAATGTAAGGGTTTATTCATTAAAATAAACAATTAAGGGCTCATCCAGAATTTAACCCAGGATCTCTCGCACCCAAAGCGAGAATCAGACCCCGAGAGCAACAAGCAGACAAACAGTCCATTTAAGTTTTGTTTTTACAGAAATTTATAAATTTCGACGAATTTCGTTGCGATTTAGGGGAAGGAACACACGTGGACAACGAACATTTCATTCTGGTTTTTCTCCTCGAAGAGGTTCCATGCACCAATTTGATCGAAACCGATCACATTGATAACAACACAATTGATGTTTTAGATCGTTACACCTCAAGCAATCGTATCGAAAATAGTACATTGATGTTTGAGACCATCCAACCTGAAAATACACCACATTCTCAGCGTTCAGAAGACGGTTTCTCGATCCTGGAGGAGATCGCATACATTTTGTTCAATTCGTCTATCAAGGGCTTGATTCAGCATGTCAAGACTTCATTGATCTTCTGTCCAAACCACTCTTCTGCATAGAAGTTGTCGCCTGTGTGCCTTCATCAGTTCTCCTTGTGGAGCTGTCCTCCAAGGTTGTCCTGCCTCTGTTTGGATGTCCGATTCCTCTCCGACAAGATCAAATAACATGTCGGACTCCTCGTTTCTCTGTTGGTGGAAGTGTCGAAAGAAGTAGACGGAATTCATTTCACTCTGGACAGATGTGTCATTTCCTTGGAAATTGCATTGACAACTGCTCTGCATTATTTGTGATTGAAGATATGACCCCACAAATTTGATTTCACAACAAACGTTGTTTGCATTGAAACGTTTTTTATTACTTGCTTGCATTGTGAGCTCAAAAATTGGATTCGAAAATGTAAGGGTTGATCATAAAATCTCTCT
>CM068960.1:42293306-42308255 GCA_035128595.1 Eptatretus atami | reverse complement strand
CCTGGAGGAGATCTCTTACATTTTGGCTCAAATCGTCTGTCAAGGGTTTGATACAGCATGTCAAGGACTTAGTTGATCTTCTGTCCAAACCACTCTTCTGCATCGACGTTGTGTGCCTGTATGCCTTCATCAGTTCTCCTTTGTGGAGCTGTCCTCCAAGGTTGTCCTGGCCTCTCTTTAGTTAATATAACTTGATAAAAATGACAGTTTAGTTATAATCCGGAAGTGGATACCAAAACGATAACAGTCTCACCCGGATATGAATTTCTCAAATATCTTCGAAATTTGCTACGTCTTATCAAATACAGGTGATGAACCAAAAAATTATCATATACATTCAAAAACATACTTCAAACATCAACGATTAAACTTAAAAAAACTACAAGCGTGATTTCACAATTGATAATTCATTTAGGAGTGTATTGTTTTCTCCTCAAAAAAATGAACTAATGACGTTTACAGTGATAATGTCATTTCAAAATATCCTCAGAATAATTCGGTATTAATTCACGTATTGATGATGTGCTTATAATGGATGAATAAAACAATACAATTTTTTCATCAGCGCATACTCAACCCCAATTGGTTATAAATTCAATATGGAACCCAAAAATTGTTTATTCTCCCCTTGGTCAGCAAAAACCATACACAGAGTAATTTTAGAAACCGACCAAATATCGTATGAATTTCTCTTTAATGGAGAAGTTATATCCATCAGAATTCACCTATTGAAGTTTTCCAATAAATAAATATGATGTATGTGAGGAACACGAGTGGAAAATATAAATAAATACAGGATGGGATGTTCCTTTCCCCATACTACAAGGGCAAGGTATGTATCTGGTAGGATACTATAAACCTATGAGACCAAAGGTGTGTCGACATCAATTTCGAGAGATGGATAATTTGAACTCTAATGGTAGCGGTTCAACTATTCTTAAAACATAAAAACCTAATGGTTCAATGCTTTCTGCTGTGGAAATGTAGCAGGTGCTATAAGAGTATAAAAGATGCCCAAAAGAAATCTCATAAATTACAAGCAATAAAGAAATAAGAAAGGCAAACTCATTGTCTCCCCAGACGACAGAAAATAATTCGAATACTTGATCAGGCTTCAAAAGTTTTAACATCTTTTTTCCTAATAAATACAAGTATGGAGCAATATATATCTATGATTTGGATGATACTATTATATCTCAAACTCCACTAAAAAAGAAGTTACTTCGAAGTAAATGCAATAAACAGACAGACTGAATACAATGTACAAAAAGTTGGAAATAAATAATCAACAAACCTATTTGAATCTATCGAAGTTTCTTTTGTGTAATTACATTCACTAAAGCTGGGAATAAACAAACGCCCCACACTCGAAATGATTTCCTTTGAAAATGTTTGACTAGTGTTCCGTTTGTAACATGGAACACAAGAAGTTGAAGCGGTTGATATGTCTCTGCTGTATCTGAAATATGAAATTATACACTATATTCATTCGGTGATAGAAATGGAAGGGGCTGTCGAAGGTTTTTCCTGATATGTCAACGGAACAACACAGACCCTGATATATTCAAAGGAAAGGAATGTATAATGTATACAAAAGCAGTAATAGGTTTTTACTGTGCAGTTCTCTTAAAGGTATATTTGATTTTGTGATCATATAAAGTTCTGTATTGTCTTAAAATTAGAGTCAACTACAAGAATGATAATGAAAATAAGATTACTTTTTGGTGTTGGTAGTGCTTTTGGTGAGCCAGAATAAATTGAATGAGAAATGAGTTGGATATATAGTGTATACTCGCTAATCTTAAAACAAAGAGATTTGAATAGAAACTAACTCAAGAAACCACTCGGGATCATACCTCCAAACGAAGATGCAACACGTTAAACTCAACCAAACCACATTACACGTGGAATTGGTGTGTCTGGAAGGAAAGCCACGTATCTTTGGATCATTTTTAAAAAGCCAGATGGTGATACTCGACTGATAAGAATATGCCAGTTGAGTGATAATGCTTTAAGGCTGAAACAACTCGTGTTTTCTCAGATGGACATTTTTTACCCACAGATAATGGAAATTAAATTGACAAGGAAAAAATATTTTGCTGAAGCAACAATCTTACCAAAAGGTGTGTGAAGTAATGGAAATAAAGAACCTATTTGGATATGACAAGCATTTAATTTGTATTACAATCTTGCGTTTGAACCTGAGTGCTCAAAAGGAACTATTAAAGTCTAATCGAGTGGATACTCCCTATAATTGAAAGGGAGAGATTAAAAGTGATGCATATTGTTTGCTTTTGAAAAACAGAATTAAGATTAATACAGATAATGGGTTATGGATGAGTCTCACTTAATTTTTTGTAATAAATGAGTGGCAAAGTACCACTGGTAGATGTTAATCAAATCAATCTTCAAAACTATCATCTTGTGTAAAAATCAAAAGCCTTGTACGATTAACGTTAATACAATTCAGATCAAAGCAGCAGTAGAATGAGTTTTGCTCACAGAGAAAGCGTTAAAACTTGAACGATACTGGCCATTAAATTAAAAATGACAAACCAATGTGAAAAAATATTCAAATAAAGAGACGAGTGGGGATTTCTCCATTCTAATTCCTTTATTTCTGTTTAAGTGGCGGTTGGAGCATTACGGTTGATCAAACAGAAAGGTAAAACTGCAACGAAGAAGCTCAACTCCGGCTCCAAAGAATTGGAGAAGACTAACAAAGAGTTGGAGAAACAAATTAGTGGAAGTGGTTTACATTGTAGATTTTGCGAAAAACTTGAATCTGCCTGATTAAAGCGAGATTGTTAGTTGGAGATATGCTTCTCTATCGCACAAGCAGGTGTAAATACTAAAAGGGTAATGGATATATCTTCTAATAAATAAATGAGCATGATAGTGGTTTAAAGAATTGGAAAGAATACAAACATCAAATTACAACTTGTCAAATATTGTAGGAAATTTAAAAATTCATAATGTGCTTATTTGTATGAGAGATGATTAACAAATTGTGCCGAAATACAAGAATATTAATTATGAACTTAGAAGATAATAATGGGAACGTTCTCATTGGGTTTGATTGTAATAATCAAAGACAACATATTATTTTATTAGTTTTGGTCTTCCACCACCTGTTAATCATAAAATCTTACAGAATGGTGTTTATCAAACATTTCAAGTCCAAGAATTAAATTCTAAGTTTGTGGTCATTATCTATATGTAGTTATTCAACTCAACAAAAATAAAAATTTTTATGACATTATTTTTAATTAATATAAATGACTTATGTGGGAAAGATGTTCTATCTTTGTGTATCCAAGAACTGGGATATTGATTTATCAAATATACACAAAGCACGCTGAACGAATAAATATAATATAACCAAAAATATTAAGATGAAAATGCTTATAAATAAAAAATTATCCAGCCCGACTGATGCAATGAACTTGGTGAGATTAAGCAGTTTATCACATATATATCCTTAAATTAAAACGGCTGTGTATTCCCAAAGATACAGAAGTGTGATTTATCTCCAGTCATACAGAATCACAGTTCGAATAAAATAATTTTTATAAAGAAGGGCGTATATTGTATGAGAATAGAACAATGGTATGATATGAATTATTTAGGTATAATTGTCATTTAAAATTAACCTCGAAACCTGACAATTTAAATCAGTCTCTAAGAGAATATTATCCACTTGTATAAGGAATGATTTTGTGGAGCCACATTAGTAAACAACAATAAAGAATATTATAAGGTAAATTATAAATAATGGTTTTGCCCTCGTTTATACATGAAAACAGAAAAACAGATTATATATACATAAGTAGAAATACCAAAATGATTTTTTAACTATGGGAAGATGGGAGGTTTTCGTCAATAATATTATCTAACATATATTTCTAATACATAATGACGCAAGAAGGCTTCAAGAAGATTATCATTTCTGTGTCAAAGCAGACTCAAGAAAAGGTATTCGGTATTTTATAAATTATGTTCTACAACATAAGAATATGTATTTCAATAAGATTGCTTTATGCTTGATGTGATAAACCGAAACTTAGATTTAATTAGAATGTTAAATAATGAAAAAATTATTAAAGTTAAGAAACGAAAGGCTCTTTTAGAAAATTCAGAAGAAATTATTGGTTTCCGTGTAAAAAAATATTTTGGATACAGGAAAATAACAAGAAATCCTGATGAAATATATGTATGATATCTATGGGGTTTAAGCGATTCAAGTATAGTAAGGGACGAGTAAGGAGTTGAAGAGGAAAGAAGAGAGGAGGAGAGAGAGAAGAAAAGAAAAGAGAAAGGGAGGAAGAAAAAAAAAAAAAAAAAAAAAAAAAAAAAAAAAAAAAAAAAAAAAAAAAAAAAAAAAAAAAAAAAAAAAAAAAAAAAAAAAAAAAAAAAAAAAAAAAAAAAAAAAAAAAAAAAAAAAAAAAAAAAAAAAAAAAAAAAAAAAAAAAAAAAAAAAAAAAAAAAAAAAAAAAAAAAAAAAAAAAAAAAAAAAAAAAAAAAAAAAAAAAAAAAAAATGAGAGAAGAAAAGAGGAAGGAGAGGAGAAGAAAGAAAGAGGAGAGCGGAGAAGACGAGAGAAGAAAAAGGAGGAGAGGGAGAAAGAGAGAAAGAGGAAAGAGAGAGAAGGAAAGAGCGAGACAAAATAAATATGCAAAGATATGGAAACCAGTGAGATCAAAAGATTGTGTATTAAGAAAATACTCAACCCCCGAGGAGGAAAACAAAGAATTGACAAGTCGATTTCAATATTTTCTTCAAGACTATTGAATCGTTTCAGGAGAGCATATGATGTAATTCAGTTTTTCATTTTTTTTTTCTTAAATAAATTCAGGAGAGAGTGAAGGCATTTCTAAGATCTTTATGTTTTAAAAATTAAGATTCAAATGTTGCATGTTGGAAACTAAAAACGTTTTGCACTCTGTAGAATTTTTCTCATAAAGAAATGAGTATTGTCTCAAATGTTAAAAAGAAAAACTAATACTAAAAATATTTCATATATTAAAAGTAAAAATAACAGGGTTATACAAAAGTATATGTTCGTTGTGTTCAAAAAAAAATCAATTTATTCCAAACACAAACTCGGGAGATATACAAAGTTTTTATCAGGAAGTAATTTACAACGACTGAATACGGGAATTACATCTACCAGGGTATTCTTTTCTGGGTCAGCCACAAACTGATAAAGATTTAGATTGAGGCGACATCCTAAACCATGCGAGTAACTATCAATAGTTGATGAAGTGCATGAGCACTCATTATATTATGGGAATACCACAACTTTAGAAGAAAGCCATGAAGCCGATAGAGAAATGTTGTATATTAATTTGTCTCTGATACAAAATCCAACTTGAGAGAAAAATTGATCGGATTCATCTAAAGAAATGATCAGTGCTAAATTGAACTTGGAAATTCAAAAAACGTTACTCTAATATGTCAATTAGACTAAGAGCAATTAGCGATGAATTACCATAAACCAATTATCCACAAAGTTTCAGAGAAGGAAAGTTTATTCCAAGAAGTTGATTTAATATGTGCTATTTGATTGAACTCAATAATGATAAGGGGTACAAGTATGCTTTAAACCGTTATTGATTTGAGGAGTAATACGCATGGGTGCCCCTTTAATAAACAAAACAGTAATACTCTTATGTTAGCCTTTCAACAATATTTATAAAGTAAGAGAAACCTAAAAATTGACTGATGAGTAGAGAGTTTATAACAAAGGACATTTATGAATTTTCTAAGAATAACAGTATTACATTTACAGTACCTTTAATGAAGGAAGGCCGTTGTGTCGAACGTTTTATCGCTACCTAAGAGAGACTATATAAATTCACACAAACTCTTCACAACCAATGGTTATCTTTTTATCAGGATATTTGGATAAGTATAATACACGATTCATAGTCAACAATATGAACCATCAGAAACATTACAAAAGTAAAATATGAAAAAGAGATAATGTCAGAAAACTAAGTTCAAAGGTTGGTGATATCGAAAGAATATAAGTGAAATCTCATTTTGAAAAAAGGTTTCGTAAACGAATGGACTAACAACTTTTTAAAATTTTGAGAATAGAACGGTTCCTGGACTATAAGATATATGATTGGAAAGGGGAAGAGATTTTAGGTTCATTTTATCACAGAATTACAAAAGACAAAAACTAAGCAGATAATACCCATGGAGCAATGGGTTCCCTTCACTCCCTCTACTATACACTTTGTGGACACTAGAGGCCAAGTCGAGTGTAAACAGTATATAATGGTGTGTCAAGGGGGACTTCTTAGATCTGTGACCCAACACAAATCCTCAACTGATCGTCAAGGCTTAAACATTTGTTTTATGTGTGCTGTGTGTGTGTGTGTGGGCGTGTGTGGCGATGTATGTATGTTGCGTGTGTGTGTGCTGTGTGTGTGTATGCGTGGTGTATGCGTGTGTGTGCGTGTGTGTGTGTGTGTGTGTGTGTGTGGTGCGTGTTTGCGTATGTATGATGTTGCGTGTGTTGTTGGTTGGGTGTGTATGCGGTTGGTGGGTTGTGCATGCGTTGTGTGGTGTGTGTGGTGTGTGCGCTTGTGCGTATCGTATATATGTGTGTGTGCGTGGTGTGTGGCGTGTGTCGTGGTGTGTGTGTTGTTGCGTGTGTGCTGTGTGTGTGTATGCGTGTGTGTGCGCGTGTGTGTGCGTGTGTGTGTGTGGTGTGGTGTGTGTGCAATGGAGCAATGGGGCGCTTTCACTCCCTCCTGCTATAACCATTGTGGACACTCGAGGGCAAGTCCGAATGTATAACAGTATATAATGTGCTGCAATGGGAGCAATGGTTGGCGCTTCACTCCTCCTGCTTACACAGTGGACACTCGAGGGCCAAG
This sequence comes from Eptatretus atami, assembly GCA_035128595.1. Classification (NCBI taxonomy): domain Eukaryota; kingdom Metazoa; phylum Chordata; class Myxini; order Myxiniformes; family Myxinidae; genus Eptatretus; species Eptatretus atami. Next base: position 42,301,366 of record CM068960.1, on the reverse strand, counting down.
TCAATGGTATAACAGTATATAATGTGTGTGCAATGGAGCAATGGGTTGCGCTTCACTCCCTCCTGCTAGACACATTTGGACATCGAGGCAATCCGAGGTGTATAACAGAATTAATGTGTCAAGGGGACGTTCTTAGATCTGTAACCCCAAACACAGAATTCCTCAACTGAATCGTCAAGGCTTAACATTGTTTGTTAGTGTGTGCGCTGTGTTGCGTTATGATATGTATGTGTGCGTTGTGTGTGTGCTGTGTTGTGTGTATGTGTGTGTAGGTGTGTCGTGCGTGTGGTGTGTGCATGCGTTGTGTGTGTGCGTGGTGGTGCGTGCGTTGCGTGTGCGTGCGTGTTGTGCGTGCATGCATTTGGTGTTGTGTGTGTGTGATGCGTGTGTGTTTGTGTTGCGTGTGGTGTGTGGTGTGCTGTGTGTATGCGTGTGTGTGTCGTGTGTGTGTATGTCTGTGTGCGTGGCGTGTGTGTCGTGGTGTGTTCCCACCCTCACATTCAAAAATCTCAACCCCAACTCATCCTCGCCCAACACAATGCTTTTCAAAATGAGATTCACCAATAGTATATATTTTACCTCACATTTTTTTTTCTCTTCTTCCAATTTCTGTCTTTAAGGCTTCAGTTGATGACGTAGAAAGGGGGAGTAAGCCTGCACTTTCTCCCAGAATTCTGATCTTGCTCCCATTCAAGCACATCCAACAAAGAACACATCGATAGTTTTAGATCCCAATGATTGATTAGCTTTCAAGTCTCCAATAAACCCAACTTTCCAAGTCTCCAAGGATAACTCTTTGTTGGTCAATCAAGACAATCTCTGTGTTCTTGTCGCCATTCTTCAACCAAGCCACAATTTAGCCCAATTGGGCAAAATCGTATTTTGAATATTGATTTCAGATACAATTTCCTGTGAGAGAAAATAATAATGATTAATTAAGTAATTTAATTATTAATGAGCTCGATTCTTACACAAGAACTGCACCAAATAGAAAATAAAACATCCTCTACCTCCAACAGATAAGAGTTTGAATCAATTCTTCACACTGAGATTTAGCTTCCATTAAAATATTCGAACTGCAAAACAGCTCATCCCATCAAGGCCTAGCTCGTTCTAGTGGTCTTGGTCGCTCATGAGATCACAACCGTATAAACTCTTTAGTGGGTCATCAAGACAGCTCGTTCGGTGGGTTTGTCGTCATAAGGTCATTCAACCAGAGCCAACAATTTCGCCCAGTTGTGCAAATCGTAATTTGATATTGCATTTCAGATACAATTTCCTGTGAGAAAATTATAATGTATTAATAAGTTATTTAATTATTAAATGAGTCGAGTTTAAAAGGAACTGAAAATAGGGAAAAATAAAATCTAAACTTCAAAAGATAATAGGTTGAATCCAGTACATCAATTGTAGGTTTAGGTTCCATACAATATTCGAACTGCAAACAAGCTCATCCACTCAAGATCTAGCTCTTCTGTGTCTTGTCGCTCATGAGGCTCCACGAACTCTTGTGGGTCATCAAGACGAGCTCGTCTGTGGGTCTGTCGGCTCATAAAGGTTTCTTCAACAAGCAACAATTTTCGCCCCAATTGTGCAAAAGCAGTCTTTCACTTTGTATTTCAGATACAATTTCCTGGAGAGAAAATAAAATTATTAATTAAGTGATTTAATTATTAATGAGTCTATGCTAAATCAAACTGAAAATAGGAAAAATAAAATCTTACTCAACAGATAAGATTTTGAATCCAATTGACAAGTTTAGTTTAGTTCCATACAAATATTCGAACTGCAAGGAACCCAAAAGTCATCCCACTCAAGTCTCGCTCTTCTGTGGTCTTGGTCGCTCACAATCTTCAACCAATCATCCATTTCGCCCAAAGTTGTGGCAAAATCGGTATTTCAATACAATTTCTGTGAGAGAAAATAATAATGTTATTAATTAATTAGTTAATTATTAAATGGAGTCGATGTAAGAACTGAAAATAGGAATTAATCTTACCCTCAAACAGATAATAGGTTTAATCCAATTCTCAAGCTGGTAAGTTTATTCCATTAACAAGTCATAAGTTCAGGCGCTCACAACAGGAGTCCATCTCAGTAAAAGTAAAATATGTTTAAATGGAGCCTGGCTGAGCTTTTATAGAGAAGACTGTGGCTGGGTTCCTGATGGGGAATTCCTGGGCAAGCCCAGCATGCCTTGTCGGAAAATTTTCAAAACCAAACATTGATAGAATTTTCTAGTGATTTCTTTGTGGTCAGAGATGAACTGGAATGATTAAGAGTACGGGCTAAGAAAGGGGCTTTAGGGAATGGCGTGGCTATAAGAAAATACTCACGAAAGTGCGGGCTATGAAAGTGGCGAGCTTAGCAAAAGTGGCGTGCTTATGACACCTCAGAAAGTGGGCGGGGCTTATGAAAGTGGCTGGGCTTAGGAAAAGGTGCCGGGTTATGAAAAAGTGGGCGGGGCCTGTTAGGAAAAGTGGCGGCTTATGAAAAATGCGGGGTTATGCAAAAAAATTGATAGCAACCAGAGGTGTCAGATGAAGATCATTAAGAAGTATATCATTTCATTAATGGCACAAAAGGGGTATCTTGAAAAATATAAAGATTCAAATGTTTTGTTTTTAAATATTTAGATGGATTATTGCAAAGAAAATTAAAACTATTAAGGAATAGGAGAATGAACAAATGTTATAGGTTCAATGATGAGCTAAACAACTATAATTGGTATTTGAATGAGTGTCCCTAGGCTACAGGTTTCAAGATTCTCTTCAGAATCACCTTTAACAACACATTACACGTTGCTACTTGAAACCAATCTTTATGCCCTTCTTCCTGTCGCATTGGTTATTTAATGATGCCCTAGTGTTAAAGGGAGACAAACAAAATATTACCTTGGATAAAAAGGGGGCGCGGCGGTGTAATTTTAGGGGAAAAAAGATGAATCGCTGAAAATCCCCATTCATTTCATGGGAAAAGTGAGCCAGAATCATATATCCACCCTACTTACACCTCCAGACGTCCAACCGTTGCCCAATCACATCAGCGGGTCTGTTTCCCGCTGCCTCCATAACCGGTCAATAAGCAGATCCTCTCGCCTCTTCTCAAACTGAAGGGCTTTCGTTTTGTTTCTTGACAACATTACAATTTCATTCAGATTTATATACATATATATTATATATACAGGCATGACGCGATACGATAAAGAAGAGTCATTTGACCCATGCATCGTTGCCTCCCTCTTGCTTTGTGTGCAAAAACTGGTGTTGTGTGTGTGTGTGTGTGGTGGTGTGTGTGTGTTCGTGTGTGCCCTTCGGCATTGTTTTGGCGTCGTTGTTCGTCTGTCTGTTTGTTGGTTTGTTTGATTTGTTTGGCCACACAGAACTTCGTGTTTTTCTCCGCAACCGCTTGTGGATGAGGACGCAATTTTCACCGAAGGTGCGACTACTCCTGTGATTTTGAACATGATTATACGTCATAGTCACGTTTGGCAACCTGTTGAAAAATGGATGCTAAGTTGTGGTCAATTTTCATCGATTGCAGGTGTAGTATCTTCGAGAAGGCAAAACCTATTTTGGGCGCAACCCTGTAGACCCCTTCAGGCCGATTTTTTATGCCAGTAATAAAATTTGTGCAAACACGGTGATGAAGGTTGTCGTAAATTTCATCGAATCGTCATGTATTTCAGAGAGGTTTCAATATTTGTGGACAGATGGCGGACGGACGGACTACGAAAGATGCGGACGGCCATCGCATAGCTCGAACTACATTCCACGTGAGCTAAAAATGAAGGGGTGCCTACTATTTGATATGTCCGATTTTTGATAATTTTTCCAGAATGCTGCCACATAGTGAAGTCGACCAGACCAAACGACTGCTTACACCAACACACATCCCATATACCATTAAAAATGATGTATAAATATCCCCAATGTATGCTTGGTGTTGGCTAATGGTAGGGTGGGACTTGGATCTGAGGTCCTGAGTTCAATTGCTGCTTGGCTTTTGAATTAATACCAGGGGGTACTCTCCTGTCATCCTTCGAGGTCGGCAAAATGACGCCAGCTTGCTGGTACTGTTGCTCAGAGTGCCCCGTCCAGATTGTGTCCAATAGCAAGGAGACTGCTGAGGCACACACGCTCTGCACAGAGGGATGTACCAATGACGATGGATGGTGACTCAGCCTTCATCCTTCCAAGGTTGCAAAAATGAGTACAGGTTGCTGGTATCCTGTGTGGAAGTGGCAATCCGTCCAGGATTGCTGCCCAAATAGCCAAAGGGACTGTTAGGCACACAGTGTCTGCACAAGTATGTTCCTATGGATGGATACCAGGAAGAATGACTCAGAGAAATTCCGTAAATCAAATAACCGCAAGTTCGCAGAATTTGCTTATTAATCATCAAAAGAAACATAACCATCAGAGATTGCACTTGCAGACTTCCTGTGTGGACTGTTTGCACAGTTTGTGTGGTGTTTGTTCTGGGGTATGTAATTAATAATAGATATTAGAACTGCCACTTATACCTGCTGGCAGTCCACTTTGATGTAACCCTGCTTTCGATCGGACACTGACCCTCCATGACGTTTATACTTTTATTACTGCCCATGACGTTTATTCCTATCAAATTATTCAGGAATGAAATGAATAATTCAATTCAAATAAATAGGACCCAAATTGTACATCCTCATTGATAATCAGAAGAACCCAAACAAGCAAAAGAAAAGAAAGTTCATCAGTAGGAACCGGAGAGATTGCATTCAGCGATACTCCTCACCCTGCAAACCCTCCAGGTACAGCCAAGTGAGCCTATTTCAAAAAAAAAACAAGAATCGATACTTCATATGGCGCTGGGCAGTAAGTCGAGGTTAAGATGATGAACAATTTTCAGTTATAAATTTAAATGTAACACCGGTGAATTGCAGCATGATGGAAGAGTTGACGTTTGGACAAATTTCTATTTACCCTCAGATTCTAAGGACTACACGCCATAAGTTGACAGAAGACACAGCAGATAGCCAATTATATAACACGCGATGTCGCACACTGTAAAAATATATATCAAAAGAACCCAGATTCAAAGAATTAAATAATTCTGCCTGCTAGTCCATGTGCATCAGGTTGAAATTTAAAACATATATTCCCCATCACTACTAGATCATAAGTGAGAAGTTTCACGTCGATTGATGAAGGTCAAGAGAAAAACTTTTAAATTTTGCTCAATCCAATCTGCCAGATCATGTGACTATTAATTATTGAAATCAGGCATTCAACAAGGCTGGGAAAACATTTGTGTGAAGTTTCCCCTCAATCTGTCCAGCCAATCTGAGAAGAAGATTTTTTTTGTAGGTGGGTAAATCAATCTGGCTTAGCCAAAACAATCTGACCTACATCATATGTGTGAATTTTTGTCTCATTCATAGGCGGTCAAACCTAAAGTTTCACCTCAATCTATTTAGCCATTTTAGAGAAGATTTTTGAAGGTTTATATATATATAAAAACAATATGTCTGCGACCACGTGACGAATGCGCATCATTTTTTTTTCTGTGGACCAATTTTTCCCGAGATGACCCTCAAAAATCTTCATACTGATCGGATGTAGTGTTCTACATATGCATTATGACTCATAATGTAGGCACTATGAGGTCATGAAAAAATTTGGCATACCCTGGTGCTCACATGTCGCGGCTGGATTAAGATAACCGGACTCACTGGTAGGCATGATGACCCACAAAATATTAATGAGAAGAAAAAAAGACTATGAGTTTTTTTTCTATGCCCTGAACAAATTTGTAATCACGGGATGAAGGTTGTGTCAAGTTTCATCGATACCGTGTGTGGGGTAATAAAATCGATGTTCAGGCACCCGACCTCAAACCGATCATATCATAATGAAAAATCAATCCTACACCATGCACCTCAACAATCGTATCAACAATAATAAATCGTGTTTGAGGGCATCCCATCTCAACATATCGTATCATAATATAAATCGATGTTTGAGACTGTCCCACCACATTTCGTTGCTATTGGTTGAAGGTGAGGAAAAGAGAGGGCATTCATTCCACTCTATCTATGCAATCCATCCATCCATCATCAGTACCATACTTCAATTTAGTGCAGATGGAGATATTGGATATGCTACGAATGGCATCGTGTTACCGTTGAATGTAATTAAATCCGCGCCACGATGCCTACGACGGTCACATCCAACACAGGTCACCAGCAAGCTGGCACTCATTTTGCCACCTCGAAGGATGACCGCCAGAGTCAACCCACCTGTTATACTTAATTTCAACAGCTGAGCAGGTATAACTCAGAGCCGTATCCCAAGCCACCACCCTAAACCATTAAGCCAACACCAGCGTAGCTGACGCAACCTTACCTTTATATTTCATTGAATCACTATAGCCTCATTAGAGAGAGGATGACATGATACAACAATTTCTTCCATATAAACGTTGTTTCAATGACTACGTTTATATCATTGTTGTGTTACGAGTTATTGGACGATAATGTAACTGTTTATTTAAAAAAAATTAATTGAGGACATCCAGAATTGAGCCCGTGACCCTCATACCATAAGCAAGAATCATATTCCAAACCAAACAAAGCCAGAATGAGGGCAAACCTGAGTTTTGTTGCAAAATTAATAAATCAGAGTAATTGTTGCTGTATGAGAGAGGTGGAGCATTGCAGATGGACAACTATCATTTCGTTCCGTTTTTTGTCTCCAAGAGGTTCTGTGCACCCTTGATCGAGTCGATCATATAGAAACAATAATCGATGTTGAGAACGACCCAAGCTCAAGAATCGTATTGATAAACAACCAAATCATGTTTGAGACCCATCCTTAAACATCGTGTCGATCATTCAAAAATCAATGTTTGAGACACTCCAACCATCCAAAACTACACCACCGTTCCCGCTTCGAGAAGACGTTTTCCAGATCCTGGAGGAGATCGCATGCATTTTTGCTCAAATCGATTTCCAAGTTTGATGCACATCAAGACTTCATCGATCTTCTGTCCAAAACTCTTCTGCATGAAGTGTGGCTGTGTTGCCTTCATCATTTCTCCTTGTGGAGCTGTTCCTCCAAGGTTGTCCGGCCTCTCTGTTTAGATATCGATTCCTTCACGACAAATCATATACACTGTGGACTCCTCGTTTCTTTGTGTGGAAGGTGCAAAAAGAGGAACTGCCCTTCATTTCATCTGATGGACTGTCACTACCTTGAAAAATATGACACCTCAGCTGCATAATGTAAAGAAACATTATTTCACCAATTGATTGATAACAATCGTATTACTAAAAACGAATTTGATTCATTAAAAAATGGAATTGGAACTCGTCAGAATTCAAAAGAACTCTCACACAAGCAAGAAAATACCACGCGACCAAAAGCCAGACAAATAACCACCTTAAGTTTTGTTTTTTTACAGAAATTATAAATTTAGAGTAATTTGGTTGCCGTTTGAGGGGAAGGAACACACGTGGACCGACATTATTCCGTTTTTCCTCAAGAGGTTCCAGCACACTTTGATCGAAACCGATCACATTGATAACAATACAATATGTTTTTAGACGTCCACCTCAAGCAATCGTAATGTAGATAAATTGATGTTTGAACATCCACCTCAAAAACACCCATTCACAGCTTCGAGAAGGTGTTTCCAATCTGGAGGACGCATGCAAATTTTGGCTCAAATCGTCGAAGGTTTGATACAGCATGTCAAGACTTCAACGATCTTCTGTCCAAACGATCTTCTGCATGAAGTGTGTGCCTGTGTGCCTTCATCAGTTCTCCTTTGTGGAGCTGTCCTCAGGTTGTCCTGGCCTCTGTTTGAGTCGATTCCTCTCCGACAAGATCAAATAACATTTCGACTCCTCGTTTCTCTGTTGGTGGAAGGTCGAAAGAAGTAGACGCCTTCATTCACTCTGGACAATGTGTCCTTTCCTTGAAATATTTACAACTGTTCTGCATATTTGTGAAGAAGACATGACTTCACAAATTTGATTTCACTTCAAACTTTTTCATTGAAACGTTTTATGACTGCTC